>CM035232.1:51821850-52421850 GCA_020226215.1 Sindora glabra | reverse complement strand
AGTATGCAAGTTTACCAAAAAACAATGACTATATATTGAAATTCTTGCTGGAACTAATAGGCAGACACGTATCTAGATATTACCAGTAGATAAGGGATCAAAAGAAAGTAACCAAGTCCATTGCAATTTAGTCAACAGGGGCTTACAACTTATCTTCCAAAATTTAATACTAGTATAAACTATCAATCAAAATTAATTAATTAAACCAACGAGGTTAAATAATAATAACAGTAAAAACAAAATAAATGAATGTTATGGTAACAATAATGTAATCCAAACACAAACTCATCCAGTAAATTGACATGAAATGAATGAAAATGTACTGAAAAACAGAATGAATGAATCTAACACGTAAGTTAAAATCCAAGAACTATACACCTCATCCGTTTGGACACAAACTGATTTAAATCAAGAACAAATGAACTTGATCATTAATATGAATCAAAATCATTCAACTAAGGCTCCCTTTATTTTGTCAAAAAGACATTTTCTTTAGGAAAACCATGTTTACTTGTCCATAAGTAAAGGAGTTTCATGCCTACTATATACCTTCTGATTGAAAAAAAAATGCATGAGTAGAGGCAAATAACTTCCTCTTTAAAACAGAGGAGGTTGTTTTCCACACACTCCATAAATAGAAGTAAATAAGAGAACTACAGAAGATGTTTTTGCCAAGACAAGCCCAACTCCTTGATCTGGTGCAAAATCCTAATGGTGCAAAGTCAATTCTAACCATCATCAAAGCCATTAACACAATCAAATTAAAAAACAAAAAAGCACAGATAGTGAAATGAACAGATCCAACAAAAAACAAAAAATTTACACAAAACATCCAGAGATTTTGCTATAAGTTATGAAATATATCACAGATTGGGGAAAAAAACAAAGAGCGCATTGGGCTTAGATCAAATTGTCATATTAACATTTACCCAAAAAGAAATGTAAATGGAAATGTTAAGAGAAAGTAAACAACCCAGATTTGCCCGAGAAATTCTCAAATGCCACAGGAGTATACACAAGAAATGTAGGAACCAGGGAAGGAAATCAGATATTAATCTCAAATGCCACAGGAGTATAATGAACTTTACGTCACACACAATTGAAACACATGAACGTGATAAACATATGTCTTGGATAACAACCATTAAAATGAAGTACACATTATTGATACAAAATATACATGATAAATATAAGATACAATTCACAAACATATTTATGTCACATAGATCGTTTCCATCACATTACAAGCTTCAAAAGCTACTTAAACAAGACAACTAAAATCTCTGACAAGAAGGCTAAAATATACTACAAGCCCTGTTTATAATCATTCCACATCTGGGCTGCTATCCTTTCCCTCAACATGAATCCTTCCTTATAATCTTCCTCAGTATTTCGTGTCCCGTGATCTCCAATATCATCTATGTTGCAATGCAGCAATTCACGGTCCACTTCATCCATCAACTGTGGATCAGGATCTACGTCCAATAAAAAGTTATGCAGTATACAACATGCAATTGTAATATCTGTCATGGTCAAAAATGAAAAATGTGGTTCTGTACCACTAGCTATTATTGGAAATCTCTTTTTAAGGACCCCAAATGCTCTTTCAATGATATTCTTTAGTGATGCATGTCGATGATTAAATATTTCTTTTGCATTTTGTGGACCCTGTGTGGTGTACTCCTTTAAATGATACCGCACACCTCTGTATGGTGTGAGGAGTCCACCTTTTAGAGGATAATCTGCATCTCCCAAGTAAAATTTGCCTAGGATACATAAGAATCATGCAAGTATACGTCAGAACGTCATAATCATTATCAACATAACCTCATAGGAATGACTGTTAACTAAGTTCTTTAGTGAATAACATATGACAATTTATCTTACCTCTAGGAATCTTCAATTTATCCCCTCTCTTTTGCAATGCATGTTTAAAAATTCTAGAGTCGGATGCTGTTCCTTCCCATCCAGATAACACATAAGTGAATTTCATATCAAAAGAACATACTGCCAACACATTTTGTGTCGGATAATCTTTTTTTCCTCGAAAGCGAGGGGCATCTTCTCTGGATACCTTTACTCGTATATGAATCCCATCTAAAACTCCAATACAATCCTGTATTTTAATTATTTCAAAAATTGTATTATATATATCACTAATTAAGCCTACACATGTCAATTACATATTTAAACATATGTAACTTACTGTATTACCTTGAAAAAAGGATAAAACCTATTGTTATTTAGTATCTGTGGAGGAACCTCTGATCCTACAGGTTGCACTAGATACTCATCCCCAAGTGATACAATAGCCCGTAAGACATTGTGAAAATGACGACTAATTGTCTCCTTCGATCGATGAAAAAAGAATGACATAGTTCTGTCTCTTACGTTGTGTGCCAATATATGTAAGAATTGAGCAACTTGTTCTTCAACTGTGGAATATCTAGAGTCTCTCACTCTACCCGTTGCTCTTAACTTTTTACACAACTCAAAGAAAGCATAGGGACTCATGCGCAGCAAATTATGACATTTATCAACTTCTAATAAATTTTGTAACAGTTGTTCACGCATTTCTTCCCTTGCAGCAGTGACATCATCAAGAGGTTTGTGTACAGCACTTTCTTGCAATTGCAATAGATGCATTGCATGAACAGTGTAGCAAACCATATGCACAATGCACATTTCACATGATCTTTCCCATTCTTCCATCATGTCTATATTAGTCAATTTGCATACTTCCAACCACTCTTCATATATGTCATTCATATTATCTTCCATCGTCACTGATAAAATAATTCATTAATTCAACTATTAAATAAACCAAAGTAGAGGACATCATGTTAATGAAACACAAATCAAAATATGCAAGTGAAGGTAATAGATAAATAGGATGTGCAACTACCTTTCGTGTGGAAAAAGAAGGATTCTGGATTCGGATTTGATTTCTTAGGTTGGGACGTTTCTCTTTAAATAGTGATTTCTACGAGTAATGACTTACAACACCTTCCTTTGAAGTAGTGATCTGTGTAGGATAAAAAAACATGAGAAAGTCACGCATCTTTGCATAGCTTGATCATAAAATCAGAATTGAGTAAATAATGACAATTAGACTCATTATATTGGAAAAGGACAAGTAAAATTATCAATACAACTAGAATAAAAAATAGGATGGTTGGCCATGCCACAACGTATAGAACTGGAGAAAAAGGAAAAAATAACTTTTACATGCTTATAACAAAATGTAATAAGTGATAGAGTAAAATTTATTTTTACTAATCATGAATCAAGTACAAATTCATATTATAAGTAATAACACAACAGAGGGAATTGTTTCTGTACATTTCAATTGGTATTGTTCATTTTTTAGTATTGATTAGTGTAGGAGAGTATGGAACCATGAAAGCAGGACATGGGAAAATGTCAGAAAGTAAACTTGTTTTTCTAGAATTTCTTCATGAAAAAACGTTAAAGACAATTGTATAAGATATGCTAATTTTCCCCCATTAAACCGAATAGAACAGCAGCGCAATTTTAGGAGGAATAAAAACAGTTCAAAATCTGCATAACAAATGGGTGTGTGGGCTGCCAACTGGGTTGAGGATTGGATCCGACCCGGATTTGCCCAACCCGGTTCGGAGCTTCCAGGCCAATGCTCAACCCAGCTGCAAATCGACGCCGGCGATCCAAGATTCACACAACCGGCGGCAATGTCTGATGTCTCCTGCACGCAGTTGCACTTGCAGATGCCGGCGACGGCGACGGATTCTCCCAACAGCCCGACTCGGATGCTGTTCCTGCACACAGTAACGGCAACCGAAGAAAATGCAACAAAAATGGAAGATAGAGCAGCGTGTTACCTGTGAGTTGACGGAAGAAGAGCAGCGACGTGGCTTCCAGACGGCGGCGGAGTAGGAAGGATCAGAGGAGAAGCACAACAGCGGGAGGGGTAGTCTTTGGAAAAATGAAAAAATGGCCTGCAGTTTTTCGAGTTTCTCTCCGTTTCCCCGGGGGGGGGGAGATTTTGCCGTGGGCCCTACTTTTTTTTTTTTTTCATCTGAATTTCTTTCCCTTGTCTTTTCTCCTAGCAGCCAAACAGAAGAAAATGGTAATTTCTCCCATGTTTTCTTCAATTCCAAACACTCGGTAAAAGATTTGGACACTTGCTGTTCCCGAGTACGCGTTAGCGTCCCTCCCCGTCTAGATCCTTAATTAAGGCGGTCCCTCTCTCATGCTCTGTTCTTACGATACAAAAAACACTTCCCCCCTGTGAACAAACGGCGAATCAAGTTGACCTTTCGGTGACGAAACTTTTGTCTTTTTCTGTTCTTCCATTTACATGAAAATTACATTTCCAAAATTATGATAATCATTTCCCGTTGCGGAGCCAAAGAATGCAGTTCCCTGCAATTTCAAGCTTCTGTCGGTGCAGTTCAGTCCATGCGAAATTATCAAGGTAAAGAGAAAAATAGAAAGAAAAAGGAAGAAAATCTTAAAATAGAGCCAGAAAAAATGTAATTATTTTTAAAAAAAATTGATGTACGGAATATAATTAAAGGAAAAAAGCATTTTTAGCTATCCATAATTTTTTTATTTAATTTACATACAATTTTAAATATTTCAATTCGTCGTAATTACAAATATTTAACATTTCGATCATTTAAATTAAGTTTTATCTAAAATTTAATGAAAAAATTACATATATGGCTTGCAATTTTTATTTTCTCAAATTTTAACTTAATTCAACATTCTCTTAAAATTAAATTGTCCAAAAAAGATTTTAATTTTATTAAAGAACTATCTTTTACAATTTAGTCGGTGATTGGGGCCAAAAAAAAATTTTAGGAGTAAATTAGTTATAAATAAACTTAAAATTAAGTTAAAATTTAGAAAAGTAAAGACCCTAAGTAGGGTATTTGAGTTTTTTTGTTAAATTTTGAATAAAAGATAATTTAAGTGAATAAAGTCTTAATGATTTAAAGATATAAATAAATAAATTGTGATTAGAGGTATAAACAAGTTGATCTATTCGTGAGTAATTTGAGATCAATTCATAAAAAATTTTATTTAAGTTTGAATTTTAATGAGTTAAACTCATTTATCAAATGAGTTGAACTTGAATTTTTTATTAATCAACTTAAGTTATTCGTGAGTTTAAATAAACTTAATATAAAATATATTTTTATTTTTTATATTTTATATAATATAAATATGAAAAATTTACTAAATTGTTATAAGCTTTTATAAGCTCATTTAGGCTCATTTAAAATCAAATATAATTTAAGCTCGAGCTTAAGATTGAAATCGAATATTTATATTTGATTAAAAATTTGAAGGAATTTAAGACTTGTTTAAGTTCAAATAAATTCAATTAAGTTCGTGTTTAAATCAAGTTTGACATCTTCAGACTCAATAAACTTAAACTCAAACTCATTTAATATTATCAAAATCGAGCTCAAGCTTGAATTCAAGCAGATGTTCTGCTTGAATTAGTTTATTTGCATCCCTAATTGTGATATTTAAAACTATAGATAGGTTGAATAAAAAAGGAGTAAAATTATGGATGAGTAAAATATAATTTTTTAAAAATTTAATCATAAATTAGCCTATTTCTTTTTTTTTTCCTCAATTAAGTAATGAAAAATCTTGAAATTTAAATTTCTGTTCCTTCCTTTTATTTTTACTTCAAGATAAAGGATTTCGACTTCTATCATTTTTCCGTTAGGCCGGATAGGTGAAAGATAAACACAAATTTGTGTGAATATCAATCAATATAAAAGTATATTCAGAATTCTACTGTAGTAGGAAGTTTAATATCTGTTTGTTTTGCAGTAGGCCAAAAATATAATTTCTCTTTTTCATTTTGAAGCAATAAATTGTAGCTTCGTCTTGGATGTCATCTATCTACTTTATTTTTGCATTACCAACATGGGTTTGATTCATTGAATGCTGAAGAAATAAAAAAAGGAAAAAGAGCAAAAAATGAGAAAATATTACCATTATATTTGATTAAAAGGAAAATTAGACAGAAATGAAAATGGAAAAGATTCAACTGAATACAATAAGGCGAAAAAATAATTAATTAATTGATGAATTAAAATAATAATATTGTCCTTGTTGCATTTTCAAAAAATAAAGTTAAATGAGTAAGAAGAAGAAATATATTTTTTTATATTTTTAATCCTTTTCCCCTTTAATTTCTCTTCATAAAATGAGAGAACAAAAGGCAGAGGAGCTCAACTATGATATCTCTTTTAATTTTCATCCTTACTTTCAAACTAGAAAAAAAAAATCTCTTTTCATCTAATTTCTCCTTAATTTTCTTCTTCCTTAATTTGTTATCAACCAAACAATGAATAGGTGGTTTAAAAAGTAATTTCTCCATACTCTTAGGATTTGATGAAAATTATTAATTATTTATTGATTGTAATGTTTAAACTAATTTTATATTTAGAATGAGTTTTATTAATAATTGGTTTTATTGAAAGATAATTGGTGTGAAATCTTTTCATGAGAGAAAACTTATGACAAAAGATAATTTATTATTTAATCATAATTTTTCTTTTATTAAAAGCATTTAACACAAGTTCTGCCTTAAGAAAATCAATTTTTATGAAAAGTTTTGCCAAACATAAAATCACAATACACATTCAAACTTATCAATAAGTAATTATTTAATAATTAATTATTCTATTGCTATATCAAATAAGCTCTTAGTGATGTAGTGACACTTATCTTAGGAGTTTTACTTTCTATTATATCCAAAACCATACAAGTATATGTTAAATGAATTATCCTCCTTACCATCAAATATATATATATATACATATATATATATATATATATATATACATATATGTATATATAAAGTAACATTATACTTATTCATGGTACATATCTTATTCATTAGAAATGGGTAGAAGTATGGAACTTGACTCAAACTAATTGCATACTTAAAATTTTATGGATAAAATTGAGTGAATTAAGTGCTTCGATTTGAATCAATTTAAAATAATAATAAGTTTTTAGACTTTAGTCTGTCTTAGATTATTTGCATCCTAACTGACTGTATTCTAATCTAACAAAAAATAAGTAAGAATAACATGAAACATCATAGTTTTATTTGACATAAGAGCTTTTTGCTTCTAGTCTTTTCTACATCACTTCTTCAAAACCTCCTCCTCCAATCTTTCAAACCTTACTAGAGTTAAGAGTTAAGCCTAACCCCTTATCACCTTCTTCTTCTAATCCACTAGCAAGATTCTTTAATTCACCCATGAATTTGAACTTGAATGTGCAGCAACATGCGCAAAACAATTTGGGACTCTTTGTTTAACAAAAAAGATGATGATATTCTTGAAATTTTTACAAAAATTGTTAGTAATGAAGGAATAGGTGAAGCTATTGTTACTTCTTTTAGTTATTTTCTTTCTTTCCATTTCTTTATTTGTAAAATTGTAAGTTAATTAATTATAACAAATGAAATCTTCTTTCCTTGATAAAGGAGGATGGAAGATTAATGAAGTTATGAACACGATTATTGTTAAATATATATTAATTTTTGTTGCCTACTTATGGTTGTCAAACATTTTTGTAACATTAGGTGTTGAATTGGTTTATAAAATATAATTTGTCAAGAAAAGTATAACAAAAAATAATTGGGATCTACTTTCTTTTATAGCAAATTATGAAGTAAGGAAGTAAAGATACAAAAATTGGCATTTCTTGATGCAAACTAACAACAATTGATCGTAACTATTGGAGTTAAATTGCTTTAGTTACTCTATATTTTTTCAATCATTTTCAACCTATTTTTAAAAGCAACATATTAGCTTCAATCGATTGGATACAAGTTACTTAATCAATCTAAACTAACTAATAATCACCCCTATATTCACGATTGAAGTGGTCCTTTGATAAACAAGGAAGGCAAGTTATTGCATAAGGTTAAATTTTTTAAGAAGTAAACTTATTTTTAACAAATTTCTTGATAAATACTCAAAATTATTTAGTTGTTAAAAAAATTAATATTTTTCAAGGATTAACTTGTTATATATTGTTTAATTTAAATTTTAAACTTCTTATGCAATATTATTAAAATGACTATTATGCCATTTAGAAGTGTAATATAAAAATTAAAATATGAGAAAAAATACATTTTACCTACATGTGATACGATCCAACTTGCAATCTAGCTACTTATAATTTAAAATGTTAAGAAGCTAACATGTAGTTTATATATATATATATATATATATATATATATATATATATATGTATATATATATATAAACTACATGAAATAACTAAAAAGGCAAAGCAAACAAAAATGAAATAACTATATATTAACAACGTGAGAGATAGACACGCCAATAACATTAGCATGCACCAACATGCTTAAATTCATTGGCAAACCATCTAGGATCTTCAAACTTAATTCACTTTTCAACCTATAGGATGCAAGCTAATCTACACAATTGTTACTACCTTCCTTTTATGTATGAGAAATAGACATTTTTTAGCTAAAAGGCTATCACATTGGTACAATAAGAACTTGGAAAAAGCTTTTTTTCATACCTTGGAGTTTAACATATTAGCAAACATGCGAGAATTTGATTTCACACTCCTAAACTAATTGTAAATCATAAATTGCACCCTATACTTCTACTAGTAACAATGAATAAATACCTAAGTCTTAATACAAATCACAAATACATTGTTCCTTATAATTTCTTTTTGATAATACCCTAAAATCTTGCTAAACTTGGATTGTGCTTAGAAGTACCATCTATATTCACTTTAATCCAATCCGTAAGAGGAAATTTAATTAATATGCAAAGTATTGCTTATTCTTATCATTCACTAATTTGGCCCACATGATTTCCCTTATATACTATGATATGACAATAACTGGGCTAATTTATCTTTCAAGGTTTTACAAAAAAAAATTGTTCACTCCCCCAAATCCAAAGATGCCAAATAGAAATACCTCACACCAATGCCTATTATAAGTTTTAAGATTTATCATTTGAATGCTTTGATTTACATTAAACCAAGCTCGTTATTTCACTTGATAGAATAAAGCCTTATAAAAGGGCTTAACTACTCATTCCAAAAAAATCTTGCATAGTTACAATCTTTCAAAGCATGGAGAGTGTTTTTAACATATCTCTCACATATATTGTAGTTTAAGAATCTAAAACCTCATTTCTATCTCTTTGCATTTGTGAAAAGGCCATTATTACTACTTTTCTGTATGAAGAATTTAATACATTTTAACCTTTCCTAGGACTAGACCTTCTTCCAGAGTAGGTTAGTTTGGAGCATTGCAACACCAATTTTCATAACATATGTTGATATGATGCTAAACCCTTCATCTTTTAAGTTCTTTCATCATAGTTCATCAAGCTTTAATTGCTAACTTAGAAGGGGAGTAGCAACTAGCCTCAAACATATCCCTTTTGTAAGCTACTAAGATAATAGGGAAAGATTCTAGTTACTATCCTCTATAATGAAATCATAAACTTTCATGTTTAAGAAATAGGATGGAACTTTACTAGTAGCATGATCATATAAGGATATATTATTTAATTAGCAATTATTCTAGAAATTAAAGGTTTACCCACCATTCATCATCTTTGCCAAATCATCCTTCACATAACTTAAGACTTTACTAAGTTCTTCTAAAGAAACAAATTTAAATTATGAATAAGAACTTGGATACTCCAATCACGATTTCTAAGATACTTGCCCTTAATAAGCTAAAACTAAAGATCCCTTTCCTTACTCATCAATTTCAATGCTAGCTTTATTAGACATGCTTCATTCATGTTTCTTAAATTTCTAATACTTAAGCCCCTACTCTCCTTAGGCTTTATCATTATTTCCTATAAAATAGCATGAAGCCTCTTATCAGAATTATCATGGCTTTACATAAAGGCCCTTTGAAATTACTTAATCTTCGTTAGAGTTACAAAAAGAATGATAGCTACTTACATAATGTATATTGGCAATGTTGTTATGATAGATTTGGCAAGAATTACCCTACCTGCCATAAAGAGACAATTTTATTTCTAACCAACTAACTTATGTTGAACTTTTTTTCATAATGTGAAAGGATATAGAGTGTAAAACCTTTTGTAGAAGACATTACAAAGAGAAATTAGTAGAACTAATTCATAATCTCAAGCTTCTCAATCTTCAAGATGAGGCAAATCAATGTTTTATTCACCTCATATGTATCTTTTCCTTGAAAGACTTCCTTTATAAATTCCACAATATTCCAATTTTTATGATAAAAATTACCTAGTATTCATGAGATTTTAAGACACTAATAAAAATGGTAGATTTATATGCCTTTTTTAAACAAATTTTTAAAATAAGGTCTTAGTTTTGATGTTTAGAAATTATAAAGATTGAAATTTTAATAGTATAAGGAAGTTAGTTTTCAAGATCATCATTAAAAAACTACTTATAAAAATTGCATATGAGCTCTTATAATTACTTTGGATTGTCTATCCATTCCTTATTTTGATTTTTTAGCATTCTAATTTTGTTTTAAATTCTTATAACAATAATTTTCGTGTAGTAGTATCTAATATTTCTTTCTCTCTTAAGAATTTATCTAGCTCTAGAATTCTAATGCCAAATAATCTCTTCTTAGGTTAAAATTTAAGCTAAGTCTTTTTGCAATTGAGGTTCCAAATCCTACAAAAATGGATTATAATCTCTCTCTTGAAATCTTTCAATACTTGTGATTCTTGCTAGAATATGGCATTTTCTTTTCTTAATATGTTTTAAAACATTTTTACTTGAATATTTTAGCCTTGGAATGATATTATGCAACATTATCACTACACCTTCATCTTGACTTTAATTCTGAATTAAGAAATTCTAAAAGGCCTTATAAGTTAACCATGCAACCTCAGAATGGAAAGGTCTCCCTTCATTGTCACCATAACTCTCATACAAATTCAATAATAAAGGATGATGGTTCAAGAAATCCCTAAGGAAAACTTTCATAAAAGCTTCACTAAATTTATTACATTAGTCTATAAAACACAAAGCTTTCCATCTTCTCAAAAAGAAGATCATAGCTTTGATGCTCTAGGCCTTTCGAAGTAAACCTCCCATTTTGTGTCTTCATTTCCATAAGACTGCAGTTATTAATTATTTTATTAAATAAATTAGCCTAATGCCAATTGAAGAGAGCTCCACTTTTCATTTCACTAGGGTTTTTTATATCATTTAGATCACCAATTACTACCCTTAGACTCAACATATTCTTTTAGATAATTACAAGCTCAACCTAAAAACTTCCCATCATTTTTAAATTTAGATTAGCATAAACTATAATGATGAACTAGTTTTCATTTCAGTTTTGAATAACTCTCAAATGAATAAATTGGAATTTTGTTATCATAACTTTTATTGTGGCCTTATTCAACTTTTAAGCTACCCAAATATCACTAAGTACTAATCACCATTAGAAATCACTTATCTATCAAACCCTAATTTTTTGAAATTTTTTTAGCTTTTACTACTTTAATTTTTGTTTTTAGAAGAGCAAGAATTTAAGGAAAATAAGAACTTAGTATAGTACTAACTTGATTTACTATAAGTTTTTTAATCATGATGCAAACAAAATTAAAAATATTTTTGTGCTTCTAGTCTTAAGCGAGATCCATCATAATTTTGCACACTTCTTCTTCATCATTCATAATCTGTCTCTTTAAGTCCATCTTGTTTACATCCATTTTACCTCTAACATAACCATCATCTAAAGGTTTTGGTTTAATTGAAATCTCTAGACTATGATTAAGTTCAATGGTATTGGACATCTATAAACCCGTTTCAACCTCTAAGCATGATGGCATTGAAGAAACTGAGTGATGTGGCCTAATACTACACTCTAGTTTTCTTGATTTTTAATTTGGACATTCTTCTTAATTAACAATGTCTGAACCTTTTGAAAGTTTTGATTATCTACACTTGGTATAAAAAAGCTATTCTCCCAAGTTAGCCATTCATTTAAATTTATGTCTTTTCATTTTACAGCATATGATTTGTGCTTATTTCGATTACTAAAAATAATAAATTCCTTATTTATGCTTTAATCTTTCTAATTTATAATCTCATTTACTATAGGATTTGCCTTATCACTAAGCTCATTATTAACCTTTTAATTATTCTTAAATTTTGCATTATTTAGGATAGCATATTTAGATCGTATTAAATTGATGTTATTTGACCTATGTGATTAGCTTTAATTAGTGAAAATAATTTCTTACTTCATTTTTTATTGCAAAATGCATTGAGCAACTAACTAGCCACTATAATGATTGTTAGCTACCATATTTCCCACCTCACCTAAATAAAATTTAGTAGTTTATCTATATTTTCTATAATAGAAATAAATAGTGTGGAAGCTTTAATATTGAATACAATAGTTCTTTTTATAAATATAAAACTATGAAAGTAATTCTTTTGATAAATTAACCTCTATGCAAATATAAGTATATTTTCCTTTCACTTCCTCCATTGTGGTTGCGTCTACTTTCAAAGTTTTTTCCATTCTATTCCTTAGGAAATTTAGGAATTTTTAATTAAAAAACTTGATGGAATCCAAATCCAAATAACTACTTTATCTATCATCACCTTTGATGGATTAAAATTCGGATCCTATGATTTTACTATTAAATAATTATTGTAAATAAGCCAAGGCTTCTTTGTGAAAGCAAAATCATAATCTGCCATTGCATTACGTCTCATTAAATGGGAATTATATGTTAGATTAATTATCTTAAGAATGTCTTAATAAGTCTAAAGTTAATGGAGCTTAGTATCCAAAACACGAAACCTAATCTTTTGTCCTAATAGTTTAATAATTAGTGTTTTTATCCATAGTTTGTTCATTATTTCTTATTCTTCCTTAAAAATCATAATATTAGGCTAATGTTTATCTCAATTTATGCCCTTATCTACCATAAACCCACTCTAGTCCTCATCTTCCTCTATATCCTCATCCTCTAAATAATCATGATCTTCTCTTTTAGTTTTAAAACCCTCTTCTCTAACTAGCTTATCTTTATATGATGAGGATACTTTCAAAACAACCTTCATCTTGCTCCATATCCTCTCATTTCTCCTTGTCTTGTATTAAAAAATCATTATCATACATTGCAGGACTACTCTTTTCCATTTTTGCTTTGCTTGAATTTATTTATACTTCATATAAAGATATCGGTGTCCTTTACTGAAGGCAAAAGTGTTGGATCTTCTATGTTACCAAAAACCCTAGCAAAGCTTTTTACTAAAAATAAAATAGAGTTGGTAGTGTTAACATATGGCATCTTTAATACTTCGCCCACTTATGTTATGTTTTTGTCTAAATCGAATGAAAATTATTAGATACTAGTCATATTTTTCTTTATTAGCCTTAATTTGATATAATTTCATCCTAACTTGCCTTTAATTTTGCTCGCAGTCTCTAATTTACTTTTCTAAGATTGATGCATTAGAGTTTGAAATTAGGTAAGAAATAGAGAAATTAATGACATAAATTATATGTTTAAAGCTCCGTTTAATAGATGTGGAAGAAGAGCACATGAGAGGCATATGTCAAATTTTCTTATATTGAGAGGAAAGAAAAGCAAAGGTTAGCAAAGTGTCAATGATCCAAACCACATGTGGCCTTTTTTTAAGACTTTAAATCACAAGTGGGTAAGTTGTAAATAGGATCATCCCACATATGGGTAAAGTGTATTTTTCCTTTAAAATATTACTAAATTTTACTTTTAATTCTCTCCATTTTCTTTTAAAGTTCCATGCTTAGTTGTTTTTATATTTTTAAATCTGCTATAAAAAATTAAAATACCTTGTTGAATTAAATATAAAAAATTAAAATGGCTTATATATTTTATATATTTCACTTAGGTTGATTATGTAAAATACATATAACCATAAAAAATGTAATTTCTTATTTTTTTAATTTACCTTAAAAACTCAAATTAACTTAATGATTTATATATAAAATATTAAAATAACTCATATATTATATATTTCTTTCAAAACTCATAGTAATTACATAAAATACATATAATCAACAAAAGTTATAATTTTTCATTTTTAAGTTATCATTAAAATTCAAAACAATTTATAAAATAACTTAATGATTTATATATAAAATATTAAAATAACTTATACATTATATATTTCTTTCAAAATTCACAGTAATTACATAAAATACATATAATCATCAAAAGTTAAAATTTTTCATTTTTAAGTTATCATTAAAATTCAAAACAATTTAATAAAATTTTTCTTATAAAGTGTACTATTATAGTTGACATTAAGCCTATTACTACGTGATGATTAAATAAAAGGATAAAATTATTATTAGTTAAATCTAATAGGGATAGTTTTGCATTTTGCTAAGGGAGGAATGAGTAAGCAACTTCTTGTACTTTGTGAGAAGTAAAATTTCTTAAGAAATACTACATTTTCCCAATTAGTGAAATAAAAGGTCAACTAATTAACTTATCTATTTTCTATTGGTTGGAAAATTAAACTTCCCGTGTAATTATAACCAAATGGTTCCTAAACTTTTAAGTTTCCTAGTTAAAGTCTAATTATTGTTTATTAGTAATTTTTTTAAATAGGTAATTTTTTATTTTATATTTTTATTAGATAAGAATTGTAATTATTTATCAAGAAATGTTTTTATGTGGCTTATAAATGCTTTTATTGAATGTAAATGCATTAGTATATAGCATATAATACATATATATTATTTATTATTTTTATCTTATAATAGGAGGTGATATATCTAATATTAAAGGCTTAATTTGAATAAAATTAATTTTTTGTTATGATATATGCTAAGAGTGGTTAAATCATAAGATAATATATAAGTTCAAGATTACATTCAAAATATAGAAGAAAGAAAATTTTTAAAGAAATATCAAATTGTCACTTGAATAGTGATAGTATTGATAATGGAAAGAAAAGTGATGATGACAAATGATAATAATAGAAGGAAAACGATGATGGAAAAGAAGAACATGGTTTCAATAATTCAAAAGTTACGTACATTTAGAGGATAACAATGGAATTAGAAAGTTTTTCTTAGGGACTAAATTTATAAACACATATGAGTGTTATGAAAAAATTTTAAACCTAATCTTCTTTTACTTTTTTTTACTTGAAAATAATGTAAGTTATAGTAGTATTTCACCAAAATAGAATAAAAAAATAATTTGTTCATTGCTAAAACCTCATACATTATGAAATTAAGCATGTTAATTAGAAAGTACATAATGTTTAAAGGGACAATGTTAAATTCTTGAAGGCTAATATTTAATTTTTCAAAAGTTAATCAAAAATTTTATAAAATTTATAATATAATATATGAGCCTAGGTAAAGGTTTAAGGAGTAACTTTTAGTTTTATGTCATAACTTATTTGAAGGTACATGATTGGCATAAAGAGTTACTTTAGATAATAGCTTACCGACCTTTTCTAATTGCATTTAATTCCATGTTTCACATGCAATCATGCTTTTCATGAAGAAAAATATACAGATTTTGAAAATCCACTACGGAATAAGTGAAAATAAATTTTCATGCATGATTGTTCCAATTGTCCTCGAGGCTTGCTTTAAAGTTAGAGTTCTTAAACAGACTCATTTTTTATCCATCTAACAGTAGATAAGTACCTAAAGGAAAAGTCTTTAACAAGAAAAATAAAAAAAAGGTAAATTTCAATAAAACTTAGTGAGTGAATAACAATTAATGAAGAATTTATAAAATATATCTATATTGTGCTATAAAAGTCATAACTAAATCTTTTAAGAGAACCTTTTAAATTTTATCTAAGGAAAATAATTGCACTCTTATACCTTCATAAAAAATAAGGAAGAGTTTCGTAGTATAAACCAGTCTATCAAAAAAACAATTACAAACATGTGCAATGTTAAATCCTAATCAAGTTCATATCATACATTTTCACACCATCATAGTCACAAAAGGAGAAGTAATTCTTTCATTTAATACCATTTATGATAAATCATAACATATATAAATAGAGAAAGCATGTAAATTTTCTTTTGACTTTTGATCAACATTATTGCTTTATGAACTTAACCATGTCCCTTGAAGTTAACTTTATTCCTTCACAAATAGGCATTAAGATTCAATGTATATAGCCATAATAAGAATACTATCTCCTCTAACATCATTAGGTCTCATTCATAGGATAATAATTCAAGATAATAAATGCTTCACATTAATTCCATAACTTGTAACACCACATTCATATATAGGAAAATCCAAAAATAATAAATATTAATGCCAGAATTCAAGTATATCTTTTGCTAAATCAAATTCAAAAAGCATTTGGACTCTATCTTTTAGTAAAATTTTACAAGGCTTCATCTCATTGTTTGAAGAATGATCAATGGTCAAATAGAGATGGCTTTTTTGTCAAATTTTGGCATAACTCATGGTTGTAGAATGGTAAGGTGTCGACTTCACATGCTAGTGTTAACATGGATGCACAATGCCTTTTGACAATGGTGAATCACTTTGTTGATAAGACTAGTAAGTAGGATTGGAATATATTGATTGGTATATTATTGTGTCAAGCTCTCTTATACATTAAAGGTATTAAACCATATAAATGGAACATTAGTGAAGATGTGTTAGTTTCATAACATAATTTTGGTCAGTTTTTAATGAGTAGCACATATGCTTCACTAGAGAAATCTAAAAGGCAATTTAACAATTTATAAGCTAGTTTAGGGTTAGAAAAGGCTTGAAAGAATTTGTTATTTTATATGGAGGGTTGTGCAAAATAGGCTTTTTACCAATGCAATATGGAATAGATGGCCAACATCTTCTCCTTACTATTCTATTTATATGAGAAATGCTAAAATAGTTATTCATATTCTTCATGATTGTTAAGAAATAGCTAAGGTGTGGAAAGCTTTATTACATTCATTTTTCATAGATAGTTTTTTCATATGGAAGATAAAGGAATGGTTTGCTCATAATTTGATGATGGATTTGGGTAAACATCAAAATAAGAGATGGAGTTTAACTTTGGGTATAATTATTCATAAGGTGTAGGAATGGCATGATGCTCACATATTCAAACCTAATCAAGTTCAATCTTTTAATTTGATCAAGTCAATTATCTTTCATGTTTTAGAAGTTAAGAAATCATTGAGATCTCCGAAGGCTAAAATAATAATTCAAATGTTATTAATATTTGCTAGAAGACTCCCCTTTATGAATAAATTATTTTAAATATAGATGATGCTTCAAAACTTAATTTTACTTAAGTTGGATGTATGGGGTGTCATATATGTTTGTAATAGAGAATGGTTGTGTGGTTTTCTAAGAAGTTTGAGTGTTTGTAATACCATAAAGGCTAAATTATAAGGTATTTTAGAAGGCTTAAAAATTGCTTGGTCCTTATTCTCCAATATGACTCTAAAGCCATTGTTTACAATTTATCCAGATAAGCAAGAACTTTAGGTATGGACTTAGTTTTATTTCAATCTATTACGAGACTTCTTCAAAAATATTAGACTATTGAAGTATGTCATATTTATCAAGAAGGAAATAAATGTATTGATTGATTAATCAATTATGAAGTCTCTCTAGGTAATGGTGCTTATACTCTTGTGCAACCTTCTTTAAAGCTAGTGATTTTAGTGATTATTGATTTGATATATGTCTCTTTTTAAAGAGACATTTCTATGTAACTTTATAAGTTCTTTTTTATTCTTTTATTTTTTTCTCTTTAAGCGTAGGCCCTTGCATTTACTAAGAAAAAAAATTTAAAAAGCCTACACCCTTATTATAACATCACCATGCCTCTATGAATAGCTCTATATCATGCATTTAATATTATTCAACGTATAACAATCATTCTCAATGTTATAAATCATGTAATATACATTAAACCCCTTATATGTCATATTGTATAAAACTTTATAGAGGATAATTGATTAAATAATCCCGAAGAGCAATTCTATAGAGGGATAGTCGATTATAAAGATCCAAAGGGCAGGTCATAGGCTTATAGTCTAATTTGTAGTTGACTATGCCATCTTCGAAAGAAAATTTTCAAGTGCATAGTTAACTATAGGCTACTAAAAAGTATTCTTTATAGTTATAATTAACTATACATGCCTAGAATGTGTTTTTCTGAAGTATAATTAACTATAATTTGGTGTCTTGCAAAATTTTATGAAAATATACTATTCATATGGCATTTTAACACCAAGATTTCATCTTACAAGCTACCTATCATATCTAATTGACCGTACATTGAATTTTTATCATAATAAACATAAGATCCATCAAGAAAATAAAATTAAAACACATGTATCACATAGAAAAGTTATCTTTAAACAACTCATGTCATATGAAACCATTTGAATCTAATTAGAATAATCATTCATCTTCCCTAGAGGAGACTTTAGATGAAGAAATTTATAGGTTGCTTATTCCTAATCAATCAAAATCATTAAATTTCAAAGTTAAGGTTCTAAACTTATTTTTCTAAACAAAACCCTTAACTATCCATAGGAAAGCAACGATTAGAGTTTATAAGTTTTTACCTTTATTAGATTAAAAAGTACGAAGATTTGTGCTTTAGTTGGTTGATGAAAGAGATGAGATGGAGAAGAAGGAGAAGAAGAAGATAAAGGGTGTTTTTGTTAGAGGAAAATGGGAATGAGCTCAATAAATAGGCAAGTAAAAAGGAAATGTAACCTAGGGCATTTTAGAAAAAGTATCCTAAATCTCCTTCACACTTAATTATCTTGCCTTAAACATACTTAATCTTTAAACACGTAACATAATCCCCTTTTCTCATCTATTTTATACAAAATTCTAATTCCAAATTTATTCAAATAATTAATTATTCTCTACAAATTTTTATCCTATATTTCTTTACATTAGCCTTATTAATACTTTCCATTTTAAAACAATTCATCTTTGAATTCTTAAAACCTTATTAACTTAATAAATTCTATGAACTTAGATTGACACTACTCTAACATTACTAAATAGGTATAAATATTTTTCCGGCAGTCCAATTTAGCTTTTAAGTAGTTTCCTTAATTCCAAGTTGTTTCTAATAACTTCTACAAAATAAGACACTAACCTTTATTTCAATATCATAGTACATCTAGTTCATACCTAAAGTCATAATTTGCTCCTTTCCGATGATTTGTGTTATCTTTCATGATTTCCTTAGTTTAAAATTTCAAGATTCATACTTTATCAGTGCATCTATCACTTTACACACTATCCTAAGTCTCTTTATACATCTATCATTATTTTTACTCCATCAATATCAACCTAAGTCTCATATACTAAATGATTAATTTGTAATCCACCAGTGACAATTAGATCAAGAATTTAAATGTGCATGAGCAAGTCCTTTAACTCTCTTTAGTATACCTTTATATAATCCTCTTTTTGACTTGTCATATCATTTATCATTATTTACACTATATAAATCTTAGATTTCATGTGAAGCTCTCTATTTGAAGTATACTCAATAAGTATTTAAGGATATCCAGGACTACCAATTTCACACTCATACTCTTAGTAAGGAATTATTAAAACTTTGAGGGCACGCAATATGTAACAGTCCACATCATCGACTTATGGTATATACTTTTATGTTTTCATTTGCTCTTTTAAATCCCAACTACATTGTACTTACATATTCCCCAAGCTATCAGGAAATTCTAGCATTAGTTTCTTAACCAAATTGTTATCATAAGAAAAGTTTATTTCTTTATAGGTTACATGATTAAGCTTACTTTATTATAATGAATATATCACAACGATAATAGTTGCATATCCAATACATAGAAAAGTTTTGCTTCTCAAGTACCAAGAGCACCCTAAAATTTTTATTAGCATGTTAGAATATGTGCATAGCTCTTAGAATATGATTTTTGACTTAATAATGCCATAAAGTTCTTCATTACTCATCATTATCAATTACCTTTTTAGTATGGATTCAAGTCATAAATCTAAGTCTTATGCATTAAAAAACACATAAATTCCCTATGCTTGTTAAGTTAAATTCTTAATACCATTGAGGTGCAATCTATGATTTAGAGGTCTCATTCATCTAGGCAATTAATTTAGCGAATCCCTAAAGATCTATAATTGTATAAAATTATTAGTCATATGTTTATACATAGTATTTAACATAATTTTACTTCTCATTTTTTATTCACTATGTGTTCATGTTCTAACTATATATCTTGTAACATGACTTATATAAAGAAATTTTCTGACATAAAAACAATTACATTAAAAGCAATAACTATAAGTACAATAATTATAGTAACTTCCATATTGAGGCAAATTCTAATAGCGATAGTTTCAATAGTAGGAATTGATGCAATAACAATAATATTATTAAGCAAACTAGTAGTAGTTATATTAATAGTAGTAGTAGTAGTAATAATAATAATAATAAACAATGAATATACAATATGGAAGTCATATGACATGCAGGGGTAATACTAAGATAGACAAGTTGACAAGTTACCTAAGTAACTGACTCACATAAGAATATGAGTATTTTATATTACAGGAAACTAAACTTCATTAAAGTTATAATAATGTCCAAAACTTCAAACTAGTGGCTCCAAAAGGTACTACATATACTTATTAATAGGTAATGTCACCATTTTAAATTGCAATTTACATTGATGCGGGATTTTTTGCCTAGTTGTTTAGTCAATTGATTTGTGATCATTTTATAAACAAATAAGAGACTAATCCTTTGAATGTTATATTTGTTAATAGTAAACTGACATCATTGCCCTACATTTCCCGTCTCTAGATGGAATATCATATAACATAACTTAAATGTACTATGCTTGCGGATGCACCCTAAACCTATCTAATTTCCCAAAAGACATCTTTCCTAGCACTATTACCATTAAAAATCTACCATAAAAAAATCTAAACAAACATAAACATTCCTAATAAATTGCATTATCCTTTTAACACCTAACAATTTGAAATTTAGAAGCATGTTACCCCATCACTTCCAATACATACCTTTCCAATTCAAGATAAAGATATTTCCCTAAATTTAAGCTAGTAACATTTTGAAATGCAATTATTTCTTCAAATCATGTTGAAATGGTCTCCTATTTTTGTATAAATTTGCTCTTAAACCCCTATACTTTTAGTTAATCGTAAGTGTAGAACCACACTTTACTATATTTCTTTAGATGCTGATAATTAGCTTTCTAGTTCTTAATATTTACCCTTTCCATGAAATCATCATGGGACAACCTTTAATCCACACGAATTTATTTGCCTTACACTTCTTTTACATACCTCAACTTAAATTGTATATTTCTATTTCCCCTATGCCAATTGGTTTGCTATCAATACTATAATTTAAACCACCCTAAAATTTATTCATTGCATTTGTACTATTCTCTTATTGTTCTCTAATCTACTACTTAATCATCTTTGATTAATTTCTATCCATAATTTTCCAAATAGAAATATTCTTTAACTTTATAAAACATTAATCCTACCTTTAACTATATGTTTGTTCTTATAATCATGGAATAATCTATTCCTTTAATTTATCACTTTCAATTCATTCGTATTATGCACTCAACACCTAACCTATATTTTTTTTGCACCAAAAGACCATTCTAACCTTTAATAACTTCAGATTAAAGATATAGATTATCCATTTTTCTTAACTTAAGCCATTATGACCTTTTTTTAAGTTTTAAATTACATAAAGTTAAACCTCATATCTATATTATACAAGTAGTTTATATATGCTGCTAGTTGATTAATCGGCTAATGTCCTAACTTATGCTTTATTGCTCATATGAGGCTTATATTATTTAGATTTTTATCAATGATGGCATACTTATGCATTTTTTTATTTAATTTTCTTTCCATTTGGATTCCTTTAAAGTGTATAAGCTCACCCTAAGGTCCAATTTATAGCTTTGCACACATTTTATTGTACTCATATACGTCTTAGGTTAACCACATGTAATCATAAAAAATGTCATTAGCCTAATTACAAAGTTAAATGCATACTCATTTAATTAATCAAATTAATTTAATTTAATTTCTATATACCCACCTATTATTCTCCCATATAGGTTCACTCTACCTTTATATCAGCACCAGTTTACAAGTTTTACACTTATTTTGTTAAACCTTTAAATTGGCTTTTTACCATAAAGATTTAGAGGCAAAATCCTTAAGTTTATAAGATCAACCATAGTTGGCTACTTTAGTATTTTAGCATACAATATGATAATTCTTGAGGGCTAGTTTGGTCACTTTTACTTATGCACTAAAAATCTTCTAGGTATTCACATATCGTCTCTAGGTTTTAGATAATTAGGTTCACACTTTTAATTTCTTTGTCTATAAATTAGTAATTTTTTAAGTTCTGTCTCATATCTGTGTTATCCTTAAAGCATTTCATAGTTTTCAAAATTATCGCATATGCAATTATGGAATTGCAAAACTCATTATTCTTATTTCATCACACACTAGTGATATCATAACTAATTTAATCTATCCCCTTATAAGGTGTCTAGGATTTTATGAATTCCATTGATTTTTGTTTTAGTGCTTAATCCACTTATACTAACTTGAAAATGAAAAGTGTGAAAGCTTACCTTCTTAAAATACTAGCTATCAATGCCCTTATATGCTTGAAAGGTAACCCTTCTTGCACCAACTTGGCTAATAAACTACTTTACCCCTTAAATAACTAATTCTTTAGACCTTTTATTCTAGTGTTCAACTTGAATCATAGTTTAAGTCATTATTACAACATTTTAAACGTCATAAGACTCTAAGTATTATATTTTTAATATGTGACTAAGGTGACCTAAACATTTAATTACATTATCATATATTCAATCAACTTTTACCAGGTTATAAACATGAGAAATAAGTGAAGTTATCAATCTTTAAAATAAACAACTATCTATCCATTTATTTTAAACACAATTATAATTTTAACAAAAAATTCCCATTTGTTATGACATTAGAATAGCTTTAAGTAAAAGGGATACTCATATTGCTTATCCTCAATTGCTCATGATTAAAATTAGCTTATGGAGATTATGATATATAAAGGGTTAGTGACAAGTTTGACCATGTCCCCCTTTGATAGCTATCAATTTACTATCAAAGGCTCATATTTTTGAACTATTCACTTAGATAGTTAGAGATTTCTACACCATAATTTCAAACAAAATGCATTATTATGCCTTAAACCATACTTTAATACCACCTATCATGACTCAGTCCTAGGGAATGTGACTAATATAGGAGTCGCTTTGGACAATAGCCTACTAACCTTTCCTAAATACATCCAATTCCATGTTTTCATATACAATTATGCTTTTCATGAAGAAAAGTATGTAGTTTTCAAAAATTTACTATGGAATAAGTAAAAATAAATTTTCATGCATGACTATTCCAACTCTCCCCAAGGCTTACCTTAATACCGAAGTTCTTAAAGAAGCCCACTTCTAATCCATTTATAAAATATATCTATATTATGCTATAAAAGTCACAACTAATTTTTCTAAAACAAGCCTTTTAAATTTTATTTAAGGAAAATAATTGCACTCTCATACCTTCATTAAGAAGAAGGAAAAGTTTAGAAATATAAACTCATCTATTAAGAACTAACTACAGACATATGCAAGATTAAATCCTAACCAAGATCACATCACACATTTTCACACTATCATAGTCCCAAAAGGAGAAATAATTTTTTCATTTAATACTATTCATAGGAAATCATAACATGTATAAATAGAGAAAGCATGTAAATCTTCTTGTGACTTCTAACCATTCTTATCCATTCATAAATCCAACTTTATCCCTTTAAAGTTCAACTATATCCCTTCATAAACAAGCATCCCAAATTTGATGCATGTAGTTACAATGAGAAAATCATCATTCCTAACTTTATCAAATCTTATTCATAGGATAATATATCAAGATAAGAAGTTCTTCATTATTACATTGATTCCATAACTTGTAACATCACATTCATATATAAAAAGTCCAAAAATGATAAATATCAATGACATAACTTGAGTACAACCCCTACCAAATCAAATTCATAAAGTATGCACACTTATCATAATATCACCATGCTTTTATATGTGGCCACACATCATGTATTTAATATTATTCAACATATAATGATCATTTTAAGGTTATAAATCACATAGTATACCTTGATATCCTTATATGTCATACTATATAAAATTTTATAAAAGATAGTTGACTATACAATCTTAAAGAACAATTTTATAGAGGTATAGTTGATTATAGGGATATAGAGGGCAAGGTTGTGGGCTTATAATTAATAATGCAATCGTAAAAGTAAATCTTAAAGGGCATAGTTAATTATCTAGTCGATTATAAGCTGCCAGAGATCAATTTTGATAGTTATAGTTAACTACATAATTGACTATGCTAAGCTAGAATGTAATTTTTTAGGGTATAGTTGATTATATAGTTAATTATAGCCTATAGTCTTACTGAATTTCATTGAAATACACTATTCATACAAGATTTTAACACCAAGATTTCATCTTACAAGCTAGTTTTTAATATCTAATCCACCATATATTGCATTTTTATCATTATATACATAAGATCCATCAAGAAAATAAAATTTTAAAAACATATATCATACAAATTTCTCAAGATTTAGTTGAAATATAGAAAATCTATCTTCAAACAACTCATGTCATACAAAACCTTCCAAATCTAGTTAGGATGATTACTTGCCTTACTCGAAAGAGACTTTAAATGAAGAAATTTATGGGTCGCTTGCTCTTAATCAATCAAAATAATCAAATTTCAAAGTTAAGGTTCAAAACTCTTTTTCTAAACAAAATCCTTAGTTGCCCAAAATTCGAAAGGAAAAATAAGGAAGAAGCTTAACAACGATTGGAATTGGAATTTAAAAGGTCTTACCTTGATTAGATTGAAGAGTATGAAGATTT
The DNA here is from genome assembly GCA_020226215.1 of Sindora glabra. Taxonomy (NCBI): domain Eukaryota; kingdom Viridiplantae; phylum Streptophyta; class Magnoliopsida; order Fabales; family Fabaceae; genus Sindora; species Sindora glabra. The sequence goes on along the minus strand of CM035232.1, from coordinate 52,396,775 downwards.
ATGCTTTAGTTAATTAATGGAGGAGAAAAGATAGAGAAGAAGGAGGAGAAGAAGATGAATGGGGTTAAAGGTGTTTTTGTTTAGAGCAAAATAGGAAGGGGGTTGTTAAATAAGGAAATGTGGCATGTGGAATTTTAGGAAAAGTATCTTAAATCTCTTCCAAACTTAATTATCTTGCCTTAAACACACTTAGCCTTTATACATATGACTTTATTCCCCTTTTTCTCATTTATTTCATACAAAATTCTCATTCTTATTTCATTCTAATAATTAATTATTTTTTACAAAATTTTATCCCATATTTCTTTACATTAACTTATTATTCTTATACTAAATGGAAATTTAAAAGTTTAGAAGGTCATAACATTTTGCCTATACTAGAACATCCTAATTCATGCAGCAATTATCTAGAGCAAATTTTCAACTAATATAATCTATCTTTAAATTTACAAGTTTACTCCATCTCATTACATAAGGATGTATAATTTAAGATAAGGTTGTGCATATCAATTCTTCTATCAATTCAACTTGTTACATATAATTTGTGATTTTTTTTAATGACATAAATTATGAAGTGCAATTATCCTTATAAATTTTGAAATTTCTTCATAAGATCTTGGAACCTTTTTCATAAATCTTGTAACATAAATAATGATATTTATAACATAAAAAATTTAGAAGCTCTATAAAAAAGTTGCAAATTCTCATGATAAAATTGCAAGACTTTATGAAAAATTTATAAGATTTATTTAAAAAAAATTGCAGAGTTTAGATCGGTACTTCCTATTGTATAGGAATACAAAAGAATAACCCTTAAAAAAATTGTACAACCTTTAAAAAAATTTCTATGATTTTGTCACTTCCACTCTAACATGGCTAATTCCATTCCAACATGACTAACCATCTTAGCCATGATAAATAAATTTGATAACTATGAATAAAGGTAAAATTGTTACTGCATATTGCCGATTAGATCAATAGTTTTAACTTAGCTTATAGACCTGTGGCTATGCACAGTTATCTATTTGTTTTCATGACATAAAATTATTAAATATATAAGAAAAATTATAAAAATATTAAAATTTAGTTTATTATATTTCCTTTAGAATTATACATTTAGATTTAAAATTAACAAATTTTTAACATGTGATATAAGAGTTAAAATATATGATATATATCAAAATAATTCAATTTCAATTAGATATTTAATTTATTAAAAAAATTATAATAATATATTTTGTGATATATTGATATTATTAAGTAATACTTGCTGTTTAAGTTATAAATACATAAAGTGAAAAAAAATAAAAATATACAATGAAATAAATAAAAGAAATAGAAGTAATGTGTAAATCTTAAAAGAATAAAATCTCAATTGATGCATATTATAATGGCCATCCCTTATATATGGCATTAACAATTGAAAGATAGCCGAACAAAAACTTTTTTTCTTTAGCAAGGCTTTTTCTTGTACCTGTGAATTCTATTAATCTCAAAAATTAAATATTGAAAAAATCTCTTAGGTCTTTTAATATTAATAGGTTGATTATTTCCCTCAAAATATTTTCCAAAAGGAAAAATGATCTCTGAAAGGTATTTTTTAAATCCAAAGATTTGAAATATAATACATGAAAATTGATATAAAGAATATATTAAATAAATTTGGATTTGATTTTTATATTTTTGTTGAAAAATAGAACATATAATTATATACATTGATTAATAGTATCTAACTAAATTTTTAACTTTCTAAAAATATTTTTATAATAAAATTAATTATATATCATATTATATATACTATAGTGATATTAGCATCTAATTGCAAACAATCATGATAGACATAATAAAATGAAAGTATACAATAAAACAAATAAAAACAAGAGAAACAATGGATAAAATATAAAATAATATAAGAATTAAAAAATAGAATATATATAGCTAATTAATTCAATTAAATTAAATTATGAACTTATTTAAAAAAATTAATAAAAAACTTAAGTATATCATGTTATGCATACACTTTTTAATGATATTAATATCTAAATTATAAATAATAGCATTAGTCATGAAGAAAGACAAACATGAAATAGAGCAAATTGAAGAAAAAAAAAAGAAACAATGGAAGAGTTGCAAAATAATATAAGAGTAAAAACAAAATATATAATTAAGGAATTCAATTAAATTAGAAATTTAAGTTATTTAAAATATTTTTATAATAAAAATATCATATTGCATTATATTATATCTATATTATTCAATGATGTTTATGTTTAAATTATAAATAATAGAAGCAAATAAAAAAATAAAAATATACAATGCAATAAATAAAAAGAAGTAAAACAATGTATAATTATAATTGGCAAATTTTCAATTAAATATGAAAATTTATTTTAAAATATAGTAGTAAAAAATTAATATAAAAAACCCATTAACAAAATTTAAATAAAAATTTTGATTTTAATTTTTAAATATTTTTATTAAATAAAATATATAATTGATTATTTCAATTAATACTTCAGTACATTCATTTTTAATGTATTTAAAATATTTTTATAGTAAAATTAAGTATATATTATTATATGTATACTACTTAATAATATTAGCATCTAAATTATAAAAAAATAAAAAAAATGGAGTGGAGCAAATGAAAAGAGGTGAAATAATGAGTGAGTTGTAAAAGTAATATAAGAGTTAAAAATAGAGTTTAATTAAATTATCTCTATAACTTATTTAAAATAATTTTATAGAGAAATAAAGTATATCATGTTACTCATATGCAACTCAATGATATTGATATAAGAGTTGTAAATGTAGCAGTGAATACCAAAAAAAGAGAAATAGTGTAATAAAATAAATAAAAAAAATGAAACAGTGTATAAGTTATAAATCTTAATAAAATCTCAATTAATATAAATTTAATTTAAAATATGAAAATTAAAAGTTAATGTGAAAATTTTTCAAATATTTAAATAAATAAATTTGGTTTTAAATTTTAAATATTTTTAAAAATAAAATATATAATTAATAAATTATAAATAATATGAAGTAAACATAAAAAATATATACAATAAAGTAGATAAGAAAAAATATTTGATCTCTAAAGTTATAAAGTAATAGAATGAAGAGAAGAGAAAGTATACAAGATTGAAAATAAAATATATAATCAAAGAAGACAGTTAAATTAAATTTTAACTTATTTAAAATATTTTTATAATAATAAAAAATATATTGCATTGTATCTATACTACTTAATATTAATATATTATATTTACACTAATTGGGAATATTGTTGTCTAAATTGTAAATGATAGAAGTGAACATAAAAAAATACAATAAAGTACATAAAAAGTGAAATAATGCATAAGTTATAAATTCATTACAAAATTTCAATTAATGTATATTTAATTTAAAATATAATATTTAAAAATTGATATCAAGATAATATTGAAAAATTTTAAATAAGTAAGTTTCATTTTATATTTTTAAATATTTTTATTAAATAATATAAAAATAAAATACAATTAATTATTTCCATTATTACCTTTTATATTAAAATTTTAATTTATTTAAAATGTATTTATAATAGAATAAAATATATCATGATATATTGCTACTGTTGTGTAGTATTAGCTAACAGTGGATACGAAGAAAAGATAAAAAAAAGATAAAAACATACAGTGAAGCAAATAAGAACAAAAGAAAAGAAACAATAAGTAGGATGTCAAGTAATATAAAAGTAAAAAAATAAAATATGTATTTAAGTTATTCAATTCAATTAAATATTTTTATCTATTTTGAATATTGATATATCAAAAATAAAATATACACTTCTCAATGATAGTAGTAGTGTTTAAGTTGTAAATAATAGCTTTAAACACAAAATATAAAGAAAAAATAAAGTAATAGAATAAATAAAAAAAGAGTGAAACAGTAGGTGAGTATTAGAACAATATAAAAAATATAATATATAGTTTGATAATTCAATTAAATTAAAAGCCTTATTTTATATGAAATATTTTTTAATAAAAATAAATTATGTTATATTATATCTATACTACTTCATAACATTAACATTAAAATGATAAATACTAAAAATGTACATAAAATAAATAAATATATGTAAAATATCTAATGAAGTAATAAATAAATAAAATTTGTAATATATATATATATATATATATATATATATATATATTATATATATATATATATATATATAAGGAGGAATAAAAGGTTGATGGACTGTTTGGGGAAAAAAAAAAAAACAAATGCCTAATTATTGGCCCCATTATTGAACAAGAGAAATTGTCAGAAGACGTGACAACACATCAAGTACAATTGGGTGGAAAATTAAAATAGAAAGTCCTTATGCTTTGTTTGAGTGAAGGTGAAAATGGAGAGGGAGGAAATGAAGGAGAAGTAATTTCACCTAAGTTATTTGAAATGAGGCGAAAATGAAAGAGGGTGAAAATAGGAGTGAAATTAATTTTTATTATTTAGAATGGATGAAATTTGAGGAGAGAAGGAAATGAGACTGAGTCAAATTATCATAATAACCTTATTTGGTAAAAATATAAATAATTGATAATAATAATTTATTTTGAGAGAATTGACTATATATATTTATTTTATATTTGATGATATTAATTAGTAATTAATTTTATATAATTTATTTTTATTTCGATGATAGATGAAATAATTTTTTAATATAAAAAAGTTTAATAAAAATACATAGTTACAAAAAAATTATTAATTTTTCTAATTTTATTAATTTGATTGTTTGATTAATTAAAAAATAATTTGATTTATTATTTTTTAAATAAGGTATTTATTTGTAAAGTAAAATTTTTTTATTAATTTTTAATTTAGGAATTTGATTGATTTAGAATAATTGGATTGATTATTTTTAATTAAGGACAAACAAAGAAAGAAAAAATTTGAAAAAAAATTTTGAAAAAAAAAGAAAAGAAAATGAAACTGTTATGAGGGTAGTTCAGGCTAGCAAAATTTGGGCAGCACTTGGACCAACCGAAATCCCCTCATTTCAGGGGGATAAATTTTTTTGTGTGTCCTACCGCACCTTTCCCCTTTCATTTACACCCCCTTCAAATAGTTGCCTAAAACAACCAAACAAGTGAAATCTTATTTTCACCCCCATTCCACCCCCTCTTCTCCCACCCTGCTCCCACGCCCCTATTCCAAACAATGCATTAAGGAGTTGACAATAAAAAGGATAAGAAAAGGTTGTTTTATTTATTACAAGGAGATTTTTTTTTGAGGGAATAGAACTCAATTTTTTCTATGAATGAATGTAGGGTGAAAAAGTAAGTATTATGGATATTCGTATTATCTAATAAAAACTAAATTATTTTAAAAGGCATTTAATTTGAAGTAACCACTCTTAGCAATAGGTATGTGAGATTATGTTGTAATTCTTCACCAATATTTGTAGTAGTTCACTAATAGTCATGATCGTTAACCAAAAAGTATTTCAATAACTATTAGCCTATAGTTGCGTCTATTTATATGAGTTTTAATTAAAAGATACTTTCGATAATTGTGTTTATCCACATGACTTTTTATCAACTTTTTATAGTTATTTAGAGCTCTATAAATAATAGAATCATTATGTTCTCTATTAATTAATGTATCTTCTTTCATATTTCTATTGGATTAATTCTAGTTATGAAAATGAAACAATTAGAGTATCTCAATTCTCAGTTAGGCATATATTATAGGTTAGAATTTTTATGAAGTTATTTGTAACTAAACGAAAAAATTATTGTCCTGAAGTAGTTTCCTTTTGCATTTAATTATCTTTCTCTATAATGTTTTTCTCTATTTTATAAATATCACTAAGCTATGTTAAGATAGTAATAATTCTACAAATTAAACTTCAAAAAATGAAGAAAACATTTCAAAGAGAAAATTGAAAGAAGGAAATTTTTTTTTGGCATTTTAATTCTATGAATAAAATAAATTAATATTTGAGTATTATAAATTTTAATGATGTATTTTGGATTGTAAATGTGATTATACAGAAGCAATTGAAATTCTTCTTCCATATGGAAATGAACTTTAGATGTGTTAAGTTTATTAATAAATAAAAAATAGTGAATTAAGACATTTGAGTGAACATGCAATACATATATCACATTCTAATATTAAAATATTACAAATATGTAAATGGAGAGTATAGTTTTTATTTCAAGAAAAAATGTGGTAATTGCAAAATATAAATATGCATCGATAAAGAATGCAAGTATACAAATGATGATAAATCCTCTTGAATGCGATGATAAAGTAAGTTTTGAGTATTTATCATTTATAAAGATAAGGTAAAATTTACTACCTATCATTGGATATGAAAGGTAAATAAATACCTATTTATGTTAGGTTGAAATAAGATAAATTGCAATACCTATCTCTAGATATATAAACAACAATATATCTTGCTTGAGTTAAGATAAAATAAATTATACTATCCATTTTTAAATCAAATGCTAATAAATCCTCAATTAAACCTAAATTAGGTGAAAGTGAAAATTTATAAAACCATGGGATATGGGATTGTTACCAACCAATAAAGATAATTTTAGTTGAACGTTAATCTATTACATTGATGTCAATTACTAATTAAAAATCATGTCTATGAGGATTCAAAGGCAAATTGAATTATAATCATTCAAGAAATATTCTTGATAAGGTTAAATTTCTAAAGCATCAAATATTTAAAAATTAGTAAAGGTAAACTTAATCTTATTAAAGTCCAATATCTAGTTAGTGCACCGTTGTTTCCATAATGAAAAAGACTAAACTTTTATTATTAATAAATTCATAGCTTACAAAAGGTATTAAAGTCATTGTAGACACCCTTTAATGAATCTCCTTTTGCAAGTATGAAAGTGAGAAGCTACTTCTTAAGAATCATTTCATAACATTCAAGATGTGTTTGTTAAACCAAATGTGTGCAATCATTGCATAATGTGAATTTATATGTTATCTTTATGTTCATATTTAATCCAAAGTTTCAACTATGGCCATCTCTTAGACATGTATTATGTAAATACATAGCGTATTTTTGTGCCATGGTATTTGTGTTGTTATTATTAGATTATAAATAGTGGATTGTTATGGATATTTGTATTATCTAACAAAATAAAAAATTATTTTAAAGGTGCTTTATTTGAATTAACTCTTGACAATATGTATATGAGATTGGATTGTGTTAGCCTTAAGGCTTTATGTGATGAGTTTTGATGATGATAAATGAATGCTACAATAGCATTGTATGTCTTATGCTAAAGTGATAGATGTTAATAGACATACTATGTTATAATTGATGCATATATATGATATAATGACTATACTTGTTCTTGTATATGCATGATGACAAATGAATATCATAATAGAATTGCATGTCTTTGTACCAAAATGTTATAAAATCCTTAATAGACGTGCTATAATATGGTTGATGCATATGCTTGATTATATGCTAAAAGAGTTATATTTTATATAAGTATCCCTAAGCATATGATTAATCAAGATATATGATAGGATGATTATGCATGTTCTTTTGCTAATTTGTTTTATATATGAATCATACATCAATATCTTGATATATTAGATTGGACTAACTATATAATTTGCAAAGTTCATGAACCTATATATAGGAAAATCCAAGATGAAGAAGAGTGAGCATGGAAGTAAGGAAATAGAAGATTATATTATGCTCAACTCAAGAACAAGGAAGAAAGATAAAAAAGGAGATGTGATCCAAGCATTGAAGGTTGAGAAGATTAAAGTATTTAAAAGCTTGGAAGCATCAAGAAAAGTTAAGGAACTTCATTGGTATAGTACCTCATTTTAGGCTTAGACTTTCTTGTAAAATAGAATATTTCATGATATAGAGCTTAAACATGTTTTTCATAATCTTAACTTGATCAAAATATTTTAAAAGATAGCCCACAATCATAAGATAACCTAAGGGGACATTTCAAAACTAATGAGATATGAGGTTTTAATATTTTCATTTTTAACCTCTGGTCATTCTTCTAATCATATCTCATAAAATACTTGTGATTTGATTCCAAACCTATTTAAAAGTAGACTCAATTAGCTTTCCAATGATGGGTCATTTGCTTAAAACGGACTTAAAATGAAGAAGTTATGACTTTTTAAAGTTAATTCAGCATTTTTGTTTGAGTAAATTGATTCACCAATCGATTCAAGAATCCAGTGAGCAAATTTGGAAAGTATGAATTAATTTACCAATCAATTCTAGGCATCCATAAAGTAAATCTTGAATATATGAATTGATTCACCAATTGACTCTACACATCCAGAGTCTAAATGGGGTTAAGTGAATTGATTAACCAATCAATTCATCATGCAGTTTTTTTCAAACATGAATCGATTCACCAATCAATTCGTCAAGCCTTTTTTAAATATTTTGAAGGAGCTTGAATCAATTCACCAATCGATTCACAAGGCACCAATTGCTCCATAATGGCTAGTAACAACTAGTTTTCATTCCTAATAACCCCAAACGGCTATAATACTCCATAGACTTCATATATAAGCTAAGAAACTAAAATACAACATAAAGAGAGCCTGGACTTCAATTAAAAACATCATTTTACATCCTTATTCATCCAAATCATGAATTGAGCTCTACTTTGTGAAAAATTTCTATTCTAGAGCTTTATTTGTTTCATCTACTCTATAAGAGAGTTTTTTTAAGTTGTTATTCATCTTTTTATCATTTTCAAATTGTAAAGGGTGAGGTATCCTTTAGAAATTCTTTGAGAGGATGAGGCATCCTTTTTAAGAGAGATTTTTGCTTAAGGAAGAGCAAGGAATTGTAAAGCTTTTTCTAGTGCCATTGAAATTTGAAGGATAGTGGATTAACATAAGCTTGGAGAGCTTGAAGAGTAGATATACACCTTGGTGAGGATATCTACGGGAGGAACCACTATAAATTTTTGTGTTTAATCTTTCTTCCTTATCTTTTTATTTTTCTGCAACATTGCTCTATTTTTTTACTGGTTTATGCTCTATTTTGCTGCTGTTGTTAATTAATATATTGTGCTCCAATATTAATCTTGTTACTTGGATAATTAAATGATTAAAAGAGAAACTCATTTATGTATTCTCTTCTTAATTATTCATCTATGCATGGTTGAATGAGTTGCTTTGCACAAGTGAATTGAATTGATATATATTATATGCAAAATTCTCTATTAAATTATCTTAGATTGATTTCTTAATGATTTATTTAATGTTACATATTAAATTATGATCTAGTGCTTATGATAATGCATAGATGACTAAATATGTAAAAGGGGTGTATATCTATATATTGACTTATTGATTCATCATTTATAGTTGAATGAATTTCTTTGCACTAGTTCTTTGAATTGTCATAACTTGTGTGCAAACATATTCATAAAGCTTTCTTAGAAGTATTTAAATCAAAATTATCCTCATGGCTTCCCAAAATTAAAAGGTTTTCAAAAAGAATTGCAAAAATAAGAAAAGTTTTAAAAATACCTAATTCACCCCCTCTTGGGTGTGGGTTGCCAAGGCCAACAGGTTGTAACCATTTGCCAAAAGTTTTAATAATTGTAACTATTGGCCAATAGTTGTAATTGTTAACCAAAAGGTGTCTCAATAATTATTAGCCTACAATTGTATCTATATACATGACTCTTAGTCAAAAAATATTTGCAATAGTTGTATTTATTTAGATAATTTTTCATTAAAAGGTTTTTATAATTACTTAGAGCTTTATAAATAATTAATGGAATCATTATGTTCTCTCGTGACTCTTCTTCCATATTCCTAGGAGGTTGGTTTGTAGTCTCTCAATTTTTGGTTAGGTATTATATTTTGGGGATGCAATTTTCATGAAGCCATCTATAACTAAGTAGAAAAATTATTATCTTAATGATAATTTTCTAAAATTGCTTTACCAAATATTTCCTTTTCTTTCAATTATCTATTTATGTACTACTTTTCTCCATTTTTTCTTTTTTGAATATCTCCTAATAGTAAGAATAAAGGTAAGAGTAATATCGTTGTTTCAAACTAAACAACTTTAAGAATGAGTATTTTTTTGGCCAAATTAAATTAAGCATTAAATAAATTAAAAAAAATTAGATCATCTCCATTTCCATTTGAACATTTTCTTGTTATATTAGAAAGGGACACCAAGTTACTTTGTCAAAAGACATTTTCAATAGTAAATTTTTACCTAATTTTATATGCATAAAGGATTTTTGTGCTATTTTTATACCTTGTGATTAATAAAAATAATGTACAGTGACACAGTAGTGTATGAAAATAACTTACTATCTAAAATAATGGACGTCAATTTTTACCAAATTCTTTACGTATAACATTGAAAAAATGAAATATTTCCTATTATTTTAATATTTTATAAGACTAAAAATTTATTTTGGTTTGTATAAGATTGAGTTTTGATCAATTTCATTATTTACTAAAAATTTGTATCAATTTGATCCTTATAAGAGCCAAAATCCTCAAATTTCTTTTGTACAAAAATTTAATATTCTATCTCATGTATAGAAAGACTAAATTTGCAGGTTTTTAATCTTAAAGGGATTAAATTGATACAAATTTTTAGTTAGAAACAAAATTGATAAAAAGTTAATGTTATAAAAATCAAAATAGATTTTTGTTCCAAGAGTAAATATAGGCAAATGATATTATTTTTATGAAAAATAAATAAATAGGGCCTAAATGTTGCAACTTTTCCATAGAAGCCTAAGAAAATTTCATTTTTTTTTTGCGAATTATAACTTTTTATATATTTATTGCAAAAAAAATTCATATGCATTGCAACTCTTTATTAAAAAAAATGCAAAATTCGATATAAAGAATTGTAAGTTTATGACTTTTGTGTTAAATTTTCATACAAAGCTAACAATTTTTTTTAGTAACCTTGAAGTTGCAATAAGATATAATGTTGGTTTCAAGGCTTTTCCTCCTTCACGTCCTAATTTAAATTTGAAACTTTACATGTATATTAGCTAATTTGTCATTGTTATACACACACACACACACACACACACACACACACACACAGACACACACAAAAATATAATCTTTCAATATCTTAACATATATTGTACATACACAATCTTTACATATTGCTATCAAATATCAACTTTAAAGAGTGTTTAAAAAAGGAATACATAAATGTATAAATTTTTTACTCACTGGCCTTTGATTCTAAAGTTAGTAATTTTGATGACGTCTTATGTTAGACACGGATTCCTTAATTTTCTACTCGTAATTTTTTCAATTTATAAAATATAAAAGATTTATATAATTTTTTTATTTTGAAATTTACCTAAACTTATTATTTTAATATAAAAAATTTTCATGCTTATATCTCTTTTAAATTTGTGAAATTAATTTAAAAAAAGTGAGTCCATATTCCATGTGCTATAACATGCACAACATCGCTGTGCTTTTTACCATAGAACATTAACTTCATTTTTCTTTAAAGCTAAAAAAAGCAACAATACTTTTGAGTCAAATTTCTCAATTTTTTTATTTTGTCAAAATTCTTAATTTCATGAATGGAAGGTACAAATATTTATGTTGAAATTCACATTTTTTATTGAAAACTACCACTTGAATGCAAAAAAATATATCTTTTTTAAATTTATTTTCTCAAAAAAATTCAAGGAATTCATGTTTATGACTTTCATACCTAAGTTCAAACTATTGAATTGGATATTTATGCTTTTTTATAATTTTTAATTAGATGTATGGCATCAACTTTCCATCCAAAGAGGGGGACATGACAAACACTCCATTGATTGAATGGAAGAAGGAAGATGAAAAGAAAAAATAAAATGAAAATAAAAAAATGGGTGTTTATAAAAATTTTGAGTGTAAAGGAAATAATACATTTAACAAACAAAAATCAAGTTTAAAGGCATATGAGATTTATATAAAAAAGTACAAATTTTCAACTTAAATTTTAGGTTAATTATATTTAAACCAAAACATCCTTAATATACATTAAGTAACTATAATAATTAAAATATTATTTTAAACACATTTTTTTCTTTTCCACTTTTATTTAATTAGCAAAATGTTTCTCAAATCATAATAGAAAGTTTATCTTTAAGATCCAATTTAAACTTAAAAGAAGGTACAAGGGTGAAACTTTCAAACTACAAATACTTATTTAGAAAAATTATGAAAATATTGAAGCTTATAATTTCCAAAATTATTGTAACACCTAACCCAAATTTGGAGATTTTAAAATTCTTCTTTAAAAGTGCCTTGAAATTATTATATTTTTTTCCACTAAATTGATACTCCGATAAAGGTCGACTATGATAGCCAAAATACTTTTCATATGGGAGCATCTCTTTTCTATATTAATGGGTACTTAAAAACATTAGAAAACAATTGTGTAAGTCTTAATGACTTAGTAAGTGAGACTCCATACAAACTATTTTAGAATTTTATTTGTTTGGCATTTTTTCTTTCTATTTTCATGCAATGTTCATTCTAATTTTGTTACTATACATAATTCATACATGATATTTTCACATTCACAAAGTCTTAGCAAGTAGCATATATTTACATTCACGTGGATATATTCACTTTGCATTCACAAGCATTATATGGCTTAATGATTTCCATTACCATCCATGTATCACAATTTGTTGCACATATTTCTATATCATTCATAATTTTACACAAGAAAAACAATGCATGTATTTACCAATCATTCATTAGTCATATTCACTTCACAATTACATACCATGCCTTCTAATTCTACATTCTTATCATGTGATACATTTATATTTCAATTTCTTGTCATACACATAATTCACTATGTACAATCACAACCGCATCTCAATTTCATATTGCATACACTTTATCATGTATAATTATTTCCATATCTCAAATGCATATCATGCATACACTTTAACATATATAGTCATTTCTTTATCTTAAATGTGTATCATGCACACAATTTATCATATCTAGCCATACATAGGGTATATGAATTTAGGAATGTGAACAATTCAAAATCAAACACACACATCTATACGACATTCGCAAAATGTCTTATGGACACTATTTTTTTTTATATTTTTTGTCTAACCTTATTCTTCTTGCCCCACCTTATTCCTCTGGATTGGATTTTATTTGTCCTGCTATTGATTTATATAGTCCTCATGTTCCCATCTCTCATGGGGAATAAAAATATCATATACAATTAGCTAGCTCATATCTCTTAAATATCTCATCATAACAAGTGGTTTACATTTTATATCTTGTATGACACTTTCATAATTTCACATTTTTCATTGCATTTCACATATTCCACAAAGGATAAAAAGGTTGCATCATGAATATTGCGAGTGGCCAACATTTCATAATTCTCACATGTTGCACAATGGATATCACAAATAGCCAATATTTCACAACATTCATAAAATTTTACATATTTCTCAATAGATATCACAAATGGCCAATATTTCACAATATTCACAATTTTCATATATTTCACAACAAAATTTATAAGTAGATCAATATTTACAATTTCATACATAATTCACAATAAACATCATAAGTGACCTAATTTCATAATTTTATACATATTTCACAATGAATGTTAAAAATGGCCCAAAGTTCACAATTCCATGCATATCTTATAATAAATATCATACATGATCAAAAATTCATAATTTCACACATATCTCATGATGATTACCACAAATGGCTCAAAATTTATAATTTCACATGCATTTCATAATAAATATTGAAAGTGTCCTAAAATTTATAATTTCACAAATTCTTCATATAATTCACACACCATAACTTATTATTTACTTTGCAATTACAACTAGTACATAATTCATGTTCATGATAATTTATATTCTCATTTTACAATCATACTTATAATTTGTACTCAAATTTATTCTTACTCACAATTATATTTGCAAATTATATTCTAATTTTGTACTTCTCAAAGTTATATCCATAGTCACAAGCCATATTCACATATTTATTTTACTTCCAGCCTTTATATGATATATTTTTCCAATTTTGTTTCATAACTATCTTATATGTAAAAAGCACAATTTAAACTGCATGATAATTTATGACAATTATTCATAACACCATAATTTCAGTCACAATTCATAATTTATATTTTATTATCAATGTTATTCCTTATAACTTTGTATCTTGTAATGTAAACATTTTCCTTTATGCAAGATAAAGAATATTGAAATTTCCTTACAAAATATTTCTTCTTATTCTCATTTTTATTTATTATATTATTCCTACACTTAAGCTCACATATTGTTTTAAAATAGGACACATGCACATAACACGTGTACACTTGTTCTTTTAAAACATATGTGCATAAAAGGCATTTATCTAAATCTAATCCACTAAGTTTTTGATAAATACAACTTAAATGCTTCTTATTTCCTTTCATGGCTAAACCATGCCCCACCAATGACTTGGATTATAATTGATTTTTGTACTTGAGTTTTGCTATATCCATTTTTCTCACTTTCTTAAATAAATAATTTTTCTTTATCAAAACTTTTAAAATTTCATCACAGGAAACTCCTTATATATTTTCACAAACTAAGTATTAAAGATTTTGCTTAAAAATTTTCCTGTTAATAAAAATTGCATTTTATTCATAGTTTCTTTTGAAAACAAGTGGGTTTGTGTAACCTTTATTTAAAACATTAATAAGAAAAATATTTAATATTTTATTTTTCTCTATTTTATGTCTCTTAGGTGTTACGTTTGCTTAATTTTACTGATTAGGCCTTATTTTATAATTTGTAGTTAATTTTAAAATATGATAAATTTATTTTGTTAATATTGAATTTTAATACTATTTTTATTTTTCAATCATATATTGAGCTCTGGGTATTAGATTGAGGCGATTTTTATATTGTTACAAAGCTTAAAGGGATTATGTTTTAACTTAAGCCTAATTTTGACATTTTGGAGGTTATATGTGATTGAGAAATTGAAGTTATATTTTTATCCCAATTGAGCCTGCCTCGATTTTTAAGTCATACCTAGAGTTATAGAGGTCAAATTAAATGGAACTAGCACTTAAATTTATATAAGATATAGGCCTACAATTTTGATATTCATGGATTATCTAAACTACTTTGTCTTAGTGATAAAAAATTGGTTAGAAGTCAAACCGTGGGAATTCATTAATGCAACTATTGGATTTAATTGTCCTGTTAAAAATAAGTTCAGGCTTCTAAAAATTAAGAAATCCCATTATTGTAATCCTAAAAGTTATACAATCCAAGTCTAGAAGGCTTTTAGTTTAATTAGGTCAAATAAATAGGGATAACTCATTAGACTATTGAGACTTTTACACAGCATTCAACAAATAGTTTTCTTTTCTTACTTTCTCTTTTATTCTTCATCAATGGAAGCTTAAATTTAGAGTTGATTCAAGGAGTTTGAGGCTTTCTTTATCTAGATTATGAGGTTATGAATTGTAATGTTAATTTTATCTAATTAATTTTTCTCTTTTTCTAATTATATATGTTGAATTCTTGAGATTACATATGTTGGATGTTGGTTTAGTATAATTAATGTTCATCCTTGTAATTTCTAATTTTTTAATTTCTTTACTATTTTGATGTTGAATTATAGTTGGTAAATCATGGTTTTACATATAAAGGCAAACAATTGAGCAATTAATTTGGAGGTTTCTAATTTAATTTCTTAATTGAACTAAATTCTATTTTTAAATTGATTTCAATTTAGCTTAGGGATTATAATGATTACTTAATAAGCTAATCTTAATTGATCAAATCTTAGATAGTAATCTACCTTAGAATCCATTAGTTATTGTAGGGGTTTCAAGTAATCCAAAGATGAAGAATTAATTAGAAAATTCAAATTCTAATTGATCAATAATTAATCCAAATTAGACTTTTCAATTCCTTGAATTGACTATTTTAGTACATTAGTTTTCTTACTTTTTGTTTGCCTTGCATTTTTTTATTTTGCTTAATACATTTAATTCAATTTAAATTCATAAACCCTCCAATCCTTCATTTTGTGTTCTGTATAATTTTCCATACAACATACAATATATTGCATCCATTTTGGAACAACATTCTATTTTGCTGTATTTGCATTCTATTTTGCATCCTTTGTATTATTTTCTTGTTTTTTTATTGCATAATAAATTAGATAATTATGTAAATATTGTTAGGAATTCAATTAGAAAAGATAATATGAAGGGATCACTAAAGGTACGACTTGATTGTTTCATTATATTGCATTATCTTGTAGCAAATTAATTTTAACTAATTTTAGTGTATTGCGATATGCATATCAAACATTCAATCATTAATGTTTCAAGGAAAATCTTTATATTTTATTACTACTTTAAACTTGAATAAGTTAGGGATCCTTTGTAAAAATCCATTTTTTTAATTTCTTAACAAAACCTATGAAACATTCAAAAATATTACTCATGCTTGATCATTATTTAGTACATATTCTTATTATTTGTTTCCTCTTTATTTCCAAAAGAAATAATTTCTTATGTATTCTCATATCTAGAGTTATCCATTAAAAGCTTACTTTAGCAATGCTTTTCTCGTTTACATATTTGTATTTGACACATATATACATATTCAAAATTATAGCAAGCTTAACACCTTGAGGTTTAGTACTACATAAATAATTTCACTAGCATACATATATGAAGGTCATTCTAGTAATTAAATGAGAATTTTTATCCACATAGTTTAAGGATGGTCAAAACACTCCCATCATATTTCCTTATTCTTTTATTTTCCTCACATTATATTTTCCTCTTAATTTATGTATTGTCATATTCTAGAAAGGGAATACAAATATTTTCCCCTAAACTGAGCCAATCTTGGTTCCATTGGATGAAACATTAATAATATTCTTCTTTGAAAATTTTCTTTTTGTTATGGATTTCCATTCAAGTCAAATATTGTTAAAAATTACATTTTCTCTTATTTTCTTTTGGATACCTGAACCATTAGGACAATTCCTAAGAAATTTTTTTCTTTTTTTCTTTTCATAAAATTAACTTCTCATTAGGTTGAATGATATTTTTGTAAATCATTTTATTAAACTCTTCTTTTTCTTTATGTTTGCATGTTATTCCTTGATTTTTAGTATTTCCAATTAAAGCTACTCATATAACTTACATGCATCTTTTACTAGATGATGTAAAAAACTCTAAAATAAGAACATAAGGATAGTACTGACGTTAAAATGCTTCCTTCAAATCCAAAGAGGATGTACCTTAAAGAATGATAAGAAAATTTTCAAATCATTACTCTAATCTAATAGAATTAATTTGATCAAAGTCTAAAATGGTAAGACATTATATTTACTTGGAAGAGTGAATTATGATTTTACTTCATTTCTTTTCATACTTGAAACAATGTATACTCAAGGGAGGAGATCTTGTGACCATTTTCATAGATCCTTTCCTTTTATTCTAACATACTTTTTATCTTTTTGATTTTATCTACCTTTAGACTTAATCCTTCATCCATTTTATAACCGAGGCTAAAATATGCAAATACCAAATCCATATTTTTCTTGTACTTATGAAACTTTAGTTTAGCTTAGGAGAAGAATAATAGAGGTTTTATGTTATGTGCATGGAGGTGGCATGTGAAAATGAGAGGATATGGCTAAAATACCATTGAATGCATAAAAATTTTACAAAAATAGGGCTATTTCCTTATCTTATGGAACTTCAGTTTGGCTTAGAAGAAGAAGAAGAGAGGTTTTATGTTATATGCATGGAGGTGGCATGTGAAAATGAAAGGATATAGGTGAATGTGATTGAAACTTTTACCTTTATAAAGACATTTATCACCTAAGGTTTATAAAATGAGTTTTGTTTTTATATTTTTCTTCAAGTCTTAACTTGTTTTAATAACAAGTTAAAATCTAATGCTTAATTGCTAAGTTTTAGCTAATTTGAAGAGTGAATTGAGTTCCAACTTAACCTTTAAGAACTTTCTAATTAACCAAAAGTTTAGGTATTATAAGGTCTAAAATGGCTCATTTAGCCATTCCTTCATAAAGCCCTGAGTGGGCCCTTTTTTTTGCAGATTTTCATACAAAAAAATCTTATTAAAAGAGCCTATTAACTCCTTTAGGTTTTTTGGGGTTAGGTCTTAAATATTACTTAGCAATTATTTAATGAATGAGTCCAAGTTTAGCCTAGTATAATAGCTTCATATAGGAAAATTGATGTGTTTCTTTGTATATTCTTACCCACTCCATTAAATTTTTTTATAAAATAGGCTTATATGTGTCCTCTTTCTATTGGCCATAATCATACATCAATTGGACTATTATAGAAAATTTATGATAAAATTACTAAGGGCTAGTTAGTACCATAACATTTAGATTTTACCCATAATTCAAAAACATTCTAAAATTAAGTAGCTAGGAATTATATCAAGAAATTTATATGGATTAAAACCTTAGATGTTAGCTTTTTGTATCTTTTAACAATTTGCAAATCAAACATTTCTATACAAATTATGACTAGAATACCATTACATGCATAAATATTCTACAAAAATAGGGCTACTTCCAAATTCTAATTAATAATCAATTTAATCCTTGTTTTACAATTTTCTTGGAAATTCAAAACCCTTATTTACATTCAATTATTCCTATATTCTTCAAATTTTGGATTTTCCCTCTTTTAGGTCCATTTTTTTTATAATTTTCCACATATATCATTGTTTTTACTTTTCTATACAAAACTAGTTCCTAATCTTAAATTCTAAAAATTATAACAACTAGCACTTGATAGGAATTCTTTTATCATAATCTTTCAAATTTTTCTTATTTTAACTTAATCTAAGCATCCACAGTATCTTTCATACCTATATTATCTCATCCACATAACTTTTCATACTTAAGGCTATAATTACTATTTTTTTAATAATGTTCTTTCAAAATGTTCATTGATTTATCCATAAATACGTTGAATAGATTTTTGGGCATTACAAGTAATAAATTTATAAACTTTTATCTCATTTATTTTGGCAACTAACAATTGAACAAATATATCCTTAAAAAAAAACCATGTTTAATTTTTATTAATGCTATAGATAAGTTGGTACATTGCATAAATTTAATATTATAAAATAAATTAAACATTTAATCAATATACGAAAAATATTAATTGATAATCTTAGCATAATTATAAGCATTTAATAATTATTTATCCAAATAAGCTATTATAGTTTTCTTATATATGTAATGGTATTAATTATTTTATAAATTAAAATTTAGTTACATGATTAATCTTAATTTAATATATAAACTTAAAGTTAAATATGTTATTATTAACTATTTGTATAAATCATATTAATGAAAATAAAGATATATAGTTTATTATATGATCATTCTTATGCAAGGAAATTGTATACATATTTCTATCCTCAATTTTTTTAAAAAGAAATCAATTATCTTATATATATATATATATATATATATATATATATATATATATATATATATATATATATATATATATATATATCTTATTAGTTTATGTACTTTACTTTAATATATAAAATAGTTTTAATTTATAATCAATTAGTATACTAAAATAGTTCAAGCTATTGCCATAATTTCAGTTTAGGCTTTTAGTTCCATCCTTTTAAACATGAATGAACATATTTTTACGTAACATATATATATATATATATATATATATATATATATTACTTATAAGTATCCAATAATTTAAGATTTTTTAATTTACAACATTAAGAAAAAGAAAAATTAATTAACAATATAAACATATAAAATTATGCAAGGAAATTAATAAGAAAGCAAGATATTAATATTACTTCCACGCTTATATTTTCTCTTATTTACTCCTTCAAAATTTTGTCAAAATGAGCAAGAGTTAAGAAATTAAAAAAATCTTTTAATACTCTAATATCTAAAGTAGTTGCCCTACTTTAGGGGTGTAAAATAGATTAAAGTTCATGAACCAATCCACAAACTTTGTGGGCTTTACTGGGCTTGGGCGGGCTTGGACCACCTAAAATTTGATCCTTTTTTTAAGGGTAATATGGATTGATTTGGCTAGATCAAAATTTGCATGGTTCAGGTGAATATGGACTAGTTTATGGACTTGCAATTAAAGTGTGTGGACTCAAAGATATGGACTTGTTAAAATTTAGCTTATTTTTTTATGGTTAATATGGACTAAACCTAAACAAATCAATTTATGTTTGGTCTAGTCCGGTTTGCCTATTTTACACTCTTACCCCATTTGACTATCATTTTTTACTAAAAAAATAAGGTTATTTATTAACAATTTTTAATTATATTTATTGTTTTGATTATTATTATAAGAATTTTTACAGCATTACTTGTAAACCTATTTAATTTATATTCTAGAAGTATTCTTATGAATAGAAGAATCATGCATCATTTTATTAGTTATAATATAATGATTATTTCCTATGATAATTTAACTATTTCTAAGCATTTGGTTATACTTTTTGTTTTAGATCCTATTCTTAGCATATTAAATTAAATTATTTTATTACTTTTTTGTAATTTTACTTATTTTTTATAAAATGCAAATTATCCTGTCAACTTTAACATAGTTGAATTTTACTTCTACCTTTTTGGAAATAAGTAAAAATAACTTAGTAACTATATAAAACTTCGAAACTAGTTCTAACATCCAAATTTTAATAGCAAATAATATTCATTTATAATGCATTTGATTTTTTTAAACATGGTTATTTGATATTGGCTAATTTTTTTCAATATGGCCTTTATTTTCATGTCAGTATTTTTCTTATGACATCTACTCCATATTAGCATTTCATTATCTTTATGAGGAAACCTTAACCCCAAATTGAATCAGGAACTTCTAGTGTCCTACTTTATCCTAACAGACACCAACTTTAACACAATAAAACTTTATCATGTGTAATACCCTTTCTAGGGCAGATTTGACTAGCCCTTGAATTAGGCTCAATAAGGGACATCAAGTGAGCCGGTCAAATAATTAGATGGGCAAGATCATTAACCAATTTGGCTAAGCAATTAACCATTTAAAGAAGTCAATTATCTATACTTTTGATAGGAATATAAGCTTCTTATCCTCATTTTGTGTGTTTGCAATCTTGGTTAGGCCAAAGAAATTTTGATAACTAAAACTTTAAGACTTGTTTGGTATAATGACATAATTATAATGATAAAAATAATTAATTACTAATATATTTGAGTTTGAGTGGGGGATCAATTGACACTATTATAGACTTACATCACTTACACCAAATCTACATAATTCATTTGATGTTCATTTAATGGCCACAATGCATTCAAAATTAATGTCTATCTATAAACTTTAATAATGACAAAGAATCTATTTGAAACTTATTTAATTACTTTCTCTCTTGTAATATTTTATTTTTTTACTCTAATTTAATAAGAATGTATTTTAATTTATCATAACTACACATATCAATGATTATATTATCAAACATTTATAATATTGTTTATAAATTACAATACTATTTACAAATTACAAACAGTTATAATTGATAATATTATAATAATAATATTATCAATAATTATATTTAATTTATGATAACTACACGTATAATATACTATTTATGATACATAAAAATCAATTTATTTTTTGGTTTTATAATAAGAAAAATAACCAATATGAATTTTTAAATTTAGAATATATAAAACTATGACTATTTATTATATATTGTATATATAATTAGACATTAGAATTTGAAAATTGATTTAATCTTTACACCCTACCTTTCATTTTTTAATAGCATATTATTTAAAATATTTATTTTCATTCTTGTAGGGTGTAAAGATTAAATCAATTTTTAAATTCTAATGTCTAATTATATATACAATATATAAGAAATAGTCAAAATTTTATATATTCTAAATATGAAAATTCATATTGGTTATTTTTTTAATATAAAACAAAAAATAAATTGATTCTTATGTATCATAAATAATATGTTGTACGTGTAGTTATCATAAATTAAATATAATTAATGATAATATTGTTACTAAATATAAATGTTTATAATTTATAAATAATATTATAAATAGTGTTGTAATTATAAATAGTATTATAAATGTTTGATAATATCATTATTGATATGTGTAGTTATCATAAATTAAAATACATTTTTATTAAATTAGAGTAAAAAGAATATTACGAGAGAGAGAGAGTAATTAAATAAGTTTTAAATAGATTTTTTCTTATCATTAAAGTTTGTAGGTAGATATTAATTTTAAATGCATTGTAACCATTAGATGAACATCAATAAATGGTATAGATTTAGTTTAAGTGGTGTAAATCTATAGTAGTGTCAATTGATTCCCACTCTTTAAGTTTATATTATGATTTTATATTTGGCATAACTTCTGGTAACAATATATTTTTTTGGAGAGAGATTTGGTTTTAATGTCTTTAGTAATTAAAAAATCATAATTAAATAATAAGCTATCTTTTGTAAATTATTTATTAATAGTAATTTTTCTCTTACTAAAAGTCTTTGTACTAATTATCTTTCAACAAAAATAATCATCATTAAAAATCATTCCATTATTGAGAGAAAATTCATAATTATTATGCATTACAATATCAATTAGTTTCATTGTTATACCAAACAAGCCCTTAGTTGATGAAGGTCTTAATTGTGTGTGTGTGTGTGTGTGTGTATAATACTCATTTTGCATTTATAAAATTGCCTAAAAAGTTTCTATATGATGAATTAAACTTAAGAATATTCCTAAAATCACGACTAGAGACTAAATCAAGATAAGTAAGGAGAAAAAAATAATATTTGTTATGTGTGATTATTGCCTATGATATACATGTTTATAAGTGATGATGAGATGATATGAGCTAAATAAGTATACACATGAAACTTACTATAGTTAAACAGGACTAGGATAATCATGAAAGCTATGCTAAGAGTATCAATGATAGGATTATTCCTTGAGCAACTAAAAAAAGATAGTAGCAATAAATATAGAAGTGTTAAGTGGGTATTATGATACGATGTTGGTAGATATCCATATTGGACACTAGTATTACTTATGGGAAAAAAGATTAGGTGGTAGAAGAGAAATAGATCATAATAATTTTTATAACATTAGCATAGGATAAAAATAATGAAATGTTACACCTTTTTAAAAATTTTAAAGTTTTATTTCATAAAGGGAATAATTAATTGATTTTAGTAGCAATAATTAAAGTGAAAATTATATGCAATAGGTAAATTCACTATAACAAATTAACACTTGTGTCACGGTTAAAATTGTGGCACAAGATTAAAATTTCTGTAACTATGCTATTTAATCATAGAAATACTAGTTGAATGGTCCCGTGGTACAAGTGAACGTGGCAAGGAAATTGTTACAAAAAAAATGGTCCTGTGGCATAAATAATTTTTTTTACCACAAGTTCAGTTGTGGCTAATAAATTCTTTTAGTCACGAGTGCAAACATGGTAAGAAAGGTACATCTGTGACTAATAACTTATATTGCCACGAATAAAATCATGGCAATAAAATAAAATAAAATAAAATAATTATAAAAATTAATATAATTAGCTAAAATAATTTTTATATATTTAAATTAAACTAATTATCTAACTAATTTAATTAATTATTATCATATCATTTTATTTGTACATCTACTGAAATCTGTTAATGCTTTTGACTTATATCTAGTTAGGATAAATTATTGAAACTCTATCTATTTAAAAATTATAAATTATATTTACCAGGAATCAAACTTGAATCTCCAAACTAATGAATGCCATGCCTTACTATTGCACTAGTTGCCTTCTTTAGTAGTATAATACAATATATTTTATATAAAGTTTTAATTGACCAATTGACTTTAAAAATAAAACTATACTTATGTGATACTAATTATATAATAATAAAATATTATATAATTACATATAATAAAAATACACTAATGCTAAAATATTTTATGATTTTATTTTAAAAATTAATTTTTTATAAACTAAATTTTTATTTGTTTCGTTACTAATTTTGCTTATATGAAATTTATCCTTTGTAAATATCTTATATCAAATTTATCTCTCATAAATAATTAATTAGTTAATTTTATATTTTTATTAATATTTTTTTATTAAATATTATTAATTGAGTCATTAGAAAATTAAAGTAAAATTTTTACATCTTTGAAGTAATTGTTTTAATTTTCTAAAACTCCTTCAATAAAAGTTAAATTATATAGAATAAATATCCATGCAAATCATAACTTTAAACTATTATGTATATATAAATTTTAATTTTAAATTAAAATTTAAATTATTATAAATTATTTACTTTTAATTTTTATTAATAATACATATTTTTATAATTTACAAATATAAGTTAAATTTTTCAAAATTTCATAGATTTTTTATATTAATTTCTTCTCTCATATGTTATTTATATTTGATTTTTATTCTTCCATTTATAAAATCATTAACCTATCAATAAAATTATTAATGAATAGACTAAATTAATTAAATTATTACTTAGTAGGAAAGAAATTATTACAAAATATATGTGAGAAATAAAATTAATGCAATTGAAATTAATAAAGGATGAAGATGAAAATTTAGACTATTTTATATATATCATTCCTTTAAATATAATTTGCTTAAAATTTTTTAATATAATAATTTTATTATTATTAAATTATACATAATTTTACATAAGTATTATTTTCAATTTTTTAATGAAAATTTTGTTAATATTATAGTAATGAATGTAAAATTTATTATTACATATTTCTATAATAAAACTTATTATAACTTATCTCATAAATTATACTATCTATATATAATATAATAATTTTAGTATTTTCATAATATATATATATTTTGTTAATATATTTTTTAAAAATATTATGATGTGATAAAAAATAAATTTTATAATATAATATACCTTGACTTATTTTTTTTATTTAATTATATTTTAAAAATTGGACTGAATAACGAATTGAAAAAATTATTATATATATATATGTGTTATATATATGTAAATGTAAATCCTATTAATTTTTAATTTTAATATGTATAAAATTTAAATTCATTAAATAATTATTTAATATAATCTTTAATATATTATAATATTTATTCTATTGATGTATATTAATTTTATTATATAAATTTAATTGATGAAAAATTAAATAATTATTTATTATTTAAGAAAAATAGTTATATTCTAATAAATATTAAATTTAGTACATATATAAATAAAAATGCTTAAGAGCTTAACAATTTAATTTTTTCTTATATATCTTAAAGTTTAGGATTCAACTCTTATTTCAATTATTTTAAGAAAAATAATAAAAGTACATAACTATATAATTTATAAGTAATTCTATCTTTTTACTTATATTTTATGAAATAACTAATTGAAAATATTAAGTTCTATAGCTTTTTTATTTTGATTGATGGGGTTAATCAATTGATCAATTGATGAATTAGTTATTTACTAAATATCCATAATATATAAATATTTATATTTTTATTGTCTATCATATTGCAGTATGTTGTACTTATTATAAATAATATTTTTTATATGTATAGCTACTAAAAATAATATATTTAACTATGATTTTATTCATAAAATTAATTTATGGTATAAGTAATATTTTGTTATAGATAAATTTTTCTAACTTATATAATATAATAAGTGATATTTTATCATAAGAAATATATACTTGTAATTTAATATATGGCACAAGTGATACTTTGTCATATGAAATATATTCTCATAACTTAATTTATGGCACAAGTGATATTTTACCACGAGTAAAATTTTTCTATAGTACAAGTAATATTTTGCTACGAAAAATGTGTTTCCATAGCTTAGTTTTGTGGCACAAGTGATATTTTACCACGGATAAAATTTTTTCGTAGTACAAGTAATCTTTGCCACAAAGATTGTGTTTTCGTAGCTTTGTTTGTAGCACAAGTGATATTTTAATCATAGGTAAAAATTTTTCGTGACATAAATTTTTTAATTTTTTGGACATTTATTTGAATTTTTTTGTTCTCGTGGCAAATGGTAAAACTGCCATGATTTTTGAATTTTCGTGGCATAATTCGTGGTACAAATGTTAATTTGTTACAGTGATTGTAATAAGAAAAATATAAATAAGTTATTAAGATAATGAGAATTAATTAATTGAATGAGTTTTGAAGTGAGAACATTGTATAAATTGGTTAATGAAAGATAGATAAAATAAATTGCTTAAATATTATGAGTGTTTAGAGGTGAGTTTACAAGCATGGAGGAGATTTAGAAGATTTTTCCTAAAATACTTAGGCTAATTACCCATTTTATCCCTTCAATTTTAGTCCCTCTCCTCATTTCCCTAATCAAGCCACTCTTTCAGGCCCTTACCAACCTCTTATTCCTTTCTTCTTTAACTTTTTCTTAGATTAAGCTAATGAAAGTTAACAACCATTAATTTTTCAACCAAATCAAGGTAAGGTTTCTTGAATGTTGATCTTTTCTAAGCATTTACTTATTCCTCTTTTGGAATTTGATATTGGAAAAGTTTTGATTTAAGAAAGATTTTGAACCCTAATTTGAAATCTTTAGGGTTTTTGATAATTAAGGTCAAGGAATATCAAATCCAACATTTTGTCATCTCCTTGATACTAGATGAATGAACATTCTAACTTTATTTAGAAGATTAAATTAGTTTTTATGGATTAAATTAAATTTTTTTGGGTTTTTAATGAATGTATGAAGAATGTAATTATTTATGATATTTGATTTGATTTAATTTTAATGTTGGAATTAACATAAATATGGTGTTTTAAGCATATTTATGAATTAGTAAGGATTAGTGGTACAAAAAATACATTTGGATGGCATTTATGAATACTAACTTTACATTGGAAATTTGTAAAAAATAGGGTGGTAGTCAACTATGGTATGAGAACTATTTTTTAGATAGCTACAGTTGACAAAATAGTTGAATACTTAATGAAAACTTAACCTTGAGAGGCTTATAGTGTATGTATATATATATATATATATATATATATATATATATATATATATATATATATATATCTATATCTATATATGTGTGTGTGTGTGTGTGTTAATCCTATTAATTTTTAATTTAGTATGTCAAGAATTTAAATTCATTGAATAATTATATAATACAATTTTTAGTATATTATAATATTTATTTTGTTAATATATATTAATTTTATTATATAAATTTAATTGATCGAAAGTTAAATATTTATTTATTATTTATAAGAAATTGTTATATTCTAATAGATATTAAATTTGGTATATATGTAAACAGAAATACTTAAGAGCTTAATAATTGAACTTTTTCTTATATATCTTAAGGTTTAAAATTCAATTCCTATCTTTGTTATTTAAAAAAATAATAAAATTATACAACTATATAATTTATAGGTAGTTCTATCTTTTTACATACATTTTATGAATTAGCTAATTAAAAATATTATATTTTGTAACATTTTTATTTTGATTGATTGGGGTTAATCAGTTGATCAAATAAGTTATTTATTAAAATTTTGAAATAATTGCATAACTTAATCAATTAGTTAAAGGCTTCTAACTTAAGTAATGAATTAACTATTTGCTAAACTTGTATTTTTTTATTGTTTACCATATTACAACATGTTACACTTTTTATAAATAATCTTTATATATATATATATATATACTAAAAATAATATATTTGATTATAATTTTATTCATAGAATTAATTCATGGCATAATTAATACTTTACTATAGATTCTGACTTATATAATAGATTAAGTGATACTATATCACAAGAAATGCATAGTTGTAACTTAATTTATGGCACAAGTGATACTTTGCCACAAGAAATGCATTCTCATTGCTTAGTTGTAACTTTATCACAAACTAAGCTATAAAAGCGCATTTTTTGTGGCACAAGTGATATTTTACCATGAATAAAGTTTTTTCATAATACAAGTGATATTTTACTATAGGTAAAGTTTTTCTATAATACAAATGATAATTTACCACGAAAATGATGTTCTCGTAGTTTAGTTAATGACACAAGTGATATTTTACTATGGGTATAAATTTTTAGTTTTTTTGTACATTTGTTTGAATTTTTTTTATTTCCATGGAAAGAGATAAAATTGCTACGATTTTTAAATTTTCATGGTATAATTTATGGTACAAGTGTCAATTTATTGTAGTGAGAAGAATTTGTTACACTATATTTTAAACTATTTAATTAAGGTTATCAAGTATTTATACTAAAATTTTGTAGCAAGAACATGCTTAAAAACATATTTGAAAGCTTTTGAAAAGATGAAAAAAAAGGGCTTTTAAAACTATGTTTTCAAGTAATAAATAATTTTTTCCTATGAAAGGTTTATACTAGTAAAATATTTTGGTAACTTTTACAATTTGTTTTATGGTTAAAAATGGATGAAAAATGATGTTTAAAGTGCCTAAAACATGGATATAAATTTTTTGGTTTTTTTTTTATAGAAAGTTGCATTAAAACTTGATTTTTCATGAAAAATATGGCACTTTCTTAATATAGTTTATTACTTAGCTTACTATTGGCTTAAATAGTGAGTAGTGTAACATTTTTTAGCATAAAAAATTGAAAATATTATTTTAATATTTATTTTTAATTTTATAAATTTTTAAAAATTTTCATAAAGAATTACATATAGAAGGGATTTTTGAAAAACCAAGAAAGCTCATTTTAAGGTGTTTTGATGATTGAAAGTGTAGGTTACTAGAGTAATTTATTTTGAGCTTGAAATAGGTTGAAATATGAAGTTTAAAATCTTCATTTTAAATATGGAAATTTTAAAGAAAAGTTACTGAAATTTTCTATTTAAAATGGAATTTTTAAGCAGAAGAATTCTTGTTTAAAACTTAAAATGGATTTGCGATTTTTTTTTTAACTTTAGACAATTTTGTATGGTGAAAATGACTAGTTTTAAACTGCTAGGAAGCAAGCATTTGTACTTGATTAAGTAATGAAAACTAATTTTCTTACTTATTGGAATAATACATAAAGTATAGGATTAAAACCTGCTTAGTAACAGAAGTTAAAGAACTTGAAAAATCCAAGTTATAACTCCCCAATTTTTATACTAAAATTTGAATGATATATATATGTATATAAATGTTATATTGATATTTTGATTGATTCATGACACATTATTATTTATAATAATTGGCTTAAAAGTATTCTATGAAAAATGGACACTACTCTATAGGCTATGTAGTTAAGTTGTAAGCCTATTGTATGATTATTCCATGCATTGTGACATTACTTATTATGTGAATTGTATATGAACCAATGAGGTTATATAAAAGTGTACTCGTGAATAATAGTAAAATCTTGCATGGATATGTGACTTGGTACTCTAGCATATGGAAATAAGAGTTCAAATGCTTCATATGATCATTGGTAAAATGATAAGGTAATTGTATATTCTTTTTGCTAGATTGTACTATATATTATATTATATTATGGTTATTACTAACGGATGACATTTTAAACTTACCCTAATAATTAACAAATATGATGAAAAGTATCTAAAGGTTACATGAGTCTCTCTTCACTAATGAGAGTGTTGAAAGACCACAATTGGTATTTAAAAATAGTGTCAAAAGCTAGTAAGGCTATCTTCATTATACATAAATCCGACAATAGTATCGTAAAATTTTTCTTGGATGTTATCTCTAATTGATTAATTAATTTGATGATCACAAAACCTATATCAGCCTAAATGTCATATATGACATTATGGGTTTGAATGCTATTGGCTTGAATATCATTTATGACATGTGACATTATTATGTGATTATAAAACTTTATGAAGAGTTTTGAGGATTAGCTTAGCGCTTTGACTCTAAGTCACACAAAAGAACAAATAGGATAAGGATGACCTTGAAAGAATAAGATTAGGATACATGTGAGATAAGGTTAGCCCAGAGTAATAACAAGAAACCTTTTATGCCTCCATGTCATTTAATAGTCATTTAAATGCTTATATTATGTTATGGTTTGTCTAAGCATTACTAATGCAAGATACAAATTAGTTTGATAAGAAATATTTTCTAGTAATAAAATGAATTTTGATATATGTCTTGTGCATATATTTTTTAAATGCTCTACACTTGATGGCATTTTCTAAAATTGTTGATATTTGGTGGCATAATTATGAAATTGCTCATGAGAGGTTCAAATTCAAATGTTACTTTTGCATGAATATAAATGTATGCCAGTTTGAAATTAACTATGCTATAGATTTTGCTTCAATCCTTAAAGTATTAGTAAGAGCACCTATATTAGCATTACCAGCCATACCACTAGTAGTAGTAGTTATAGATGGTCGTTTGACCATGCTATTAGAGTTATAGATGGTCGTTTGACCTAGAAAAATACAAGATTTAAGCTTTTTTTATAACCTAATAGGGTCTTAGGCTTTTTTTATAACCAAATTATTATTCAAGCTAGGTTTGGGCCATGAAAATAAAAAATAGGCTAGCCTAACCTATTATGTTAATTTATTTTAATGATATAATTATATATTATAAAAAATAATTATATCTAATTATTTTTAATAAAAAATTAATTTAGTATAATTAAATACTTTATATATCTAAATATTCAATTATCTCTTTAAATATATATTTTCTATTTCAAAATTTTATTTTTATTTAATAAAATACTAATATTTGGGCTTTCGAATCAAGTTAGGCCTTTAGGCCTTATAAAAAAGAAACAGACTAGGCCAAGCCAATTTTTTTGAAATTTAACAAGTTAGGCTTGGGTTTGAGTGATACATTTTATGTAATTTTGCATGAAAGGCCCATGTTAAGCCCAATGGTTCGACTCGTTGTTCATCTCTACATGTTACCTTTGACTTTAAAGTGGACTTCATTGAGAATTAGTTTGTTAATAACTATCATGTTTATCTAATTTTAAATTTATTTGACTCGCTACATATTAGTATAATTATTTTGAGATTTTAATAATTTTTTACTGCTTAACATAAGTACTTTTGTATAATTATGAATATATGATGCATATTATTGTATGTGGTTTTGATTATCTCTTGGTTTTTACGAAAATGATTTGGTATAACAAGTTAGTCAGGAAAGTGAAAAATTATTTTCATTTGCATCAAAATAAATCTATATTTCTAAGTTTTGAAATATTTATTAAAATAATAGATAGCTACATATTTTGAAAAAGACTTGATTTTGAAAAAGATATTTCTAGCTTGATTTTTGAATTGATGTTATCTCCAAAGTATTTTAAAGAAAAATAGGATCTTTTAATTTTTCAAGTTTATTTAACCTAGTCCTAGTGTAGTATGTTCATTTCATAGTTTGAACTTATGTTTTTAGAAGGAAATTTAATTCTTTATAAAGATTTAGAAAAGTTCTTCAAGTTTTTTGTAGTTTCTTGAGAAAGTGGCATTTTGACAAAGTTTTATAAATCTATTTTTAGGTGTTCTAAATTTTTATTTGACAAGTCATTCCTGTCAAAGTAGTTCTTGGAAAACTACCTATTGAGTTAATACTATAAGGGTAGAAGTTATTTTCCAATAAAAAGATATTTTTTTGAATTCACTTCACTAATGCTTTACATGTTTTGAATTTATTATGTTTCAACTATTTCATACCAAAATAGAAAACTCCTTTTATTTAACTTGGACTTCAACTCCAAAAGAAATTTTTGAATTTATGATTTCAAAAATTCCTTTTGAAAGAAAGAAAGAAAGAGAGGGAATAAGCTCTTTTTTTAATACTGTTGATGATAGAAGAACAGAAGTGTCTTATTAATGCTTTTTAGATGAGGTTCTATTTGTTTATTTTAACAATTACCATAAAATTCATTTTAAAAGATTGAACCTCATCAATTAGGAAAAAATATTTTTTGACTTGATATTTGTACAACATTATGCATACACAAAGTTCTAAAAAAAATTATTATTGAAATTTTCGATCTTATGTTTCTGCACATCCTATTTTTAACAAGGAACAACTAATTAATTGATTTTAAACGGCTTGTAAAAATATCATGTTAATATCTTTGCGTTGCCTATGATGGTTCAAAATTGGATTGTGAAAAAAATCTACCTTAGTGGAAAATTGAAACCCACAAAAAAATGTCCATTTGTTGGAATATTTGACGCGCACACCGCCCTTAACAACAAGAAACTTCATTTAACTAGGAAGTCATTTCTCTACCCACATCAATCAAGATTATTCTTTGTAAAAAGTCATTTATATTATGATTGAGCAAGACAAATGGAGAGATAGAATGAGAACGGAAGATTATATTTTATAGCATTTTGTTCATTTGAGAGTTTTAAGAGGAGGAGAGATTGAGAGTCTATGTTTATTCCTCCAAAAACGTACATCTAACATTTTATATCATTATTTTATATTTCAAAATGCTATAAATAACAAAAATAAAATTTAAAATTAAATTTTGAATCTTTTATAAGATTAAATTTTATAAATTTATTCCATCATCTTATGTTTATTAATAACTATTAATTTATTTTTAAAACTCAATTTCAAAACTATTTTTCATTACATATAGTATTGCTATTTATATTCCTTTCGTCTAGAATTTTAAATGATTTTCTAGAAGGAAGGAAAATAATTTTTTAATCATCCACCCTCCACCTTTCTTGCCTTCCAACCCCTCCTATTGTTTTCCTTTCACTTCCCTTCTGTTTTCCAATTATACTATAAACGATTAACGAATGTGTATAACTTTGGATTCTTTGGGGCTTTTCCGTCTGCTCCTTATGGTCCAATAAATCCAACAAATGGTAAGAAAATTTTCTATTTGCTTAAGTTTGGACAGAATCACAACTACGGATATCAGTTAGAAATTAAATAAAAATAAAAATTATGATACTCAATGTAAAAGACATGAAATTCAGGTAATTAATTGAAGACTTCTTGAAACTCTAAAAAGTTCTAAAATAAGAATAATGTTTCGATATGTTCTCAAAATTTTGTAAGTTATGTGAAATTTTAATACAAAAATTTGTAATTTTATATAGAAAAGATTACAATTCCCATATATAATTACAATTTCACATAGCATTTGTATAATAAGTGTAAAAGAAGTTCTAACTTCATTAATTGAAATTGTATTAAAGTTTTTTTTTCAAAATATATTGGACAAAAGCAAAGTTTCATGAATATTTGTTCATAAAATTTCTCATTCAAAGTATTGATACATATATTAATTACTTTATTAATTATTGTTAAGAATTACTCTCTTTATTCTTTTTTAGATATTGTTTAAAATTAATGCATAAGGATTAAAAAAGACAATAAATAACCTTAATTTTAAGAGAAATGAATTATAATTTATTAATATATCCTCTACATAAAATTAATTAATAAATAAAGTTGTTAATTATTTATTTACTTTATTCATTCTTTTTTAAGTGTCATTTTAGGAAAAAAAATTATTCCTATTTATTTGTCATTTTAGAAAACTAAAATTATACTTATTATCTTCTTTCAAATATTCCACGTACTATTTAAATAAATATTTAACAACTTTACTTATCAATTAATTTTTAATAAAAAATATATTAGTAAACTATAACTTATCTCTCTCAAAATTAAGTTATTTATTATCTTCTTTAATTCTTATATATTAATTTTAAATAATATTTAAAAAAATAAAAGAAGTATAATTTGATAATTATAATAGTTATCAATATAGTAATTATAATCTTTTAATGAAATAATTAATATATATATATCATAGTTTAAATAAAAAATCTTACGTTAAAGACTTTACTTAAATTTTTTCTAAGCTGTAATTCGTAATAATTTTTTAAAAAATTTAAATTTTTTATTCACCGGTTTTTTTTAAATCATTCATAATCACAACAACCTCTATTGTTTTCTTTGTGCTTGATGGCCAATTATATAGTTTGCTAGAATCCCATCCGTAGCTAGTCAATGGTTTCATGATTCAAATCATTATGATGGGCACAGAAATCTCTAGGGATTATCACTTCATGGAAAGCAACCAATAAATGATTCAAACTCTATTTGCAGCAACTGTGGCTGATAATCCCAATCCTAGAAGTAAAGTGACCAAGTGAGGTCCTATCAGACAGCAAAGGGCAAATAGGTCATTTTGCAACAGGTGTTGTCAATCAATACAAATTAAAGAAAGAAGCAACAAAATCATGTTATTCCCTTTAATTATTTATTTATTTTTTGCCCTTTTCACCCATTTGCTTTATTCCGTCTGCATCAATCATCCTTTGCTGTCAACCTATTTACATTTCTACAAAAGCCCCGTAAGGCCAAAGCATAGCTTCCTCGTTACAGCTCAATTATGTCCCCAACTCAAGTATATTTTTATTACTTTTTATTTAAGTTTGTAATTTTTTATAAAAAATTTTGAAATATTAATGTTATAATTTTTCATAATTTTTTTGAAAATTTATATTTTTATATATTCATTTTATGCAGATTCATATATTTTCTGTTATAACTTTCTATGAAAAAGTAATTGCAAGATTTTATATAAAAAATTATGTTTTATAATTTCAGTATTAAATATTTGTTGCATTTTTATAAAAACTTGCAATTTTTCCAAGAGTGCACTCTCATGTCAATTCCTACGTCTCTCCCTCTCTCTTTCACACACACATAAATTTAGATAATTTTTTTCTTTTGTTACGAATCAATCACTCCGGTTGATAAAAAATAAATACAATAATATAATGAGACTTGAAGGTTTTATATATTTTTTTCCTCACATACAATAATATTTTATGTCTTTCTCTATTTTATGTAACAAAAAATTAATAAAAATTAAGAAGGGGAGAATCCAAATACGTTAGCATTCTGCCAAAGACGCAGATAGCCTGTGGGTCATAAGAGCTCAGCTGCTTCCCTTTTTCTAGTAAATAATCTTTCACTCACTACACATGTTTTCAGGAAAATAGGGTTTAGAAAAGAACCTCACATCCCAATTCACAAGCCCTTTTATGTAATCTAGGAGTTATCAAAATCCAAAGGAACTTGAGAAGAAGCCTCGTAGGAAAAGAGACTGTACCCACTTTACTGTTCTTTTCACCAAACCTTTAAAGTAAAAATGAATGTTGGGCACATTTGACTCGGACTGTCTGAAGGTGTTTGGAATGCCATGTAAAACTTACAATTGATTTGACGGTTCCTCGCCATCTTTGGTTTAATTAATGGAAATGTTTAATAGGTAATTATATTCAATATCACAATTAGCTCACAAAATACAAGTATGTTTTTATGCAAGGAACGCTTGATTTTCACATGTTTACTCTTGAAAAATAAGAAAATCTCATTTATTATTATTATATTACATAATATAAAGTGTATAATTTTATTTTCAATTATGATTTTTTATAATTTTCCATAACAAAAGTGATAAATAAGTTAATACATATGTAAATCACTTTCTCTATATTAACAATAAAGAGGGTTGAACTTAAAATCTTCAAACACATCAATTTTAGATTCAATTGCCAAATACGAAGGGAAAAAAAGCCTATAAATAATCATTTCAAATCAATAAATAATAATTAATAAATATGATCAAAAATCTATTTTCTCATAGTTTAATCAAACAAGACCACCCTGTTAAATCTAAAAGAACTTTGAATGACTTCTTTTAGGCGATACTAAATTTACAATTAAACTAACAATCTATTGACAGACAACATCCGAAGTTCAACATGCTTTTTTTGGAAAATGTTTTTTTGAGAAAAAAATATAAGAATATATATTAGTAAATGAGTGATATGTTATTGGTTTCCTTGAAATTAAAAGAAATGACACATAAAATTATTATAGTTGAGGAAAGCTAATTTTTTTCAAAAAATAAAAGATGTTACTTTCTTTAAATTTTTTATATTTAATATTAAATAAATAAAATATTTTTATTTTATTTTAATGTTTTATATTTAGATATATTTTTTCAAATAAAATATTTTTTCTAATTTTAAATATTTCTTTTCCCATATGCACTAAGCGACAATTCCTACATTTTTTTCAGTCCAAATGGCAAATTTTCTCCCCCTTAACACAATCCAAGCATCTTTTCATTTTTTCCTCCAATAGTCTTCGTGCTCAAACTCATCAAAGTCATTTTCTTGGTCTTCCATTATTTCTACTACTACTTCTCCCCAACGCTTCTTCGATCCCTGAAGCCAGCTACAAACCCATGATCCCTAGTTCTTGACCCACAAAGCAAGCAAACAAAAAGTATTCCTCAACGGTTAGAAAACTAAAATCGAAGTTCAAGTTTAGATCACCATCACTATCCATGGAT
This sequence comes from Sindora glabra, assembly GCA_020226215.1. NCBI lineage: Eukaryota > Viridiplantae > Streptophyta > Magnoliopsida > Fabales > Fabaceae > Sindora > Sindora glabra. Next base: position 52,360,279 of record CM035232.1, on the reverse strand, counting down.
TCTCTTCAAGAATTTGATTCATCAGCAAACTCCGACAACAAAGCGATCAATCCAAGCACAAACTTTCCAGGAAACAGCTCAAATTTCACGTCTTTGTCCTCCGCTTCCCCGCAATCATCTTCGTCTTCACCACCGTCCACTCTCAGCCGCTACGAGAACCAGAAACGTCGCGACTGGAACACCTTCGGCCAGTACCTCCGCAACCACCGGCCGCCGCTTTGCCTCTCGCGCTGCAGCGGCGCACACGTTCTCGAATTCCTCAGGTATCTTGATCAGTTCGGGAAAACTAAGGTTCACACGCAGCTCTGTCCCTTCTTCGGCCACCCGAATCCGCCGGCGCCTTGCCCTTGTCCGCTCCGCCAAGCGTGGGGCAGCCTTGATGCCCTAATCGGCCGCCTCCGGGCGGCGTTTGAAGAGAATGGAGGCAAGCCTGAAGCGAACCCTTTCGGAGCTCGGGCAGTAAGACTCTATCTTCGAGAAGTGCGTGATTCACAAGCCAAAGCGAGAGGAATTAGCTACGAGAAGAAGAAGCGGAAGCGTACACCGCAGCCTTCGCCTGCATTGCCACCGGCGAATACAAATCAGTAAGGCTAGCCACCATCTTGTATCATAGTCTCGGAACCCTTTTCCTTGAATTTGATTATGCCTGCCAGTAATTTGCCCTATAACATTTTGTATCCCTAAATAAAAATGGTATTCCCAAAACTCTTTGACAACTTCATATGCGACTATATATGAGGATCTCAAAATATGCATTAATGGGTTTCACCTATCAGTTTTAGTCCAATATTGTTATAGCATCTTTAATTGGTTACAACAATTGATGTAAATAGTAATTATGACTGAGATTAGCATACTCCATTCAAGGCCTCCTAAAAATTGTAAATAATAATTTTGGTGGTGAGATTAGGAAATATTTATTACATATTTTATAAAAGGAAATGTTTGATACATTTTTTTAATTTTTAATAAGTATATTATACACTTTTCTTTAATAAACCGTGAAAATGAGGAAGTGTCTTTGGTTATAACAATCAATGTAAAGAGTAATTGATTGTGAGATTAGCAGACTCTATCGAAGACTCCTAAAAATTGTAAATAATAATTTTGGTGGTGAGATTAGAAAATATTTATTACATATTTTATTAAAGGAAATGCTTGATACATTTTTTTAATAAGTATATTATACATTTTTCTTTAATATACCATGAAAATGAGGAAGTGTCTTTGGTTATAACAATCATTGTAAATAGTAATTGGTTGTGAGATTAGCATACTCTATCGAAGACTCCTAAAAATTGTAAATAATAAATTTGGTTGTGAGATTAAGAAATGTTTATCGCATACTTTAATAAAGGAAATAATTAATACATTTTTCTTTCTTAAGTGTATTATAAATTTTTCTCTAATTGATAATGAGATTCATAAAATTATGAATTCTACAATTTATAAAAGGAGAATAAGCAAGTAGTGAGCAGAGAAAAGTAAAAGTAAATTTATTCTTTCACTGATTAGTGTGTCATTTTCACACCTGACACAGGGAAGAGTGAAGAGAAAATTAACTGCCGGAATGCGTATTTTGTACTTGAAAGTGTTGCAAAAATAAAAAGATTTGAAGTATTATAATTGTGGAATTTTGCTTTGTTTGCATAAAATACAATAAAAATGATACAATAACTATTTATTTATATTATTTGATATTAATTCTTTTAATTTAATGTGATATTACATATGTATTGGTGCGCACACACATATATATTAAATAAAATTTATTTACAAGTAATGTCACAAATTATTGTAAATAAGTGTATTTGTGACTGTTACACGGTGTTGCGACCATTACTTACAGTTGCGCCTGTAATTTCCAAAAAATAAAAAATTAATAATGATAGTTGCGGTTTGATGTTATTACGATGCCCATTTCATCCATGATATTACGGCGGAAACAGGTGTTATGTTACGGACTACAATTACCTTCCAATTTTATAGCACGTTAAAAAGTTTGATTTATTAGAGCGTCGTGTGAACAGTTACAACAACGGTAAAATCTTATTCCATTAAATTGTGTGTACAATTGTAAAAGAAAATGACAACAATCATATTTTAGTTCCGGAAAGATTTAATTTTCTCATTTTGGTCTCTAATTATAAGATTTTTTTAATTTGATTAATTGTAAAATTAAAAATTTTTAAATTTTGATTCTTCTTTCATACAATTTTTTTAACTAAAAATTTGTATGAAATTGTATAGAAAGATTAAAATTTATAAATTTTTATCTTATAAGGATTAAATTAAGAAATTATTTTAATCAAAAATCAAAATGAAGAAAACTGAATCTTTCGAGGCCAAAAAGAGGTTTTTGTCAAAGAAAATTGCAAAACTATACAAGAGTGCGATTAAGGTTTTATAAATGAAAGTAAAAATTTGCGTCAGGAACGTATAAATTCATGAATACTGTTTCGAGCCGGCGGATAGGCTCTATGACATGCTTCATCCAATTTGTAAGAAAAATTTATAAATTTATATTTATATCCCACTTTAAAATTAAAGAAAAAATCTTGCTTTAGAGGAATTCAGATTTTCTCGTCCCCAAAGGTGCCCATTTATGACTAGCGGTAAATTTGCGGATCATGTTTCATTTCCTCTCCCGAAGTGGTTGTAGAATATTGCAGTTTCTTTTTAATTTTTCAGTGCGATTTGACCAATCAGGCACAGAAAAGTTCACAAACTTGAGTTTTAGCGCCCTTCAAAGAAAATCGAGTATAAAGGAAATGTGGCGACGGCATGGAAAATGATAAAACCCACGTTAATTTTAAAAGGAAAAATTTTAAATAATTCACTTTAATTATAATATTGTTAGATTTTATTACCTTAAATTATAAAAATTAAAATTTTACACTTTACAATTATATAAAATTTGTATTTTACTACCATCATTACTAAATTAACAAAATCTATTAAAAAATATTATTATTATATTTTATTTATTGGTGATTAAAAATCGTTGTTATATTCATTAATTTTTGAAAAAAAATTCATTTGCTGATGATTATAAATATCATTAAGGATGATGGAATCAGTTCATAATTATTGCCAAGTATTGCAGTAGTTAACTTGATAATGATAAGAGTAAAATTAAAATTATATATAATTGTAAAAGGTGAAATTCAAGTTTTCATAATTTAAACTAGTAAAATTTAACTTTCTCATAGTTAAAGAAAATTATTACAATTTTCCCATTTTAAATAGATGGGGACTACACACAATCTAAAAAATACACTAATCAATCTCCTCCCAACCTTCTATGTACATTTTGAACCTTAAAAAATACAGGGAAGGATGGGAATATGATCATATTCAATCACAAATAAGGAAATTCTATGGTGCTCCTAAAGTTTCTAAACTTTGAATAGTGTGGCACAATCTCATCCATTAGATGAGATTACTAAAGACTTAAATATTGTGCTACACCACCTAGAGTTTGAAACTTTTGAGGGTACTATAGTACTCTCCTCACAATATTAAAAATGTAAATGATGAACATGAAGGACAAATATGATTTAAGAGTAGTAATAAATCAAGTTAGTTATTGGCAGTGTATTGACCGAAGGACAAATATGATTTAAGAGTAGTAATAAATCAAGTTAGTTATTGGCAGTGTATTGACCATTAGAGAGCTAACTTGAATTTTTTTATTTAATTAATAAATTAGGTATAGGCTAATTTAATAATTTATTTATTAAATATATTTATTTTATTTAATTTTAAATTTAATTTCTTAATTTATTAGATCAATTTATTTTATTTATATAGTAATTATTATAATATTTTTTAAATTGATTAATGCGATTGTAACTTGTTGCTATTTTTTTTTATCATTGAGTCTTTTCCTTTTCAAACAAACCGTCAATTTTCTTAAATTCTTAAAATTTGCGAGCATGCTGAATTTTTGTTATAATGGCATTTAGTAATTTTAATTTTAAATAAATATACTTATAGTTTGTTTTGCTTTATTATTAAAACTTTTATCTAGTAAAAGTAGAAACAAACTTTCATCTGATGTAATATTTATTTAACAAATTTATTATTATATTTTTTATTAAGAATCATGTTTAAAATATATTATACGTAAATTTGCAAGCACATCAATGACTTATTTTGATTTTAATAGTTAGGCCTAAATTGTTAGAAAATTTTTGAATTCCTAAAGATCATCTAAATCAAATCTAAACCTACAGAAAATTAATAATAAATCAAATATGAAATTATTACCCCTTAAATCATGAACATTATTTTGGAAGCAATTATGTCCCAAAAGATGCAATGTTCTAAGACAGCAAGTTTTTTCCCTACATCTTCATGGTCAAGCAAAAGACACGCTTCAATGAGATGATATGTTTAGATCTTATAAATTGTATAAGGAAACTTGCTTCATAAATAATTTTTTTATGTAATTGATTAACCCTCCATTAGGATTTTTAATTATAGACCTATACCAAAATAAAACCATCACATCCAATACATTGAATAGTAAGCCCAAGATGTGTAGGCCAACTAATTGGATCATTTATACATTTAAGCCTTCAAGTTACATTTAAGCTACATATTCAATTTATTTGCACAAAACAAAATTCCAATCTACTAAAGCCTAATAAATATAAAATGCTCTACTATTTTCCTACTATGATAACCATTGATTAGGTTTTATATATTTTGTAAAATTATTTTAAAAATGACTCTTGAGTTGAACAAACAACTAAAGTGGCCACTAAATTTAACAAACCCAATAAAGACCTCAAAGAACATGATCTAATCAAAAAAATAATTAACATAGAACTATATACTCTATAAACATATGTGTCATCCATAATTATATAAGTTAATTATGCTAGTTGTTAATATGACCACATAGATATGATAATGTAGTTACACATATAGCATAAATAGATGATTCACTATTCTTTGGTATAAAAGCCCTCATGATGGTATTCCTCATGAAAGCTACCAAAACAATCAATATCTCAAAAAAGAAAAAAAGAAAAAATGAAAATAATTATAGTTAATTATACAAAAATAAATAAATTCTTAATAAACATCTCATAAGGAGATAATTGTAGCAACTTTTGCTAAAAGAATATAAACAATAAATCTCTAAAGATATATAAACTCTTTATCAAGAAACCACGTTATCTTTACCTTGACAATAATATTAATCTCAAGGATCAAATTTGGAATAAATTTATCATGCCAAGATGTTATAATCATCCACTATATGCACATAACCAAAATACAAGTCTAATGATCAAATGCAATAACATCTTTCTTGTGAAAGGCAATTATTTTCCCAAGAAAACATTCATATCCTGAGATGCTATGTCACTCTAATTTAAGAATATTATGTCTAATATGATACATCAATCATAATATTTAATGAACATAAAATTATTATTATTAATAGACTATATTCATCAAGAGTAAAATACATGGAAGTACAAATATAACTTTCTCCCACTTGACCTATTAACATATTCTGTATGATTTGTTATAACTTATAATTTCAAGCCTTCATAACTTCTCCTTTAATAAAATAAAGTTATTAAACTTTCTTATAACAACTTTGGCAATCAAGGAATCTAAAAACATTTTGTATCACATGAATAACATAGAAACTTCCATATATTATGATAAAAACAAAGCCATGCATAGAGATAGAATTAACAATGAGTACTTCAATTAACCTTATGATAAAGGTAAACACATGCATTCCATTGCAATTTATCTATATTAGAATAACCTAAAAGTCAATTGAGGGTATAATTAAAACAAATACAAATGAAAAGATTCATATAAATGATATTAAAGCACCAAACTATTTACTTATTTAAAGGTGAAACATACATTTCAATTTGTGTAAGCCTCTAATATACCACCTTATAACATTTAAAGCATAATTTTCAAGAAAACCTTTAAATATAAAGCTCATTTTCAATCCCTCAAATGAATGATATAATATATCAATATTGTAACATATTAAATGAGAATGTATCCAAAATTATTTGTGCATGTTCAAAACTTTCTAAAAAAATTACTAATCATGCTCTCACAAATACTTCAAATCACATAATAATGTACCAAATATATTTATAATATGACAATAATCCCTAATATGATATACGAAAGGTACCAAGCCATCAAATAATATCTTATAATATTTTGTGCAACATATTTCATATTATAGTCTAAAATTCTAACGATGACTTTATCAAAAATTATTTAAGAAATTTAAATTTACAATGGATATTAACATAATCTTTGAACACAATCATTGAATACATACGCCACATTCAATGGAGGTTATCAACATGACAAAAAAATAATAATGTCAAATTTCAAACATGCAATATTTTAACTCCATTCATAAGACTAGCAAGAAATGTATCTTTTATTAAATCATAGATTTTTACCAATCTAAATAAGAGAGCTATATCGTGACCACGAAGGCCATATAAAAAATTTTTAATTTCAAAATTTATATATGTCAAGGCTTAAAAGAACATTAATTCAAACATGACGCTCTTCTAAGAAAAACACTCTTAAAAGTAAATAACCTTTCATGAATACTTCAAAAATATCACATACACACATATTATAAAGAAGTATTTATAAATAATTTTAAGGTCCACAAAGACATTTTTATATGATAGTGTTAAAATAATTTAAAGTAGGCACTCCCACAAATATCAATTTCCTTGAAATAAGTTAATGTATATTACACAAATAATCATATAAGATAAATGTTGCAACTTTTTGGATCTTTACATCCATGAAGGACAATATTAAAACTCTTAATTTTCATATTTATCACAAAATATCGGAGCCAATTGTTAGAAAATTAAAACTAAAATTTTGAAAACAAATATAATCCTTTCAAAATAATTATAGAAGATATAAATTCTTATAAGTAGCTTTTAAAATAAAAGTTCAATAAGATTTTTTAAATTATATATTTATCATTATATTACTTTTTCTCATAATTCAAAAGAAGAGAGAATATAATATATAAAAAAATCCTTTTTGTCAAGGTCTTGGGCAAATAAATTGAAAAATCAATAAATTAAAGGTACATCAAAAGCATTTAGATAAATCATTTGTCCATTTACAATGTGAAACATGCGAAACCCTTTATCACACCTAGAAAAGAAAGTAATAATGCTCGAATATCCTCATATGTAAGTCACATGCTAAATTTTAAGGAACTTATTAATATCTGCTAGAGCGAAAAATGGCACACGCTCGCATTTTCATGATGTGGTGGAATTAAATATTTAAATGAAATAAGTATACTTTTGCCAGGACTAAAACTTGTAATTGTACAATTATATGTAGGCAAAATAAAGCTCCAAATTAAAGTAGTCAATATGACTAATTATTAAGTATATATTTTCTTTTATGTAACATATTTATACAATTATTACAAATATCAAGTGTAAAATTATTGTAACACAATATTTCAAATGAATATTCAAGGAATTATAATTAACGAGTACTCTTTTGCAAAGGAATTCTCATAAATCATAAACAAGTCTAACAATTTTACACACATTAACATTCCTCTAATAAAAAAAAAGAACTTTCATAAGTACATACTTCTAATATATATTTTCACAGATAATTTATCAAAACTTTCTTATGAAAAATAATGAAGCCAAGCTATATCTATATATTCCTTTTATTACTTAAAAATATTTCCTAGCCAAAGTTTGATAACAAAAAGTTGGATTAACATACTAAAATATCATAAGGGCATAATTATTAATTATATAATATGGGCAATCAACGATGACAAAAACTAACCCAAGCTATTTGGATAATAATGACATTTTTATAAGAAAAAGAAAATCTAATAAATGTGAGCAAAAAAATAACCGTTTCTTAGAGGAAAAAAATAAAAATCTATCACCTATGGTAGAAAATTTTTTAGAATTTAGCATCATTTGAAAGCTCTATATTAATTAAAATAACTTATATAATATCCTCATATATAGGATGCTATACAAATCAATTCAAATGACAAGAACTTCCTATTCCAAAATTCAATATGGGACTATGTCAATTTGCTAAATGGCCGCTCTGGTAACATACATTCAGTATCACTGATAAAACTCTAATAGGATAGCCTATAATTAATTATCACATTATGTCTTAAAATATTTATAACATGATCAAGTACTATATCTCAAATGATTATATAATAAAATGATTTAGTAAATGAGTCATTTTAGTGACTATATATAACTCATAACACTAATAAATTATCATAAGATAAACAACAATCCATAATTAGTCATTATTTTATATCTATGTCAAATATATGTATTCCTTAAGAAACAAAACGAATTCCATTATTGAAACTATCATGCAAGCATAAAATTACAGAACAATTAATCATGCCAAAAAATATGGAGTATAATAAAGATTAGGTAATTCCATTAAGATAATTTATAAATACATATTGTAAGCAATTTAATTCAGCATATGTTTCATATTCATATCACAATACAACAATTATACACCATTAAGATGACACCTATTTAGATAACAAAATCTTAATCGCTTATATAGATATTTTAACAATGTTTTAAAAAAATATAAAAAAATGGTATATAGATGATAGTGTTATTTGGATAACATTGGGTAGGTATTTGATACAAGGTTGTTGTGAAACTTTTTGTTATGAGCTATACAGATGACATTATTATTTATATAATTTTTTTTTTAAATTTCAAAAAGCTATATAGATGACAAGTCATCTATATAGCCTTTTTTTTTTTACAAAATAAAAAGCAACATAGATAACTTGGTCATTTGTATAGCTTTTTAAAAAAAAATTCAAAAAGCTATACAGACAACAAGTTATATAAATGGCCATAAATTTTTTTTGAAAAAAGTAACAATAATATAGGTAATTAGGTCATCTGTATAGGATGTTAGAAAAATAAAAAAGATGCATGTGCCCTTGTCCTTGTTTATACTAAAGATAGCAATTAGGCTTACATAGATGATAAAAAATTTGTCATTTGTATAGCCCAATGCCTTTAAATACCTGCTAGCACCTAGACAGAATCACTCCGTGCACTACTTCTTCCTCACCTTTCAAAGAAAACTAAGATAAGTTTCTTCTTCCTTTTTGTTATTTTTTACTTTTTCATTTTTTATTATACTTATTTTATTGAATGATCAATTTATGTTGCTTTATTATTAATTAATATTTCAAATTATTGCTTCATTATTCTATTGAGGTAGGCTAAAAAAACTCATACATTTTTTCTTTGTGATGGTACATTGATATAATATATAAAAATGAATTTTTACCTTATCAATGATATAATTTTTACTTTGTACATGTAGCTTTAAATATCTAATGATAATGACATAGTATTTGAATATAGATTATTATTTTGTATAATTTGATATAATATTCAGTTTGATAAAATTATTATTTTTTATTTTGATATGTTTGTTAATTTAAATATTCAATGATATTAATATAATATTTGAATATGAAATCTTAGTACTTTTTTGTGTTGGATGGTAAAATTCTTATTTTGTAGAATTTGATATGTTTATTATTTTAAACATTTGATTAGTTTAATAGAAGATAGGAGAATAAAATTTGTAATAATTTAATGTTAAAAGTAATTTAGATAATTTTATTAAATTATTAAATTATATGAAAAATGAAATTAATTTAGAAAAAGGTAACACATAAATTTTGAAAATTAAAGTAATGAAAGAATACAATTTTTGATGATTTGAAATATTTAACAATTTAAATAATCATTTAAAACATTAAAAAAGAAGTAATTTCAATATTTACAAAATGATAATTTTACAAACATTTGAAACTTAATAAATTTGTAGCATTATTTGACAATGGAGAATCAAAGGTGTGATGAATTAATATTAGAAGTAAATAATATAATTTCATTAAATTGTAAAATTATGTGAACATGGAAGTAATTGTAAAAAAAGATAACACATCATTTTGATAATTACAATACTAAAAATAAAAATAATTAAAGTAACTATTTAAAACACTAAAAAAATAAGTAATAATGGAGTATAAATTGCATAATAATTTAATATTAGCAATAAATCATATATTTTTTTATTAATTTGTTAAATTATATAAGTATGAAATTCATTAAAAATGATAACACTTGCCTGTGCTAAAGCGGAACTTGGAACTATGCTTGATAAATTTTGACAATGAAAATATAAAATTTTTTATGGTGTGAAATATTTAACAATTTAAATAATCATTTAAAACACTAAAAAAAAAGTAATTTCAACATTTACAAATGATAATTTTACAAATATTCAAAACTAATAAATCTATAGCATTATTTAACAATGGAGAATGAAATGTGTAATAGATTAATATTAGAAGTAAATCATGTAATTTTATTAAATTGTTAAATTATATGATTATGGAAGTAATTAAAAAAAGATAATGCATAGTTTTGTAATTACAGTGCTAAAAATAAAAAATTTTCAATGATGTGAAAAATTTAATAATTGAAGTAATCATTTAAAACACTAAAGAAATAAGTAATAATGGAGTATAAATTGCATAATAATTTAATATTAGAAATAAGTCATGTGATTTTCATTAACTTGTTAAATTATATAAAAATGAAAGGTATTAAAAATGGTAAAATGTAATTTTGACAATTATAGAAATGAAAATATAAAATTTTTTATGATGCAAAATATTTAATAATTTAACTAATAATTTAAAATACTAAAAAAGTAATAATAGATAATAAAATACATAATAATTTAATATTAGAAGTCATTCATATAATTTTATTAAATGATTAAATTATATATAGAATGAAGTTATATAAAGAGGACATTAATTTGTAATAAATTTTGACAATTACATTAATCAAATGTACACAATGTCTAATGATGTAGAATATTTATATTATTAAGTAATCATTTAACTTTCCATAAAAAATAGATAATGTTGAAGGAGAAATTAAATATTAAAATATATACCATTCAAATATTAATATAACAATATATAAAAAATTACACAAGTTAATTTCTTGTTAATTTAATAAAAGTGAGTTTATTATATTATTAAAATTATTATAATGAAAAATTATAAAATTTAAAATTGAAATGTATTTATACTATAACCTTAGACCCATTCAAGGTTTATTTAGTTTTCCTAAATAAATCAATCCCTGAATTATCATATAAATTTGATAAAATTAGTTAAATACTTCATTGTGCATTTTTCCTATAAATATATGTTATTAATAATGGATTTTGTTTAAAAGTTGCATCGATTTAATTGTATTGTAACAAGTCAAGGTCTCTAACCTTCTAGCAAAAAATCCAAAAAAATAATAGAAGACCACTACTTATTTATTTTTATAAGAGAGGTACATGGTAAGCAATCAATCCAAACTCAAAGTATTTTACATGTGATATAAGAGTGTTGGTTAGGCAACACCATAAGCCTTGTTATAAAAATTAGAAAAGGATACCTAAGGAGTAGTAGGAACATGTTGATATTAAGATTAATGGATATAATAATCATAACATTATTATATGTCTTTCAACGTAGTCCTATTTCAAGTTTGTGGACTCTAAACCTGAGGAATAGGGATGCATGATCACTAGCATTCAGCAGATAGCAATTGATCGATATAAAGATTGGAAGTCTATGCTTCATCATCACTTGTTAGAACATAGGGGTCATGATGACGTTCATGACTTGCATAATGCAAGGCAAGCTTATCCTTCAAATATATCAACAGATCATTGGGATAAGTTATGCACCTACTTCTATAATGTTAAGCATAAGGTAAAGCTAAAGTAAAGATTAGTAATTTTTTATTTTTAATTTTCAATTAGTTTCTCTTGTAATTGTAAATATTTTGGTTTGAATTTATAGAAGCTATCTAGAAGAAACTCAAACAATAGGTTAAAAAATGTATAATGATTGCCATAAATTAAAGTCTATTGTGGTGAGGTGGCATGACACGACAAGGTATTTTAAGTTAACATTCTTGTATTGTGTTACTATTAAAAATATTATTAATTTTTAATACCATATTTTAAAATTGCACAAAGAAATAAGAACACAAATGAATTGCCAACAAGGTGCTGGACATTTAGCAAGGGCATAGGAAAATAGGTAGTTTTGTACTTGCTGATAAACATGTAAAATAAGTAAAAGGTCACATGTAATGCAGGCAGCTCACGAGCATGTGGTGAGGTGGGCTTCTTAAATTGAAGCTTACACTTTTTATGAGCTAATGTAGGCAAGCCCTTATGGGCACAAGCCTGTACAAATGTGAGCTTACCATTGGGCCTAAAAGTTTTTTTTTTAATTAAGATTTTTAATAATTCTTTAAGCATTTAAGGATTTTTGTAATCTAACCCATTACATAAAAGCAAATAATAATAATAATTATTCAATTACAATTTAAAATAATTTTTTTTCTAATTTACTCCAATTTAATATTTCTTAAAGGTGTCTTCTTTCTTTTATATCTAGGTTTCAATCTATGATTCTTATATATATACATTTAACAATATAATTACTTATAATAGTTAAAAAAAATGTGGTCTGCCCATAAGCATGAAAATTTTTCACCATATTTTTTGAGCTTATACAGGTACAACTTGCCCCATACCACCTGCTTCATTTTATATGCCTACTTATTGGGATATCATATGGTACCTTTAGCACTAGCTTTTCATTATAGCATTTCCTTTAAGACAATAACGAGATAGAGGATTTATAGAAGACATGTAGAGCTACATTACCAAGAATCAACAAACTTTAGCTATGACGCAATGGTAGATTCTTTATATTGAACAAGTACAATAACAGACTTAGATTGCCTTTGATGCAAATATGCTACTTCACAATCCATAAGACTTTCTCTTCATCATCCTACAATGGCTCATCCTCTTGAGATGATAAACATCTCTCAACTAAGAGTACTATTTGGATTCCCTTAGCAATCACCTTCTGTTTTGCAATATCCTTTCGCTCCTCAACTATAGTGACTTTTGCCTTTACCCCACCTGTAACTACCCCTTCCTTTACCTCAGCCCTCGCGTGTGCTTTTAGATGATAATAAGGATAAAGGCGAGGATGATATTGATTATTATTTTATGTAATTATTATATTTATTGTGCATTCACTTTTTATTTGATAGATCATATTATTATGTATGGATGTTATATTTCTTATTATATATTATTGAGAGTTAGTTTTTATCTTATTTATTTTTATACTTGAAATCATGATATTTTTAAATAATTATTAATAATTATAAAAAATATTTTAATGTGTATTAAATTTTTTTAAGTTTGTGGTTATTAGAAATAATTTTTTTAAATTAAACTAATAATTTTTTAAAAAATTAAAAATTTTAATAAAAAATTTCATCTGTTTAAAGTTTTAAATTTTTATTTTTTTCAAAAAATAAAAAAATTCTATACAAATAACATTGTTATTTGTATAGAGGTTTAAATTTTTAAAATTATTTCAAAAAAATAAAAACCTCCATAGAGATGACATTATAATCTATATAAAGGTTTAAATTTTTAAATTTTTTTAAAAAATAAATAACCTCTATATTATCTATATAGGTTGGTGCCTATGCTAATGATATTGTCATAAATGTGCTCACATTGACCTGCTCTACCTTATACACCCATATCATCTATATAAGTTTTGTTTGTATAAATAGCAAGACATACGAATCTATAGAGACGACACAATATGTATGATAATGTTGTTTGGAACATACATACAGATGATTGAGCAAGCCTATTAAGATGACTTTTGTGATTTATGTAACCAATTTTTTTTGTAATAGTAATAAAAATTCATATAAATTTTATAACATGCAAGTAAAAATAAACTCTATACCAAAAACATATAGGATTACTATTAAAGTGATTGTTCATTTCAAGTTTAATGATCTCATTGTCTCCTAAATTCATGTTTCATCAAGAAACATATAGAAAATTTTGATAAATTCCATTAGTAGATAAAAAGTCATACTAATGATTATATATCATGAACTTAATATAATAAACTCAAAATTAATGGGTATATAATCGCATTGTATTTCAATGATATCTAAAGTATACATCCTTGAAATTTGCATTGTATCATAGAGATAAAACGTCTAGTACAACATATTAAAAATAAAAATGGACATTTAATGTACATAATGAAAATTCAATTCCATTAACGTTTCCTCAATAACAAACATTTCAATAAACACAACGGTTAATTATTCTAGCAAAGTCTTTATAAATTTATTTAAGTTTTTAGATACAATGCAATCACTTGCATTGGAAAGAAGACACACATAACTGTATCCCGAGTATTATAAAAGAAAATGTCAAAATTTTACACACATACACGATGTGTTAATATATGATAATTATTAAATGGCAAATTAAAATGCTTTGCATTAGGTTGAAGCATCTATCCAATATAAGAAATTTCTTATACATAAAAGAGCCACTCAAATCCCCTTATGAAAGTGAGTGAGGAAGTTATTTTCCACATGAAAGCACACAAGCATGTGAATGGGTACAGCACAAGGGCATTTGTGAGTGTGGTACTATCTTGGAGATAATAGTTCCGTGTAGTAAATAAGTTAATTTATAATTTATTAATTTAATCAATAAGTTCTAAATTAACATTTAGAGGTATTTCGTATATTAGCTTATTGAAAAAAAAAAACTTTGATTTAATAAGTTTATTTAAGTAACTTATAGTTTTCAAACTACTATCTTATCAATTTTTAAAAAAAATCTATCTTTATTTTTTTGATGAATTTTTGATATCATAAAATATAATTTAGTTTTTATATAATTATATCTTTATTTTAATCTATATATAAATAAAGATATGTCTATAAATAAAAGTATAATATCATAAAATATAATTAATTATATTTTAAATAATTATATTTATTATGAATAATAATAAAATAAAAATTATGTAAGTAAATAAATATATAAATTTATAAAATATAATTAATTAAATATTAGATACTATATTTTTATTTTGAACATCTTAATTGTATTAATATTAATCTTGTGAAACATTTCTTATACAATTAGAATAAGCTATCAGTTATAAATTATCAACTAACTTATTAGTTATTAATTAACTATCAGTTATAAGTTATTTATTAATTTATTAATTCTTAATTAACTTATCAGCTATTTATATGAAATAAAGTCTAGGTGTCATCCTTCATAAGATGAGACTATTAAGAACTTCCATCTTTTTATCAAAATTTCTTGCAATTTTCACCATTTATTATTTTAAAAATTTTTAGTTTCTAATTTAATTATCATGATCAACAAAAAGTCCCATAGTTTTGGATTGAATAGTACAATTCCTTGATATTTCAGAAAATGCCAAAGTTTATGACTACCATTAATGGTGATTCTATCATGGGCTTCGAGATTTATGCTATTTTAAGGCTCCAAATTATTAAGCTATTAGCTTAGTTACATTAATAATTCGGCTATCTAAATCAATTGTAACACTATGATTTCGAGTTCAATTAATCATGGTTTCAACAAGAAACCATAGACAAAAGCTTAACTCTTTCAATAACGGAGATTTTGGTCTTTATTCAGAAATTAAAAACCCAGTTCAATAATCTTTAAAAAACTAAAACCTTTTGAATTATGCAACATTGATCCAAGCACTTGAATTAAGCTTTGCGGTTAGCTAAAAGGAAATTTTCTCTTTCAATTTTAGATGAGATAAGACGCAGTCCAGTCAACTCATAAAATATAAAAAATCAATGCAAGGAGAGAACTCGAAATTCTAAAACAATTTCTTATAATATTCACTTACACTATTCAAGATTTTAGGCTTGGTATAGCAACTTTAATACCACTTAGAAAATTTTCTAAATTTCCAAAGATCATCTAAATCAAATTTAAAATCACAAAATAATTAAATATAAATTATATAGGAAATTATTATCTCTTGAATCATGAATTTTGTTTCAAAAGCAATCACGTCCTAACAGATGCAATTTTCTTAGAGAACAAGTTCTTTCCTACTTCTCCATGATAAAGCAAAAGACAAATTTCAATGGAGTAGTAGGTCAAGTCTTACAGAGTATAAATAGAGCTTGCCTAGTAAATGGATCTTTTATATAATTAACTAATCTCTCATTAGGTTTCCAATTACATGCCTACCTAAATAAAAAATATCCCATCCAGTACATTTGGTCTTAAGCCTAAGAAGTGTAACTTCACTAATCGGATGTTACAATCCAATCCTAATCATGACCAATGTAGAACCTGATTATTTGATTTCCACTAGCCTAACTAACATTCCTTATCAATATATTAAAGCAAACACAAGTAATTAGGGAAATTAATTATGCATCAAGGGGAAATTAATAAGGTTTGATTTATCAAAAATGATTTAATAATAAGGAGTTAGACTTGCTTATAATCTATCTAAGCTTAAGGATAAGCTAGCCTAACTATCCCTAAATGAAATAAGTTTCCACCCTTCTACCTTTAACCCTATACAAAACAAGGCCTGCCTAAAATATTTGACTACAACAAAATATTCATTCATTATCATTAATCATACCAAGCAAGCTTCTAAGGCATCTAGCTCTAAGGTGGTAGTGAAGGGGGTTTAACCTAAACTTGTAAAAGAAAATTATGGAAGGGTAAGCTGAAGGCTTAATGAGCAATTCAAATTTAGAAATAAATTATAAGTTTATTAACTAGATTTCCCCTCTCTTGTACCTAAGTACTTTAATCATACATTTCATAAAACAAATTCTTTTAGTATTGATACATTAATCACATGATTATGTGTACTATCTTGTACCATTACTCAGATGTACTGAAGTCAAATCTACATCATACAACATGTAAAGGGAATAAAAAAAATAAAGCGAGTGAATTTCCTTATAACTCACATTTATCCTCATCCATCACAAGTTCATCCTTATTATATGAAGTTAACTTTATCCCTCATAAGCCATTACAGAATCCAGTGTTTGATTTATCAAGCATATCACAATGCTTTTATCTCAATTCTCATGAATTTAATACATTTAATCTAATTAATAACATATAATTTAAATTTCAACACTTCCATACATCTTTACATGGTCTTATATATAATTTCTATCATCAAACATCACAAAATAACCATACACAACATCATATAGCACCTAGTTCACAAAACCTTTTCCATGTTATAATATTTGAAAATTAGGAAATGGTAGTTGGCTATATGACCTCAAAGTAGGAGCATAGTTAATTATGTAATTGATTATAAGAGGTCCAAGGGCTAGGATTCATGCCAGGTAGTTGACTATGAGCCCTTAGAAAATAGACTATAGTCAATTATGTAATCAACTATGAACCTCTAGAAAGTGAGGTCCACTTGAATATTTGACTATGTACTTGACTATGGTCTTCCAAAGAGTGAGCCTTTTAGCCATAGTTAACTACATTCCTCCTGAGCTAAAGTTTTCAATCAATAGTTAACTCCTTAAAGAGTAAACCTCAAGTTATAATTGACTATTACATCCTTTTTACAAATTTCTAGCACAATTTTACTGTTCATTCGGCCAAATTCCATCCTAATTCATTTATAAGATTACTACATTCCACTTAGCATAACCCATTAATAGCATAATATTTACACCAAAATTAGCAAAGATTTCAAATTAAATATCATAATCTATCACATTCTTCATATACTCATCAAAAACCTAGAAAATTTAACTTAAATTAAGCAAATTCCATTTAATCTTAAAGTTAAGATAGAATGTTTACTCATTTAATATGGAAGAGATGAGAAGGGGTAGATTTGAAGTTGGTTGGCCTTATTGATCTAAAAATCCCTAAAATCTCAAGTTAAGGTTCAAATTCCTCTTTAACCTAAGGCCTTCATCTTAATTGATTTTAAGAGTAAATATAGGAAATGCTGAGTAGAGATTGACTTGCTAGAAGCTTTACCTTGATTAGGTTAAAAATTTTCAAGTAGATTAGCTTTCCCTTATCTTGATTCAGGAGAGGAGAAAGAAAGAGTTGAAGAGGAAAAATAAGAAATTGAAAAAAAATGAAGAGGAAGTGTAAGGATGTGGAGATTTAGGGAAATAAGGGAGGATTGGTTGATATTTTAAGGAGATAAAAGGAAATTATTGCAAAGGAAAAATGGAAAAATACCTTAAATCTTTACTATACTTAATAATTTCATCTAAACACTTTTAATCTCTAAATATTTTATTTCATCTACTTTTCCTTAACTAATTCATGCAAAGTTCCCACTCTAAAATTTATTAAAATAATTAAAATCTCCTTTATTAAATATTTTATTCCACCTTTTTTATTATAAATTATCCATTTCAAATAAAATTTCATTTTAATTATTGTTGTCATAATACTATTTCATTCTTGAAATAAAATTCTGAAATTTTTTAGAAAGCTATAACATTGGATCATTTATACATTTAGGTTTTTAGTTTATATTTAGGCTATACATTCAACCTACTTTTGCAAACCAAGATTCCAATCAATTAAAGCCCAATAAATATGAAATATTCTAATATAAATAGGCTAACAAGTCAAGTTGAGTATCTTAAATTTTATAACTAAATTAAGTCAAGTTGAAATTTTACCCTACAAATAAGTTACTAGATGTTCTTAAATAAAAATAATTTCAAATAGGCTTGATCTATTTATGTTATGGTTTGACTTGCCCTAACTTGTTTCCACCCTTAATGTGAAAATAATTTTATTATAACAATATTGATAATTAAAAGTTTTCAAAACTCTTTTTACAATAATACATAATGTAATGCAAAATGAACTTTAATAGGTACAATGTAGAATAACCCTAGCAAAGGTGTTGTTGTGCTTTTTACTAAGGTTTTTCTTTTTCTTTTCTCTCCATATGTGTAAGTTGGCCTCCTTTCCTTCAACTACCATTATAAGAGTTTTTTTGCTTGAGTTTTTCTAAATTTTTCTTTGCCTTGTCCCTTTTCTTCTTTGCTTTAATTTTCATCTTTCTTAGCATCCATTTTGTTCCATCTTTCTCACATCTTCCCTTATTTTTCTTAGCATTTTGTCTTAACCATATCCGTATCACATTTTTCTTTACCTATCCTTTCTATGTCACCTTTCAATCTAATTTCTTATTCTCTTTTTTTTTTATTTTTCACTTTTCTTTTGTCTTTCCTAGATTTGTATCTCTTTTCCCATATATCATTTTTTTCTACTCTTTCTTCCTCTATTTGTTTCTTTTTTCTCTTTTATTTTTTTTCCTTTTCTTCATGCCATTATTTTCCTTTTTATGCCTTCTATTATTTTTCCCTTTCCCCTTATTATCTCTTCTCTAGTTTATTTCTTTAAAGTTTTAATTTGTACATATTTTGATGAAGAAAACAAGAAAGAAAGAATCACAACTCTTGTTATGGCTAAGGTTAGCATGGAAATGAAGATTTAAGGGTATCATGACAAAGTTAACTTTCATAGAGATCCTTTACTTTTGATAACAAAATTTCTTATGAGTTTTACTCTAAGTTTATTCAACATGGCAACTAATATGATTGCCTTTTTTTCTTAAAAAGTAATTTTGTCCTTTAGATTGAATTTGTAAACCCTTAATTCCTTGTTCCTATTATTCATCTTAGAATTTGCTTCCTTTGCTTCATCAACCTAGCTTGTACTTTTTCTTATTTGCTAATATTTTATTTTCTTTGTTTGTGTTATCTTTGTATTATGAATTCTCTTTCAATGTTCTTTACTATTAATGGATTTATGTTTTCTGGCAAAAAAAATTTATAGGTGTAATGTAACATAGGTGCAATTTTAGTATAATGATGTTGATAATTAAAAGCAATGATATTCTTAGTGACCATAGTTCAAAACTCTTTTTCTAATCCAAAATTTTATGTATTTATTCCAAAGTAAATGTGGTGTCATTTAGTACATATCTTCACAATAAGAAGGAGAGGAGACAAATTACCTAACATATTCCTAATGATTAATTTTACCTATCTTGTAGTTCCATGAGTTGCCACATTATAGCCTTAGGCACACCACAAATTTTCAACATATGAAACGAGCATAAATAGATTCTTAATTATTTCAAAAAGAAGATTAACTCTCTATAGACAATGAGAAATTCTTAATAAGGACTCTATAGTAATTTTGCAATCACTTTCCAGTTGAACCATATAATTATGAAAATATTTAAGACTATTTTCACCTTTTGGTTTTAAGAAACTCTGTAGCTAAGGTAAAAGCACACTTAATATGATTAGACCATAGACATAACACTTCCTAGAAATGATTTCTCACTATCACAACAAAGTAGATTTACCATTTACCTAGGTAGCATTAGTATTAGCTTAATTATGTCACATAGGAAATTATTTCACTTCTTAGGGTTTTTTATGGAATCATTAAAAGAAACCTTAAAATTAATCAAGCTCTCTAATTCAAGACCTTTGTTCTCTTTTTCCTATAAATCTTATTTGATTAACCATATTAATCTGTCTAGATTCATCTTAAAATTATTGTGCAGTATTGCATTCCTTATATCCCAAGTTCATTTCTTGACTAAGGCTATAAATGCTACCACTATTTTTCATTTCTCCTAATTAGCTTCAAAGAAGATTTGACCATTGCCAACTATTAATTCTTTAAGGAAGTCTCGAATAGATTGTAATTAAAGCCTTTTGAGATCAATATCTTTAAATTTGAATAAGTTTAGCTTTATTAGCTTACAATGCTCAATAACATAAACTTGAATTTCAATAGTTGTAGGATACATAAACATAAGGTTGTTAGTAATAAACCATTAGCAAAATTTAAAACAATATTGAGGCATTGACATATCTCCATATTCCAAAGTAATGTTCTAATCCTTAGCTTTTTTCTTCTTAAGGATTATCTCCTAGTAGATTAATTCAAAAGAGAATTCTCCATTTGAATTTAAAGCCTAAATCCTATGATTGTAATCAATAAAAGAAATTACCATATTTTTAATTCAATTGGCATCCTCCATAACGAACAATTCCTTAATTAGTCCATTATTCCATAAACTATAAGAAAATTTATATTTAGTGATGAAAATTAGCAATGGAATTACCTTTGGTAAATGATTTTGCTATATGTTGTGATTTTAGCAATAAGTATTGAAACATTAGTCGCTAATATTTTTAATTTCTTGAATTTTCAAACTAAAAACTAAATTTTTTCTAAATTCATTAATAAAATTTATTGATAGAATTAGTGACAAAATAAAAAAAAATTTGTTTTTGAATTACCAACAAATTTAACAACAAATTTATACACACAAAAATTTAAAATTTTAATCGGCAATGGAATGAATTGTTTTAGAAATTAGCAATAGATGTCTTAGAATCTATTGTTAATCTAAAAGCACTATTTCATCAAAATGAATTAGTGATTAACTAATTTATTGCTAAATTATAACTCATATTAGAACTTAATGCTAGACACTTATGTTTCCCCTTTTTCCTTTTATTCCTTTCCTTCTTTCCTCCCTTTATTGCTATTGTGTAATTTATGTCTCCCATTAGCTCTTTTGATGCTGTTGTTGCTATTCACCACTGTCATTGTCTTCACCACTAATAGTTGCATATTTTAGTCAATGAATTTTCTCAAATTCCTTCTATTTTGGTGGCTTTCCATTTTTTGTTAGTTTTTAGGGTTTAGTGGTTAATCTGTTCCATATCCTATTTATTTTTATCTTTAGTGTATTGGTTTAGGCTTAATTGTATACTAGTTAATTGATTTATTTGATTTTAAGCTTCATTATATTCTAGTTAACTTGTTATTTTTAGCTTCATTTGTGTTTTTTGTTTATGCATTGTTATAAATTATTTTTGAGATGTTTGAATATATATATATGCAAATTATTAGTTTTAGGTATTGTAGGCTTAATTTGTGTTTTTTGAGCTTAAGCTTAATCTTAAGTCTTATCAGATGTTTTAAAAAATTGAAATATTGAAATTGTGAATTTCAACAAAAAATTATGAGCCATAAAATAAAATAAAAATGTGTTTAGAATTTTTTTTAAAATTAGAGAACATTTATAAATAAAAAATTGATATGATTTGTATTCACGTATGAAGTCCATTGTAAATACTTCTTTTCACTTTGTTATCTTTTTTATTCTACAAACTGTAATTAATTAATTTTAGTGACACATGACTATAAATAATTATGGTTTAGTTAATGCTACTTGCAATTTATGGTGGAATTTTATTAGAACTCATTAGAAATATAAAAAGAAATCAATATGTAAATTGGAATTAATTCTTAGTTAAGTTAGAAAATTAAAATTAATTTTAGTATTAGTATTAGTAATAGAATTAGTTTAATCCACATAATTTAGGGTTTAGGCAAATTTTAGTTTATGGTTTTGTATTATTTTTAGCTTAATTTATTAATATCTTGTTTAGATATTATGTTTTTTTCTAAAAAAATTCTGAAAATTAGCTTACTTAGTTTAATTTGTATGACTTAGGGTTTAGAGATATTCTAGTTTATTTATTTATATAGTTTAATTATTTGATTTGTTAATTTCTAGCTTAATTTATTAAGCTAATTTGTTGAATTAGTTAAGGTATAGCATTAAGATTAGTTTTAGTTTATGCATAAAGGCTTTAATTATGGCTAATAAAGGGATGGAAGACTTGATATTGTTAGCATTTTGATGGGATTATGGTAATAGGCTTACCCTTTGAGCTATAATAATGACTTAAATTGAACATTCTATAGTAAGGCATTACTCCTATGGTAACATCCAAGGAGGGTAGTTAACACTAATTAGCCCTGCTCACACTCCTTTTCTTAATTAAAAAAATAGTTTTAGTTAACTTAGTATTTATTAAATTAGGATTGTTAAATGTTGTAAGGTACTATGTCATCATCACATAGAGGTAGATTCATTTCCACCAAAGGTAGTGGTTGTAGGCTCAAAGGTATTGATTCAATGACTCCATTATATTTAGCAATTTTGAGCACCAACCCATTAACACCCATAATTCTAGTGACATTTGCTATGCATAGATACCACTACCATTAGCTAGGTAAGAGTCCAAAGATTTCCTATCTATTCTTAAGGGCCTTTTCTAGCAAGCTCCTTGGAACCTTATCTAGCAAACTATAAAACACTTAACCACTCATTTGGAGCACCTATTAGCATAGCCTTAGGGTATAAACCTAGATGGTGCTAGGATTTAGGTACACTTAAAGGGTGACTCATAAGTATTAATTAACATTCAATTCTTTTATTTGTATTAATTAATTTGTATTGACATTTGTATTATTTAACATTTATAATAATCTTGTACTATTGTATTTAGTTACAAGTACATTATTGCTTTACCTATTATCCCATTAGGGACATAACAAAGCTGATACCAACCTCCTTTATCAAGTTGGCTCTCACCTACACCAGCATCTTTTATGGGCTTAAAAATGACTGGATTAGGGATTAGACAATAAATTTATTAAGGTTTAGTATCATTATACATTTGTATGTACATTTTAATTTAGCAATCAATTATTCAATACTTGTAGGCAATGTATAAGTGTTTGCTCGAGGTCACTTACATGATAAAAAGAAATTTTGCTTATAAGGTTGTAACTAATTATAAGGGCAAGATGGATTGAGTGAAGAAAGGCTTATTAAAAAAGCCCAAGGACATTTTATATGCCCTTAAGAAGAAATAGGATTAAAATGCTAACTTTAAGAGAAAGTAAAAAGTTAACCAAAAAAAGGTGTCTATTGCTAGAAGGAGCTTGCATACTAGTAGTTTTACCTCTATATCAAAGTATAAAATGAAGATAATGAATTTTAGTTTTCATTTAAAGTTAGTTTTGGCATTGCTTTATTAACTATATAACTTACTTTTCTATCTATATATAAACTTTCAAATGACTAGCCTCAGTTGGATACCTATTGATTTTGAGTTGTACCTATACACTCACACCTATGTCACTCAAGAGGTCACTTAGGAATTTATAGACAAGAGAGTAGAAAGGATTTGAGTAAGATTTAATTTTAATTTCTAATATGCATTGCATTACATATTTTTATACATCATAAGTGTTTAAGTTTCAAATTTAATTTTATAAGTTCAGTGCTCCTAGATGTTGGAGGTGCAATCTTCTTAAGCATTAGGTGAAGGTAGTGATGGTAGCTTTGCACATATCCATGAGACTTTACTCTGGATGGATGGCAATCGGAATAAAAAAGACCATATTTATAGCATGGAATTGGAAACATATAAGGTTATAGAGCTATCATTTGTCATGGCTAGTTCATCCTCCTAGCCTAAGTTATAAGAGTTGCAAAGCATCATCGAGGAGCAGCATGTGGAGCTTAAGGCAGCATGACAAAGGATGGCAACCTAGAAAGAATAACTTGCTTCAATGGCATAAGTATAACATTAATGCCTTGTTTGAGAGGTTGAAGATGACTATAGTTATTGCTTCTGAACAACATCTATTGCTAGGTAACCAAGGATGCAAACACCCTAGGAATGACTAGTAGCAGGATGCAAAAAGCTAGCCACCTTAGGTTTTAGTTTTTTATATGTATAAAAATTTGTATGATTTTTTTATATATTAAATTTCATTAATTTTATTATTTTTTACATTATAAAAATAAAATGTTCACTTTCAATTTTTTTTATGAAATTTGATTCCAATATTTAATTGTTGATAAGGTTTATGCATTATGAATTTTGATTATTATAGGTTATTTCCTATTTGGCTTGCTACAAAAATAAGCAAAACATTAATAATTATATCCCAAATTAGTGATGGATTTTTTAACACAACACTATTAACTTTGTAGAATAATTTAGTCATAAAATTATTAATTAAAATTAGTAATGAAATATTTCTTCGCTAAAGTGAGGGGTTAGCGATAACATTTTATCTTGCTAAATTCTAGTTCAGTGACAAAAATTCCATCAATAAATATAAAATTAGTAACAAATAAAAGCATTGTTAATTCTATCCTTCCTCTGTTTTGGTCGTCTTTGGCTTGCAAAATTATCAATGGAAACAATGACAAATATTAGTGACAAATAACAAAATTTTGTCACTGATTGAATTACCAATGCATTGTTTACTTAGACTTTGTGATTCATCATTATTTTTTTAGTGATAACTTTTTTTTTTGAAAATTAGCAATAAATTTTTCTATTTATAATTAGTATTTCTTTTTATAGTGGTAACTTTTGATTAAGAATTATAAACTAAGCTACCTTTAGGCTTTCTTTAATTACCAACCTTACTTTTAATTAAAGAATAAAGTTTAGGCAATCAAGGAACTATTAATCATTTAAAACTTCAATGTATCTATTATCCCTTATAAGGAAATGATATCTTGATTTAATAAGATTCTTTCCTTCTTGAATTCTTTTCCATATCCAAGATCCCTTGATATTCCTATTGTGAATAAATTCTCCCTTTTTAACATATTTAGCTTGCAAACGTTTCACCTAATTAACATCTTTGTCTATTTTTGGCCTTTATGATAATTTAGTGATCAATGCTAAATTAATATAATTAAATCTCTTAAAACCTAACTCCATCGCTTGCCTTTGATTGACACAAAGAATTGTATGCTATAAAAGAATAATGCCCATGCTTATTCTTATAACTTTCCATTAAAATCTCCTATAAATATTTTCTAGTTTAACATAAACTTCAATAGGAACCTTCAATAATGACATAGTATATACTACCATTCATTGAAGGAAAAAATAAGATCATTGTCCTTACCCTTGACAAGGCATTTTTCCTTAATCCAACCACTACTAATTATGACAAAAGTAAAAAGATGCTTAAATACTTATCATTGTATTTCTAGTAGAAATTTGAACATTATTAGAAAAAAAAGAAAAGCATGTGATTTCCCAAAGTTCATCATATATCTAAGCCATATCTCATAAAGTTTAAAAATATTCTATAGATTACATACTTCATACATATTAACTCTAAAAAAAATCATAATATCACCAGCAAACACCAAATGTGATATTGATAGGAAACTAGGAGTGATTTTCAGTTAGTTAAGGGTGATTAATATTGTTTTCTTAACTATCTGACTTTAACCATTATTATGTTTTCTTTCAACCAAAATCGATTGACCACTAAACCTTAACCCATTATTTCATTTTTGATAAGTTAAAGTTAGTTACCAATGGGTTAAAATTTAAAAAATTAAGGTACTATAGTATTTTATTTCATTATGAATTCAATGGTCAAAATATGCTTAAAAACACTTACTACCCATGATTCCATGAGTAAATAACTATAACAAGAAGTAATCTAAACATTAAATTAGAAACATGACCATTAAACATGAAATATGAACATTTATTCAAACATAATATGAAATCAATACTTAAACATTCATATTTGAACTTTAGACAACAAAGATAACAAAAATTTAGAAACCCCTTAGCAATCAATTAGATTTTGTAATTTTTTTTTGTTAGTATTGGTTTAGTATGGTTAATGGCTTTTTAACTGCTACTAACTAATCAATCAAATTTTGTAAAAAAAAATGATGTTGACTGATGTTAGCATATTAATTGCTTTTAACCTACTAACCTCAAGTTTGATTGATCGATTAAGAACAATTTGACATATTTTAATTAGCCTTATTACAAACCTTTTCTTCATGAATTGATCCATTTGATTCCACTCTAAGTAATAATCTAGGTAATAGCTCAAGACACATGATAAATAAAAAAAGTGAAATCGAATCTCCTTACCTTAAGCAATGTTTTGGACTGAATTTTGATGTAGAACTATCATTTAACAAAATTTGAAATGAAACTGTACCAATACATAAAAAATTCATTGTATCAATTGAGGTGGAAATCTTTATAGTTTAGAACTCTTTTTTCAACAATATATAGTGTAATATGAACTAAATTAGTGCCACTTCACTAGTGAGATTAATTAATTTAACAAAAATTATATATTTAATGTGTAATTACAAAATAGTTGTACATATACTAAAATCTTCTCATTAATAACCTCCTCCTATGTTACTATTATAGGAAAAAAAAATTAGGACAAACTATGTTTACCTTTTCTAAAATTTAGTATAATTACACCTATATTCTTTTTTGAAATATATAAAATTTAGTATAATTTTTTTTATTTTAAACATATATTCACCACCCATGATAAAAAAATAGCAAAATAAGTGTATATCCCTTAAAAAAAGTAAAATTGTAATTAAAATAAACATAGAAAAAGAATGAATATAATGTATCAAAAAAAATTAAAATTTAGGATTATGCTCACTTGTCGTGCATTACACTAAATATTACCAATTTTATAGTTACCCTTATAACACAACATAATTATATCACAAATAAAATGATATATCACTTCACCATTAGTTTTATTAGTCAATGTAAGTCTGTTTATCTAAAACATAAAGCTTCTTCCATTTTCTTAGTTCACTTATGTCAATACCTATAGTGAATTTGGAGTTCAATTGTACATGAGAAATAAGTGAGTCAAAATTATTGTTTTGGTCTAATGAAATATAAATCACATTAAATTCACTAAAATAGTGTAGCTTATAACTGACTAATAATTATCAACAAGAAGAAAAATAAGTTTATTTTTAATTAAAAATTCATAAATATTTTTTATACAAAATGGGTGGAAAATAAATCAATTGTTGTTATAAATATATACTTATGTGGATATCCATAAAATATCTTTAATTTATTATTAGTTATTGTAATTAAGATTTGCTTAATGTCTTATTGTAACTAATAATAGATAATTATCAATTAGAGATAATTAGCATTACCAATTGTGATAGTTTTCACTTGGTGCTTAGGGCTCTATAAATACTAAAAGTTATGAAACAATTTTATATATTCATGATTCTCTTGTGTTATTATATTCTCTTCATTTATTTCTTTATTATTCTATTATCTTCCTTTGTTTCTTTATCATTCTTATTTTATTTTCATAACATATTATTAGCATGATGCTTTAAACTATTTGAATTTTTTATTTTATGAATTTATGTATTCTTTTCCATTTTAATATGTTCTATCATTTATTTATTTTTACCATGTCTATAAAATTATTTTGTTTTCATAATTTGATCCAAATTATGTGCATCAAAAGGTGAGTTCAAATCCCTTTAAGTTTGTCATTTCTTAGAATCTAGTTTATTTGCTACTTCTAACTCAAATTCCCTAAATTTCTCATTTTTGGTTTTTTCTACTATATATATATCTTATTTTTCCTAGTTAGTAAGATGTTGGTATTTGAAAATTGGATCATTTTATGATGTTTGGAGATAGGGCATTCTTCAAGTGTTTAAATAATGATTTGTTTATGGATCCTTTGGATGTTTTTGTTAGATCTGATTAATCTTAAGTTAATTTTTGATAAGCTTATTCTAAGGTTTTATTGTTTGATGGAAATATTAAATAACAGAAAATCTAGCATAAAGGCAATCATAGTCACATTTCTCTAAAATGGAAGCATTATCCTTGTTAGTTATTATTATGAATCTTCCTTTGAATTGTGTTAATTTCTTTAGGATAGTGATTACTACATTGGATAGCATGACAATATTCCAATAGCGTCCTTGTTCATGCTATGATGTCTAAAGATTGATTTCATATAGATAATAATTTGCTCATAGGATGTTGAAATTTAATAGTTTATGGAATTTTGTAAAACTTATCCAATTCAATCCATTGCATCTCATGAAATCAATACATTGATAATTAAAAGGTTTAAAAATGAATGAAGTATGTCCAACTAATTCTACTACATTCCCTGAAGTGAATATCATGATGATTAAAAGGTTTGTATGTGGATGAAATTATGTTTATAACTATGTATATGAAGAAAAAAATCAAATTAATGATCATAATTGAGATGGTTATAAAAATAGTACAAATAATAACAAGATTACTTCTTGCCACCAGAAGCGAGAGAATAATATGAAGACAAATGCTAATATAACAAGAATAAAAATCTAACTAATATAATAAGAACTTAGAATGTTCAGAAAGTATATATCAGAATAGTAAAGAGAAGGCTAATATAATAAGGATCAATAGGTTCATAAAATATATATGAAAAGCCATTAATTACATACCTTGCATACATCCAAACATTTTGAAAATTTATCAAACCTTTTAAGGAGAGAGGAAAATGTTGAGGCTAATTTTGTTTATATGATAATGATGCCTGCAAGTATGATCTATATAATATAACACATTTAAATGTGAAAAATTCTTTTGAATATTCTAAATAAAGAATTGATCATTTATTATGTCAATATAATAGTTGGTGTAGAAAGTTAATCGAAGGCTTCAAAAAGGTTATTGTTATTTACTAAAGAAAATACAAATAATTATTAAAGATATATTATTGTTAACTAAGTTTCAAAGAAATATACTAAGTTTTAGAAACATACAATGAAAAGGACACTACATTGAGAAAATAAGATATTGAATATCTCTATATTATAGTAGTTGTTTCAAGTTAGAAAAATATATTGGAAAAGTTATAATTATTTTCTTTTAATATGTATTATATATACAAAGATGATTGAAAGAAATGTGAACCAAAAGTTCATTAACCAAAATGTTTTCAATATTTGACATGATTGAATAAGTTATCCTAGATCAATAATGGAGTGAAAAGTTATTGAAAATTCACAAGGTTATTCATTGAAAAATAGGAAGTTTATTCAATTTAATAAATTTTTATATACTACTTTTTTTCAAAGCAATTTAATTATAAGGCTATTACTAACTAAGGTTGAGATTGAATTCATAATATTTTTGGAGTGAACACATATATATTGATTTATTTATCCACAATATGGAGTATTTGATATTTTATGATTTCACTTAATTATTTAATAAAATAGTCATGTACAAATTTATTGTTAATCTAGAACATGGTGTTTAAAGGATTATTTGCCTAAATAATTTAACTTCAAGCACAATTTTCTAATTATGGAAATAGGATAATATATCTTAATAATGCCGGTAAAATTATATCCAAAGCCTTTAATGATTATCACATTTCAATAGAAATAATTGTTGAACTTCTTGAAGTATATTTATATGTAAAATGATTTGGCTAAAGTAATTTTAATATCTTAAATTATCAATTGTATCATTGTTTAAGAGAACATGATTTTCTATATCTACTTAAAGGATATGTAACTTTACATATTGCAGTACTTATATGTATCAAGCAATGGAGTTATAGTTCCCTTTTATAATTAGCTTTGGTTAGCAGTTAAAAAGTTTTGCATATAGAAAATTTTTAGATGTGTAATTTATTTTTGCTCTACTGCAATGCACATACATGATCTTGAAAAGTGATAAAGAATACAAGTTCATATGTAAAATTATATTCCTAGAATCAAGATGAGAAACTATGCATCTTTAAAAATAATATGAGATACAATCATTTTGATTTAGATACAAAGTTATATGAACCAAAAGTTCATTAGATAATTGATTTAAAAAGTATGGAAAAATTGTTAGATGTATTATTGATCAAAAGAAAATAAATAAATACTATATATCAACCGTTAACTCCTAATAATGCCTAAGTACAACAATCTATTTAATTAATAATAATAATTAAGTCTACAACATACATGAAGCATGATAAACCTATTGGTTTCAAATATAAATAATGTTGAAATAAAGAAGGAGCAACCAAATGGCATTATTAAGGAATTAAATACTTTTAAAAAGATTTCAGACATAATAACAAATTTTAGGAAAAAGTTTAGGTACTTGAAATTTATAACAATAAATTATATCTCCAATAAGAAAGATGGAACCAAAAAGAAAACAATTATCGATAATGTTTACTCTTATGTACAATATGCATTTAAAATTTTGAAAGATAATGATTTATGAGGATCTTGAATTTGAATTTATAGAATGATAATTATTGGCCATAATTCAAATAGAAATGAAAATTTTAAATTTACTTACAAAGTGAAAAAACATTTAAAAGATATTAAGCTAAAGAAACACCTCAAGATATGAAGTTAATAAGGAACAAACATGTAATTGTGTCAAAAAAATAAGAAAATTGAAATTGCAAAAGAAAGTATGGTTTGTAGCACAAGAGTTTTTACACAGATTGTCACTAACAATAAGAAATATATATTTACATAGAGTGGATATAGGCTTCATTTTGCACAATTAATTGATAAGTTAACTGATAACTGATAACTTATAATTAACTTATAACTGTTAGTTGATAGTTGATAAGTTAACTGAAGTATTTCGCAAAATTAATTGTTGAGCTAATTAAAATTATAAAATAACATAAAAGAATATATTAATAAAAATAGATATATAAATAAAAGAATTCATATTTATTTAAAAATTAAATTATATTAATACAATTAAAAAGTTTAAAATAAAAATTTAATATTTAATATTTAACTAATTATATTTTATAAACACATATTTATTTACTTACATAATTTTTATTTTATTATTTATTATAAAATTATAATTACTTAAAATATAATTAATTATATTTTATGATATTATTTATTTATATTTATATTTATATTTATATATATTTATAATTTAAAATTAGGATATAATTATGTTAAAATTAAATTAATTATATTTTATAAAAATATTTAAATTTATATTACAAAGGGCATAGGTTATAAATTAATAAAAAAAAGATAGATTTAGAAAGAATTTTAAAAAATAGTAGTTTATAAGTTACAAGTTACTTTAGGTAACTTATTAAATTAAAACTTATTTTTTCTAATAAGATAGTGTGAGAAATACTTCTAAAAGTTAGATTATAACTTACTAAATAGATTAATAAGTTATAAGTTATTTTATTTGTTACGCGAAATGGAGCTATAGTGTTCTATAAGTAAAAAAAACTTATGTGCTTAATTAATTTATTTATATCATATTACACAAGTGATGATTGACAATGATATTATATGAAAATTCCTAAAGGATTTAAGATGTTTGAAGGATACATTTGAGTTCTTAAGAAATGTGTTTAATTAAATTTCAAATATCTTTGTATGGATCAAAAGAATTAGGATGACTACGATACATTCATCTTAATAGATATTTTTTCAAAAAATATATACAAAATCTTTTGTGTTTTTATCAACAAATCTAAATATGATTTCACAATAATTGTCTCCTATATTGATAATTTGAATAATTATTGAAAATCTTGTATAACTTCCAATAGCAACAAAGTAATTGAAAAAATGGAGTTTGAGATAAAAGATCTTGAAAACTAAGTTTTGCTTTGATTTGTAAATTAAAAATTTAAATGATGAAAATTTGTTCATTAATCAAAATGAAAAGATCTTAAAATATTTTTGGATAAATCACATTCATTAAATGTCTCAATGATTGTTCAATCACTTTGTACTAATAAATATCCACTTCAAACTCCAAAGCATAATGAAAAGTTTCTTGATCCTAAAGTTTATATCTTAGTACAATTGATACACTAATGTGGTTTGTTAACAATATATGTTCTATTATAGCTTTTAAGTTAGTTTATTAGAAAAATATATTTCTTTCCTAACCAAAAGATATTGGAGTAAAACAAAACATATATTTTGGTATCTTTGTAAAATAATTGATATGAGATTATTTTATTTGTATGAATTTTGAGGCATAACTATGCAAAATATTTGATCTATGAAAACTTTAATTTGATATTATTATTTATTTACATATGATGATTCATCTATATCATGTTTCTTGATGTGTGCTTTGAATTTCAATAAAGAAATTTCAACAAATCCATATGAAGATAATGTTACATACAAAAGCTCAATTGGAACAATAATACATTAAAAGAAATAACTTTTTCTTATGTTTACAAAAGGATTACAATAGTTAATTGCTCTAAGTGATCCTAAATTGGATTATTAGTAAAAGCACTGATTTAAAGGTTTGCAATAATATTCTTAATAGGGGAACTAAGCTTATGTTGCACTGTTTTTACTTAACCATGATTTTTTTATTAGATTTTCCTAACAAGATTTTTTATGAAGTAGATTATTTGTTAAAAAAATAATATACTTTTTCATTAAAATTATTTTCCATTGGGTTTTTCCTAGTGAAAGTTTTAACGAGGTATATTCTTGAATATCTAAAGGGCAGTGTTATAAATATTTATTTATGTAAATATTTATAAAATATATTTGATATATCTATTAGTTTTTAAAATTGAGATTTTCTTAATATCTGGTAATAATTAAATGATTATTTATTAGAGATAGTTACTATTACCGTTTATGATAGTTATCACTTGGTGCTTAAGGGTTTATAAATATTAAAGGTTGTGAAAGAATTTTATACATTTATAAATAAGACAAACTCCTTTTCTTGCATTATTATATTTCCTACATCTATTTATTTATTATCCTATTCTCTTCCTTTGTTTTTTTATCATTCTTATTTTATTTTTATAACAATTATAAATTTTTTATTCAAATCTTACCTGATTCTTAACAAATTCAAAATAACATCATTATAACATGTTCTTTTGAGTCACAGTCATTGGATAGATAAAGATATCTGCAAGCAGTTCAATTTTATTAGAAGAAATTCTTGATATATTTTCTTTTTGTGATTGTATCATGATTGTGGAATATTATGTAATAAGTGAATAGAAGGTGAGTTTAAAAAATAAAAATAGCGTTTTTCTTTCATTGCATAACTACGACCTTTATTATAAGATGTGATATTTTCTTATTTATGTAGAAGAAGACTAATTATTTAGTACAAATTTCATCTATCATGAAAAAGAAAAAAAAAAGCAACTTAGAAGTGAGGTTTTTTTTCTTTATAGAAATTACTAGAAGTCAAAATGATTTCTCAAACCCGGCTTGGCCCAGTTGATTACACAGACCGAATTTAGAAATTGATTCGATTTGACCTAATCAAATTCGATAAAGTTGGCTAACCCAGTCAAGCTCAACCATTTTCAATAGTTTAAAAGAAAAAGTAAATTACAACTTACAAGAACCAGAGACAACACTAGAGAGCCCTAGATATTTGCCACTAGATTGGTCTAGCTTTAAACCAGAGCTCGTTATCAAATTTTTTTAATTTTTTAACTTATAATCTAATCTATATTGATATATTATACGTTAGTTATGATATTTTTTACTTTCTATAATAAGTATCATTCCTATAATTTACTATAAATCAATTTGTCATTTCTTTTCTATTAATCTTTCAATATTAAATTAATTTCTAATGAAAATTTGAATTCAAATTACTTTTTATCTATTATCAAAATTCACAAATATTCAATTATTCCAGTTTCATAAAAAATTCTTCAAAAAACTCTTCAAATTATATTTTTGATTGTTTCTTTTCTCTTTCACCTTGCTATTATTTTCTCTAATATGGGAACTTTTATCTTCATAATTTTTTTCTTTTTTATGAGATCTTATTTTTTTTAACCTTTTGTAACTACTCAATAATGCTTTTACCATATAATTTTTTTTTACAATTTATTTTAATTTTTTTATACTATTGTTGTTTTAGTTTAATTGTCCATTTTTTTATTATGAATGCTTTATTTCATTGAATTTTTATTTTTTTAAGATTTATGACTTAATCTATTCTCATTAATTTGCTAAATTTTTATGTATGAACATTGCAAAAGTATATTTTTTTATAGTTTATATCATTAAGTAAATTCTTTGATTATTTCATACTCTTTAACAAAAAAAAGATGATTACATGTTTTGGAGGAAATTATGAGAGAAGTGGAACTACCATGTGATGTTGTTTCTAAAATTTTTTAAGAGATCGCAACTAAACTTAACAAATTTGTGAATGAGCTCAATAGTATTTTCTATTTTAAAATTTAGAAGTTATCTTACCTCTATCTTTATCTAATTTTATTTGAAAATTTTTACTTTTTATCTTTATTTAATTTAAATAAAAATCTTTTTATCTCTATCTTCATCACTTTTTAGATCCAATTTAAAATTTATAAACTCTCATCTATAATGTACTTTCTCTTTATATATATTTGATAAAATCCTTATTTACTTATATATACAAATGAATGACCTTACTTACAACCATAAAAGAAAGTTTAAATTTAATAAAAAATTTATTCTTATTAATACCATCTTTTCTCTAAAAAAGTTTGAATTTGGTATCCAATAACATTTTTCACTAAATAACATAATGATTCATCTTCATTTGATGAATTCTTATTATAATAATTGCATATTTATTTTTTCATTTTATAATCTAATTAATTACCTTTTTTAGGAACATTTTCCTAAATATTTATGTTATTTTTTAATATTTATTCTCATCCATTTTTTAATATATTTTTGTTAAACTTGAATTAAACTATTTCATATTTATGATTATATCAAATTTTTTAATTTCACTATCATTTTCTTAACAAATTTGTAGTTTTATAAGTATAATTGGTTATAATTTTTAAGAAAACAATGATCCATGATATTATTATGTGTTTACATAAGGTTTTTTTTTTCCAAAATTTGCAAGCTTTTTTTTATTAATTTCTAATATAATGTAACTTTTGTAAAACACTTAAATATGAGCTCCTTATTTATGTTTTTATGCCAAAAGCTATTCCTCTCTTCCATGTAAATTAAAAAATATAAAATATTTGATATTAAAATATTGAGTTTTATTCAACAAATAGGTAGTAATTTATGGATTATATTTAATGTGTTATTTACAATATGAAATTATTATTTCAAAATTTTTACGATGCATTAATATGATAAATGAAAAATTTATTACCATTACCAAAAGAATATATTCTTATTATAAATTATGTTATTAAATATTAATAATAATAATTATTATTATTTTAAAAATAATATCTAATTAATATGATATTTAAATTTAAAATCAATCTTTTTGATCAAATAAATTTAAAATCAATTATTTAATTGAATGTTAAATTAAAGGAGTGGCAAGACAAACTTTTTCTTTCCTTAAATTTCTCTCAATTTTTATTTTATTAAATACTTCTCTTTTAACTGTCTTCTTCCACAAACATTTTAATCTTTTGATTATTTTTTAAGAGTTTTTTTTTTAACATTTATAATTTTCTTCTTCTATTTTGCTTTAGATTTTTTTCTTTTTTCTCCTTTATAGATTTTCTTGGGAGGTTTTGTAATTGTTATTGTTTATAGAATACTTATACTTTAGATATTTTTCTATCAAATGAAATTGTTATTCACTTACAAAACTATGATATAGGATTGTAGAAGTATAAATGAATTTTTTTAAAGATCATATATTTGAAATAATTTGGAGTAGTTTAGCTTCAATTTAGCTTGTGAGTATTCAAAAGTAAGAAAAAATTTTAGATTTATTTTATATGATCTAATATATATAAGAGAAGTTGTACGTTTAGTCTTTTATTATATTATAATATCAATTTTAATTATTTGATGATATACATATAATAAAATTATAATATTTTATTTTATAAAATATTTTTTAGAGTTATTGGTTGTATATTAATTTTTTCATCTAATCCTCTTCGTAAATAATTAATATATAATTATAATTTTATATTATTGAAATAAATACTTACCCATGCATTGTACGGATGACTAACTAGTATAATATAAATTCACCAAACCTATTAGTTTACCATGAGTTTGTTCAATGTATAATTTATTTTCTTATAATGCTGTATGGAATTCAATATTTTATAAGTCATGAAATTCGAATAGCTAAAATTTATGTATATTTATAATTTGACATATACACCCATGTATGATTTTTTTCAAGTGCATGAAATAAGGAAATATGCAAAATTATCTATGTTGCATATTGAATATTTTTTTAACTTGTACAATTTGGTTACTTTTATTCTAATATTAAAACAAATTTCAATTTTAGTATGTCTCTTGCAATCAGATTTATTGTACATTAATTAGCATAATTACACATCTTAAATGTTTATTCGTTATGTTTAAGATATAGATTTCTGTAGATTTAATTTTTACTAATTTAGCTTTCATGCGATGCACAAAATTCTATTTTTTAATCAAAACTAATATATATGTATATATATATTTCTTGTTTCACAAATAAATATTATCAAAAAGTTATAATAAGATTAATATAATTTCTACAATTAAAAAAATTACATTTGAAAATATAAAGTTATATACATATCTAAATACACCCATTATTATTCTCTAAATTTTTCATAAAAATTTTATATTTTATGAAAAAATTTGATGTAAAATACTGAGAATAGAAATAAAATAAAAAAAATTCAATTTTGAGAGATCAGATGCTCAATTTCATTGAATCTACATATTTTAAAATTTAAAAGTGTAATAGTTACCCTTTCTAATAAATAAAAACATTGTGACTTATTATATATAAGTGCTATAACAATTTATAATATAAATATATACAAATAATTTATTAAGAATATTAAATATATTTAAATAAAAATTCTACCTAGAAATGATTTTAAATTTAGTATGTTTGAAACCTCAAATAATAAGAATATTAGTGAAATTATAAAATTAAAAATTTAAAGTTTAATATACTTTAAAATGTAAGGAGAAATCTATTGTAATAATTATTACATTTATCTAATAGTATAAAATGATAGTTTTATAGATAAAATATTTTTAACTTGTATTTATAATATAAAATTGAAATGTATATTTACTATAAATTAAATAATTTTAGTAAAATAAAATGGCAATAAATATAAAATATATGCTCATATGAACATTATAATTATAATAATATTAAGTAAATATGCAAGAGTACTATAATAATTTATAATATAGTTATATATAAATGATTCATTAAGAATATAAAATATATTTGAATAAAAAATAATTATAATATTTTAAGATAAATATTAATATGATTTATTCATAAATTATGAAAAATTTTCATTTATTTAAAAGAGGATAGAAAATTAAATAATTTAATATATTAAATTTAAAAAGAAGGTAAATTAGTCTAATAAAAGATAAACATAACAAACATTCCATTAAATGCTCTTTGACATGAACTTTTTTGTTTAGGTTATTTTGGGAGGAAATTTGCAGGTCCAAGAATTTTAGAGAAAAATATTTATAAATAATTAGAGGAAGATGTAGATAAAAAAAATAGATTTTTTAAGAAAAAATGTAAAGTGATATATCATTGATTTCATTCTCATTGCATTTTCTATCCATATCTGTTTTTGAAATATTTTTAAGATGAATATTAAAATTAGTTCAAAAATAATTATAGGATTTTTAAGATAAATATTTATAATTTATTAGTAAATTGTAAAAAAAATTATTTACTTAAAATAATATTAAAAACTAATTATATTATATTATATTTAAAAAAAGTAAATTAGTCTAATATAATGTGAAAATGGCAAACATTTCATTAAATACTTTTTAATATGAACTTTTTTAGAGGTTGTTTTGAGAGGAATTTTTTTAAAGAGGAAAATTTGTAGGTGAAAGAATTTTAAAAAAAGATATAAATATGTATATATAATATATAATCTTATACATATAAAAACAATATGTTAACCAGTTAAACTAGTCAACATTAAATCATTCACCGTATTAGATAAATGGCAAGATGAGTTTTAAAAACATTGGTTATAATAAATTACAACCTAAAAGAATTGGAAAATGATACTCTTATTCATGCAACAATAGTGTTGAGTTATCCAATATTGGTTATAGAAGAGATTAGGCGATGATACATAAATATAAAGAAAAATCTCAATCTTTAAGCTAGTTTTTGTAGTTAAGAAGATTAAAACAAACACTTGACAAATAGTAAGCCATACTCATAAGAAAGGTCATAAATGAGAAATTCTTTCACATGCAACGGGCATACAAGTTGTGTGCCCTAAGCCATTAAAAACCTTAAGTCATTAAAAGAAGGTTGAAGAATGAATTTATTAGAAGAATGTTGTAATGATTGCTAAGAATAACAAGTATATGCTACAAGATTAGCTAGAAAACTACTAATTCATGACACTATACTATGATAATCTTCTTTATTTACGACTACTAACATTGATTACAATATTCACCTATAAACTAGGCTTTGCTATTCATCAAGTGTTGCCAATTATGCTATGAATGTAACAATATAATAATATAATTTTTACAAATTTTTTATATTTTTTATGACATTGGAGAAAAATAAGTAAAGTTCTATAGATTTATTATACATACAAATTTTGGATTTTTCTTCACAAAAAATTATATTTATCTTTTTTTCAACAAAAGATGAACATAACTACATAAGAAAGGAGAAGATAGTCAATATCTATAAAATTTGGTAGAGCACTTTAACATGAGGAAAATAGAACAGATCTCTTTAACAAACAAAAATTTACAACAAGGATTTTAATCTCAACATAAAGAATGGATGGCTATACTGTAAATTATTTTAATGATGTACTATAGTCTTTATGTAGGTAATTATTTTATGAAAAATACATAGTCTATAATGATTTATAAATTTTATCAAATAAATAATTGTAATATTCTTGTACAATGTTTTCTACTTAATATTATAAAAAAATAATTTTTAAAAAGTATCTATTGTTGGAAAAATATTAGGATATGAAAAGTTAATAATTGTTTCAGAAAATTAGTATCCATTATTTGAAAAATATCAAGATGCAAAAATTCAATTAAAAAAAGTAAAAGAAGTAACTAACCGCATTAGTTATTTACTAAGAATTGACGTGAGTTTAGAACACCAAAGGGAAAGATGAAAAGTTAGATCAAAAATAAAAAAGTAGTAAATCACATCAATTTTTTAGACTAAACTAACATATAAAAGTATAGCATTGACCACCTAACTTATATTAAATGATAAGCATTTACCAAAGATAGCATTTACAAGATAGGGATAATCCAAAACTTATGATGTTGGCTTTTTTACTTAAGTGGCATAAGATGACAACAGACTCTTGATACACATTTAATAAAGTTTTGAATTTTATGATCATAAGCTTCCTATCAAACCACAATTATTTTCTGCCTTTAAATAGATGGTCATGAGCAAAAGAATATCCATAATTTGATGTGATTGCTGTAATCATAAGATTCGAAGCATTTTTAGTTGTGTAGAATGGATGTGTGTATTGTTTACATATTTCACTCAGCACTTTAAGGATTGGACGATTAATATCTACGGAATCTAGTGGAGATTTCAACGCATAAGAAGTTGCAACAAGAATTTTAATTTAGTGTTACATAGTAATTATGATATATACTATAGTGATTTTACTTTGTAGTTTGTATTAAGTATCTAGATGCAAAAAGTTAATAATGTTATTTGAGAAAATGGTACCCATTGTTAGACAAATGTCAAGATCAATGTAGAAATTGTATTTTAAAAAAATTAAGGGAAAACCACATTAGTTATTTATTGAAAATCGACATAGTTTATATGATGCAAATACCAAAGTATTCTAAGGAATTAGATGATGAAAAGTTAGATTAAAAAATTGGTACACATTTAATGTGTAATAAATATTAAGCATTTATTAATATAATGTAATAGAAAATTGCCAAAACTTATAACATTTCAAGGTATATCAAAACTATATAAGATAAAATATATGCAATAAGTTAGTTTAGGTTAACGACTAATGTCTAAAGTCCTACATGCTGCCTATAAATTTCATACACACTCTCCATTTGAAGTCTATCTTAGGATAGGAAAACTAGTGATAAATTGTAATCAAAAGAAGTAATGTGTCCATTTTTGCATTGGAAAGCTTAAGTTCATTATAAAAATGGATATATTGCTTGTTCTAACTATAATTTATCATCAATTTACAACCATTTATGCCCTCTAAAGCTATCTTTGTTGTTTATTGTAAATTATAAAATTTGGGTTCCATCTCAAAAAGGTTTATGAGAAAATGCAAAGATGTGCAAATTGATGAGCAATTTTAATAGAAAAAAGTAGTATAACCATTCTTGCATTTGAAGGATTGACCTTCTAAGTTCATTGCTAGAGTGATTATACTGCTTTTTCTCATTATAATTTGTCATCATTTTGCAACCATTTATAGTACCCTTTAAATCCATATCTATTGTTCATTATAAATTATAGCATTTAGGTTTTATCACAAAAAGGATAGCAAGAAAACATAAATGTGCAAACTGAAGAAAAATTGTAGTGAAAAAAAGTAGCATGCCTATTTTTCTATTGGAAGGCTTGAGTTCTAACAAAAATGATTATGTTCCTTTTTTTACTATAATTTATCATTAGTTTGCAACTATCTACATCTTTCAACTAAAAAATTCTTAAGTAACTTAAAGGAATTACAAGAAAAGGTATCCCACCTTTTCTTTCATTTAAAGTCTATTGTTCATTATAAATTATAGTTTCTAATTAGTTTTTGTTGTTCAATCTATTGTTATTTTTACCTATTTAATTGTATAAGAAAAGTGTTATAATGCAAAAAATAATAATTTTAATGCTATTGACTTAACTTATATTAAATTGAATTAAAAATAAAATTTATCATTTT
Organism: Sindora glabra; assembly: GCA_020226215.1. Taxonomy (NCBI): domain Eukaryota; kingdom Viridiplantae; phylum Streptophyta; class Magnoliopsida; order Fabales; family Fabaceae; genus Sindora; species Sindora glabra. The sequence goes on along the minus strand of CM035232.1, from coordinate 52,318,567 downwards.
ATAAAATGATATTGATTCTTATAAGACTTATGCTAAAATTATGAAATTATTGCTTGAAAGATAATAAAAAAAGTTGTCAAAAAAATTTAGTTCATGATGTGGTAAAATTTTGTAGTAGAACAATGGCATTTTATATAAACATTAAGTTTTTATTAATTAATCATTGTGGAAACTTAAGTCAAGGTGTGAGTTGAAAATAAAAAAAATAAAATTATGATGTCATTTGTAAATTTTATCACAAAGTTTTTCCAATCTTAAAATGATTTTTTCTTTTCAACCTTCAAAATAATTCTCTCTCTACCAAGATGTGCTCACTTTCCAACCTTAATGTATTTCTTTTTAATTTTGTGTTAATGCTTATAAATCATTTTACAGTAATGAAAATCTATTAGCTCTTCATTAAATTTGTGAGGTTGCACACTCATTGGAAAAACACAGAATATAAAAGATTTATTTTTTTAATTTTTATGTGTTGGTTTGCTTTTGCAACTTAGTTTCTAGTTTCATAATGGACTATATTTTCTTGCATTTTATTTTGATACAATTTTTACAAGTAAAAAACTTAATTTTATTTATCTTTTTTGGCATTTAGAGGCATTATCTATTATTTATTTATATGAAATGTGTAATATTATACATTATATTTCATGAATGTTCATTATATTTGTAGATATTGGACTTAAGTGTGTTTTCTAGGAAATGCCAATATCATATATTGACTAATGTATATTGAATACAAACTTTTACCATTTTCATTCTTTTGCTAAACTTTAAAATTTTTGAAATTAAGAGTTTGTAATGTTATTGAAAATGTTAGGGATTAGAAGAGACTAATTAGGGAGGAACTATAAGAAAGGGTTAATGTGATGAGGGATTAGGCAAGGAGGAACTGTAAGGGGGTTAGGTTACCAATCACATAAACACATATTAAAACAATGATAAACATTCAAGTAATAAGGATGAAAATGGCAAAAAGAGAGTAAAACTATGAATCAATTTAATAAAAGTAAGACTACTTTTTTTGTTCATAACATGCCTTAGAATATAGTATAGAGTGTGTAAAAAAGGTTACCATGCCATACACTCTAACACCTAAATTAGTGCTGAGTGACCATCAAGGCCCTTAAAGTTGTTAAAATAGGTATGGATCTGTAACCAGATCCATGAGTTCAAAAATTAAAAAAAAAGTGAATTAGGAGTTATAAAAAGTGTGTTTATTTAAATGTAGACCAAAAGCAGCCTAGTTTGCTAGATATATGATTTTCTAGACTAAATTCTTCTTTCTTTCTTTCTACATTTTCACTTTCAAACTAAAATAATATATTTCGCAAATCTTCATTCAATAAATGTCATACTTATTCTTAAAGTTAATTTTTTATCTTTCAAATCAATTGAATCTAAATAAATTATTTCTAAGTTAATGATTTTGTTTCTAGATTAATAAGTTCAATATTAACTAATTTTTATTATAATTTATTTAGTCTTATATTGTTGGTGTGGACTAAAAATGCATTAAATGTGTAATTTTTGAATTATAGTTGCTATTTTAAGTTCACAATTATCTTAAAATGTTTTAAATAACTTTTTTTCAAAAAAGGAAAAAGTCTATGGAGCTAGTTTGCAAACATTAGGACTTGAACTTCCATTTAAAGAGTTTACATTTTTTAAAAAAATTAAACTCAATTTAATTTTTTATAGCCACTCTACGTAAACTGATCCATAGATGGATTAGATAGGTTCAATTAACAACTATAAAGGTTTTAAGGCACCTTCAAAAGGGAATTCTAAGTTGAAGCTATCTCAACAAGAGACATGCTTTTTATGAATTGACATAAGGTTTTTTTTCCTTAGAGCTTGGGAAGGAGTTAATGCCTTATAATACATCAAAATGAAGATAAAAATCCAAGAATCATAGTTATGTATTTATTTGTTCTTACTAAATAAGTTTCCTTAGTTAAAATTATTTAAACACTCCCAAAAAGGAGAAAATCCTAAAGATCATCCACAAGTCCAAACCCCCTTAAATTTGTGCCACGAGACCTTTACGTGCTGCTTAATTTTTATGAAAAGTTTCATTTGAATTAGAGCTCGTTTATCTTACCAAATTAGGTCACAAGATTGATTTATGACATTTAGTTACATTATATATATATATATATATATATATATATATATATATATATATGTGTGTGTGTGTGTGTGTGTGTGTGTGTGTGTGTGTGTGAAGTTGGGCTATTTAGTTTAAATCAGTGTTTTCAGACCTATCCTAATTATTGACTCAACAAAATGAATATGTTAAGGTTGGATCGATTCAACTAATTAATTGGGTGGTCAAACTAATTAATATATATTTTTATACATAAATTATATATTATATATATACATATAAAAAATTAAATTCATTTAAATTTTATAAGTATATTTTTGAAAGAAAATAAAATAAACATTAATCTTACTACAATTACAATAATTTAACACAATTTTAATATTATTTTATAATATTAAAGTTGTATTTCATTTAAATCTAATAAAAATTTTTAAATTAAACAGTTACTAAACAATAATAATAATTTAATTATACATAACATAAAATATAAATATTTAATATGTATTATTTATAAAAATTTAAATAAGGCAATATTTGGAAAAAAAATCACAATATGCATTATATATAATGAAAGCCCTATATACAATGAAAAAGAAGTTAGTTCTAATGGTAAGATAGCATGAAGGCAAAGAAAAGTTCTCATGCTTGAGACTTGCATAGGCCACTTTTATTTTTTATTTTTAAATGAAACAAGTCATAAGTCAATAGAATTATTCGAACTGATTTATGTTAAGTTAGGAAGTTTCTAGATTAATATTGGTTTAGACCAGTTTAAAGTGGTTGGACCAAACTATTGGATTTCTACCCTCACCCTGACCGAATTGAGGTTTGGTTCCTTATTAAATAAGTTGAATCAATTGGTTTGGTTTGGGTTTTAAAACATTGGTTTAAATATATAGAAAAAATTGATTATTGACTATTATTTTTTTAACTTACCCAGATAATTAGGAAGAGTTATCTTTATTTTCAAGGCATCTATTTTGAAACTAAGACATATGTTATTATTAGTGGGAAAATTCCTAAATAGGAAAAGGAAAAATGATTGGGAGGGGTTTCAAACCCACCCTTAAATTAATTAGGGAAGTGGATTCTTTATCAATTGTGATTGTATATGAAATTATGATTTAAATTTAATCTATTATTAGTATAAATAAATTTTACACTATTATCTATGTTATCATGTCATTAAAAAATTATTCAAACTCTTTTACTATTGGTTAAAATTCTAAGTGACAATAATTTTGTCAATGATATATTATTTTCTTATGCACTGATAGTATAAGAAAATTTTATACCGATAGTGAATCAAATTTAAAATTATAAAATTAACCAAGATAAGCAAAAATTGATGGAATGATTTAAAACTTTACAAGTAATCATTATTGTTTACCTAAATAATAACTTTTATTATTACTATGATTTTTGTATGACATTTTTAGATAATAATTATAATATTATTATAGGTTAATTTATTATTGTTTACTACATTACTCTTTTTCTTTATGATTTTTAACTTATTTTCATATCTGTATTTAAACTTTTAAATCTAATTTAATTATCACTAATTTATTTAATGTAAAAATAAGTAAAAAATTATGGGAAGAAAATTAAAGAAAATTATACATCCTTCAACCTGATACTTATCTAAAAAGTTCAAAAGCAAATTATTATTAAATAAAAGGATCAATTCCAAAATTTTATTTAAGTTAATACTTTAATTCCAATTTCTAGCTCTATAAAAAATCAATTATAATCATGTCTAACTTTCTAATATATATATTATATATTAATAATAATGATATTTCTTATCTTTTATTATGACAAGTGTCATTATCATAATTCGCCACATGTCAATGTCTTATTTTTTTTTAATGAAAAGTTAATTTATCAAATTTTTTCTCTGCTTAAAAGATAAATTATAAAATAAAAAAATAATTTTTTACATTTATTAGTCACCCATAATAAATAATAAATGTAATGCCACCAATTGTTCCTTTTATTTATCCTTTCAATATTAAATTACTTTTTAATAAAAATTTAAATTTAAATTTCTATCTATCATCTGAATTCACGATTACCTATTTATTTTGATCTCATAAAAATCTTTCCAAACTACATTTATATTTTGCTTCTTTTCTATCTCTACCTTTAGTCATTTTAAAGTTATCATTTTATTTGAAATAATAATTTTCATCTTTATTTTCAACATTTATAAGTTCACAATTACCTAATTATTTTATTCTCATAAAAAGCTCTTTCAATTAAATTTAAGTTTTGTTTCTTTTCTCTCTATACCTTTAATCACTTTAAAACTATAGTTTTCTTTGAGATGAGAATTTTTATTTTTAATATTTATAAGTATTCTCTCTTACTACTTTTGACTTTTTACAGTTACTCAATTTAAAGTTCCTATCATATAAATTTCTTTCTATGATTTCTTTTACTTTTTTTATACTATTACTATCGTAGTTTAATTGTCTATTTTTTTATTATAAATACTTTAGTTCATTGAATTTTTTATTTTTAGTAAATATTTATAGCTTAATTAATTTTTATCAGTTTAATGGATTCTTAATGTGTAAAATTATAAAAGCATGCCTTTTTTGTATAGTTTATTTTATGAGATAATTTTTTGATTATTTCACATTATTTAACAAAAAATATAATTTTGGAGGAAATTATAAAAGAGAAGAAATTGTCATATGAACATATAGATATCAATTATAAAATTTATAAATTTACAGTTAACAATATATATGAATAGATTATTTTTTATTATATTAGATTTGTACAAAAATATTAAGATCAATAAATTTAACAATTTCTATTTTAAAATTTTAAAATTATTTTATTTTAAATTTTTTTATTTTTTATCTTCATTTAATTTGATTAGAAATTTTTTTATTTTTATCTTCATCTCATTTTATATCTAATTAAAAATTTGAAAATTTTCATCAAATGCACTTTTTCTTCATTGACAAAATTACCCTTTGTTTCCATAAATAAATGAATAATCCTATTTGCACTTATTAAAAAAAACTTGAGTTTGGTATCAAATAATATCTATCACTAAATATGTCAATAGTTTATCTTTATTTAGTGAATTTGTACTATGGTAATTGTAAATTTAATTTTTTATTTTACGATCTAATTAATCATTTATTTTTTATTATATCTCTAAATAATTATATTATTTTTCTCATTTTTTCATCTTTATATTTTTAACATATTTTTCTTAAACTTTAACTAAAAGGTAAATTAATTCTTCTTTTAAAAATCAATTACCCATGTACACTTTTTATTTGTTTACTATTTTATATTTGTGATTATATTTTTGAATGGAAACTTTATTATAATATAACTTTTAAAAGATACTAAATATGAGTCTATTATTGGTATTTTTTAGTCAAAAATTATTCCTCTGTTCTATATGAATTAAAAAAAATTAAATATTTGATATCAAAACATTGACCTTCAATCAATATGTATATCATAATTTATGAATTTTAATGAAATATAAAAATGTAAAATATTTATTTTAAAAATTTATTTTATGCTATAATGTGATAAATAAAAAATATAGTGCCATTAAAAAAACAAATTATATTACTATCATATATCATATTATTAAATATTAACATTAATAATAATTATTATCTTGAAAAATGATATCTAATTAATATGATATTTGAATTCAAAATTAATTTTTTAGTAAAATAAATTTAAAATTAATTACATTTAAATGTTGAGTAAAATAAGTGCAGAAATAACATTTTTCTCTCTAACTTTTTTTCTCAATCTTTATTTTATTAATTAACTTCTCTTTTAAATATCTTAGAGCTACATAAATGATTTTTTTCCTTAGAATTATTGGTTATATATTAATCAAATTTTTTATCTAAATCTGTTTATAAATAATTAATATATTATTATAATATTATATTATTAAGATAAATATTCATTCATAATATAAAATTACTACTTTCAAAATTTTATTTTATATTGTAACATGTTAAATAAAAAATATATTGCTACTACAAAAAATTTTTTTATTGTAAATTATGTTATTAAATATTAACATTAATGATAATAACTATATTATAAAATAGTATTTAATTAATGTGATATTTAAATTTAAAATTAATTACCTATTTAAATATTAAATAAAATAAATAAAGAAATAAAAATTTTAAATTATTAACTATATATTAATTAAATTTTTATTTGACTCTCTTTATATATAATTAATATATAATTATTAAATTTTATTATTAAAATAAATATTTATTCGTACAATGCACGGTTGATAACTAAGTCTATTCCATATCCTGAAAGTGCCTCCTTCAAACTCCGGTCACGGACACACGTGGCCTTGAGATTTACTCAAATAACTGGGAGCTTGCTGATATTGCCAATCGGAATTAGACCATTCCTGCCTATCCTTAACTGATGTAATTATCCAGCAAAAGTAAATTATCTATATAATCTGATTTATAAAAGTGGCATTTACAAATAACATGTGTCTTTCTATTAGAAAAGAAATTTTGAGAAGATGCCATGTAACAGACACATAGTAATCAATAAAATTAAATATTACAATAAATTTTTTAATTTACATCAAGATATCTCTCCACGCGATTGATAAAAGATTAATCTCTCAAAGTATTAATTATTTTAATGATTAGAAAAATATATTTCAATTCAATTAATTTTTTAATATAATTTAAAATAATATTAATTACTACAAAAACAATAAATTTACAAAAGTATAAAATCCATATTTTGATTAGAAAATTAGCTTCTTATCAATAATTAAATATTAAATATTGAAAACTGATAGATTTCAAATCATCATTCTCATATATTAATATTTTTACTTAGTTTATAATATCCGAATTATTATATTTATTTTCTGCTTAGATCCACATATATAATATTTAATTAAAATTAAAAATTAAAAATAAATATTAATAGAAAGAATATAATATTTAATTGACTTTTAAATATATCAATATAGTATATTGATTCATTTTATAGTGAACTATTGCGTTTTAAAAATTAATTTAATATTATATTAATTATGATAACTAACTATAAAAAAATAACATCTTAATATATATATATATATATATATATATATATTAATTTAATATCTTTTTTTTGGTAAATAAACCAAACCAAAGCCTAGAGAAAAAATTAAAGACTAACTATTCAAAGAATAAAGATCCTAATTACATCACCAATAGTAGGTTACTCAAACCTTTGGAAGGTCTATCTAATATATGTAAATTTTGTTGTTGCTCTAAATTGTAAAAAACTAACCAATCAACATATTTGTTCCTTTCCCAATAAGTGTGAGAAATTTCCACTTTCCACTCTTGGCAAAGAAATGCATTATTGAGTAAGTTGTTTATGGTTCAAAGAAGGATTTATATCCCCTCTCTGAGAATCTATTAATAATTTAGAGTTTGATTCCAAAATTGCATATTTATAGTGCATTTGTCAGGCCAGTGATAATTCATGAACTACATTCCATAACTCAATTGCAAAAGAGAAACATATGCCAAAATGCTTGACAAAACCAACTAACCAAGAACTTTCTCCATTTCTCACAAGTCCAATACAACCAGCATATCTTAGATTGTTCTTCAAGGCATTAGTTTAATCCATCTAAGAGGAAGAGGTAAACAATGAATGCATAACTATTTCTTTTCTAAAGATTGCCATTGTGATTTTTGTTGAGCAAAAGCACCTTTAATGACACTCATATTTTTCAAAATAAAACCATGAGGATTATTTGGTCTTCAGAACTCAGTATAAACACTCCAGTTGTTATGCCATCTCCAAATCCACCATACCTAAACCAAAGGCCACTCAAGGTTAGGAAATTTGCCTTAACTATATTTTCATGTTAATCTTAAACCACTCTCACTCATCCACCCCAAAGAAAAGAGGCCTATACTTAGTATTAAGAAGGTTTAACCAAATATTATTAACCATAGGATAATCTCCCAATGCATGCAATATTCCTTCATTTGAAACATTACATAAAGAGTAAACTATTGATCCTAGCCTCCTTGTGCTCTTAACCATATTAGTTGCCAACCCATCAAAACAATAACCCTATATAAAGAATTTAAACATATTTTGGCCTTCCATGTCCAATTATGCCTTAAGATAGCCTTAAAATTATAATTAAAGTGAGCACATAGGCTAAAATAAGAGGAATTGATACTAAACTCACCATTCTTACTGTGATACCCATACAGAGAATTAGAACTCAGACACTTGTTGGAGGAAAGCATAATAGAAATTCAAAGATCTAAAGGATACCACTAATGTAACATTGAGAGGTTCCATTGATTGTTTATGACAACAAATTCTAGAATTCTTTACTGCAAGAGAGGAAATTGTACAAGTTGAAACATTTTATCTAGAAGCCAAGCATCACTTAACCATATAGCATTCCAAAAAGAAATGTCATTCTTATTATTCATCTAATATGCAAGACCTAAAAGTAGCTTTTGCCATAATTTGACTAAGCTTTTTCAAAAATAAGGGTCAAATTAATGTAGACTCACCTATAATGCCTAATTAGAGCTTTTATTATATTTACCTTTCACAATTGATGCCCTTTGAGACTTTTCATCAATCATCAAATTCCAAATTAATTTCATTCAACATAATTCATCTTATGAAAAATATAGAAGCCTAAATCTCTTAATTTTTCAACAAACAAAGAACATACTAAGAGATGGTATGAAGTTTTCTCTCATCATAATCATGACTCTAAACAAATGACCTCTAATGCTTTTCAATCTCAGCTAAAGTAATATTTAGAATAATAGTAGACTATATTGAATAAATAGGAATGACTCTTATCACAAATTTAGCCAACACTACCTTTCCTGCTATTGATGAACATTTCATTTTCCATCCAACTAGTTTATCCTAATTTTTAAAAAAAAAAAACTAAATCAAAATAGGTATGTCAAGTAACCTTTTATGAATAATGAGCATCTCAAGGTATATAACCAAGTTATTTGTGGTAGAATGCCCACAAATATTCAAAATATTTTATCTTATCTCTTGCTTAATATTCTTTAAGAAAAAAATATTCGTTTTATCCCTAATCACATGCTATCCTAACATTTTTGAAATATAATCTAGGTATGTCATTTGTTATGTCCACCCCAAATAATAGTAAATCGTTAGCAAACTATATGATAAGTGATCCTTGTTGAATGATCACTTGCCAATATATGAAACTTGATATATTAGAGAAGGTATTTCCTTTAATAAGAATCACAATATTTTTAAATGTGTCATTAAAATGGAAAGGGAGCTATCCTTGAATTCAATTTAAACTCTAGTATTGGCAGGAAAATGTCTTAATTAGACCAATAAAAAATATTAAAAAAAAAAGATTGGCAATGAGGATGGAACACAATCTCCTTTTTCATTTGTTTATATAATATTAGTGTATTTGTTGATGTAATGATGTAGTAATATATATATATGTAATGAAAAGTTAATTATTTATTATATTTGTTGATATGGTGATGTATATGAAAATAGATAAAATTATAGAATATATTTTCATATTTGTTTATTGTCTTATTTGTCATATACTTCTAAATTTACTTTCTTTATTATTTATGTACATTCACTTTTGACGTGTGGATAACTTTCTATTTAAAACAAAAAGTTATCTATTTTAAATAAAATAGATAATGATTTCAATGTTTAATGAGATAAAAATGACTTTTTTTATTCAAAATATTTAAAAATAACTTTCTTTGTGTTTGATATTTTTTAGTTATCATTTTTTATCTAAAATTTTAAAAATTTCAATATAATTGTTCTATGAGTTTAAAAAAAAAAATATAACCACCTAAGAGAAATTGCACTCATTTTTTACTAAAAATAAACATCTTTCCTTTAAAATATTAGATTTTATATAAATTTGAAGTGAAAAACTAGTTATTCAACATTTAGACATTTGTTGTTAAGAAATTGATGTTATATATCCATTGTTATACAATTTAACATTTTTTTTTATGGGAAATGGGATTGGTTTGTTGAAAATAGATGTTGAAATTATCATTGAATAAATTTTTTGTTAAATTTAACACATTAGTTTGTTTAATAAAATTGATGTGGAAGGTTACTCAAATGGTAGTTGTTATGAAATCAATATATTATATTTCACAATTAACATTTTAAACATAATATATTGGATATTAGATGTCAACTTTAGTATACATACAACATGGGAAATGAAATGATGTTCTTTTCCTTTTCACTAAACTCATAAAAATAAAGGAGGATGTTGAAATAGAAGCAAGCTTTGTCTAGATACTAAAGTGATGAGTTCAAAGTGAGAGGATTTTCTTTGCAAAAATTTAATGTGCCATAAGGAGCAATTTCATAAAAGATCACCAAAGCTCATGTTTAACCTCTAGTTTGGCCCCAGCTTATTTAAGTATTCTTCTCACCATTAAGGTACGTTCAAGCACCTTATTTTAACTCTAAATTAAAGTAAGAATGTCTTGATGTTGTGATTGTGCACATGTGTATTTGTTTGGATTCTATGTTTTTTATTTCATTTTTTAAGGTTTTTGGTTTAGTGGGTGTTGATATATGCATACATTCCCTATGGAGTAGATACATTGTACATATTTAGCAAGTTGTATGCTATATTTATAAAAGAGAATGCTTGCAAATTTGATCGATTCAATTTATACAACATTGAGATTATTTACTTGAAATTGTAATTCAAAAAGCTCAATATGTGAGTCTAATGTTAGTATCAAAAACAAAAAACTCTATTGCATGCTTTCATGGTGTTCACATGTTAGTATATTTTTTTATGTGTGCATATTTCTTGTGTATTTGTTAAGATTCAAATTAAGTAGCCATAGATCATGGATAAATATCTACTAATCGAATGAGACTTAAATATGCCAAAAGTATTGAATAGTTTATTAGATTTTTCCTAAACTAAGAAAAGGAAATTAATAATGAGCTCATTAAGTGTCCTTAGGTGACATGTTGTTGTGTTCGAATGCTCAAACCAGTAGGAATAAAAGATCATTTATTCTTCCATGACATTGACCAAAGGTATACACTATGGATATGGCATGTGGAAAATGAATTATCTAGTTTATCTTTTACCTACGAAGTTAAAGAGTCAACAAAGGCAATAATATTGATGTAAGATTAGATGATTAATTAGAGAACATTGTGAATGATGTTAAACATAATTTTACTCAATGCCCACTTTTTAAGTGATACGAAAAAGCATTTATATCTAGATTGTATCAAATTTACACAATTGCTTATTGTATTAAGATCGTTCAACTTAATGACAAGGAATGGTTGGAGTGATAAGAGCTTCATAGTATTGTTACAAGTGTTGAAAAAAATACTTCTTAAAGGGAATAAACTATCAAATCATACTAATTAGTCCAAGAAAGCTATGTGCCCAATAGGTATGGGGTATAAGAATATATATAATGTCCTTAATAATTGCATACTATATCAAAAAGTGCATAAAACTTTATAAAAGTGTCCAAAATATGGGTAACATATTATAAATCGGAAGAAAAATAATGGCAACAATAGTAAAGAGGCCTTAGTTAAGGTGTTATACTATTTTTTAATAATACTAATATTTAAATGAGTATTTGCTAATGTTAGGAATGTTAAAAACTTAACATGGCATTTGTACCAAACACTATTTGACTACAAACTTTGAATTTAATTGATTCTTCTTAATAGCATATAGTCGATATATTATTCCTTGCATTTGGTTATGGCCAAGAAATCTTAGGCTTACACTTTGCACTAATTGAATGAGCCCTCATAGTAACATGAATAACAAATACATTGTGGTCCATAATTTACCTCCTGAGTTATACATGAAATGCAAATACTTCATGTTATCCTTGTTGACTTTAGGCTTTAGCCACCTAGGAAATCATATAAATATCTTTTTGGCAACACTTATTGGAAACTTGAAAATGGCGTGAGATGGAAGTGTCTTAATTTTTTACACATATTACTAAGAGTCTTTTAGTTTGGATGCTATAATATTTTGCACAATTTATAACTTATTAGCACATGACAACTTGTGTGGATACAACATCAAAGTGCATAAATTATGCCTTATTTATCAAAATGGTATTTACCCTTTTAACTAAAACATGGGAAGAAGATAATACATCTCAGTCACTATAGATTTTTACCCCATTCCAATTGATATCGCAAGCTAAGAAAGGTTTTTAATGCGTCACCCAAGGAACCACTAGCTTTGATGCCTTTAATTGGAGATAAGGCTCATGAAGGGGTTAGAAATATTAAATTCATTTTTAGTAAACCTTATAAACTTGTAGGTGGAGATCTTCGTGGAAGAAGAGGTGCATATTCTTCGATTTTCCATACTAAAAAAAGTTCTTGTGGGACATAATGTTAATATCATATATGTGAAAAAAATGTTTATAATAGTTTTATTGTAACATTATTGAACATACTGGGCAAAGCTAAAATGGAGTCAAAGTTAAGTTTAACTCGATTGAAATGTCCATTTAAAGAGAATTAGCACTAAAAAGATTAAGCCAACATATATATCTTCTATTAACTTGTTATGCTTTGTATAAAAATGAGAAGATAAGTTTGTGTGAACGTTTATTTAGTGTTATAGTGCTTTAAGCATTAAGAGCCTTGTCTTAATGAAAGACTTAAAGTAAATTAGTTTAAAGTCTTATGATTGTCATGCTCTATTGAAGCAACTGCTACCAATAGCTATTTAATTAATCTTATCAAAACATGTCAAACATGCTATTACTAGATTTTGTTTCTTCTTTGGTACAATATGTAGCAAGGTCATTAACCTTAAGAAGTTATATGACTTATAAAGAAAAGTTATGGTTATGTTATATTAACTTAAGATATACTTCTCGTTTTCCTTCTTTAACATTATTATGCATCTAGTTATCCATTTAGTGAGAGAGTTAAAATTATGTGGGTTAGTTTACTTAAGGTGGATGTATCCCTTGGTGTGATATATGAAAATCCTAAAAGAATATGTAAGGAATTAACATAAGCTAAAAGGATACACAGTTAAAGGTCATATTGCTAAGGAGATGGCTAAGTTTTGTAGTGATACTTATCAAATATGAAGGCTATAAGACTTTGAAAGTCTCATGACAAGGAAAAAATTGCAAATAAGGCCACATTAAAGATCCAAATGGTGAGCATAAGTCATGAAATGTATATACAAGCCCACTTTTATATCTTATATACTAGTAAAGAAGTTCAATCTTATGGGGATAAGTATATAACCCTTGTAAAGGAGCTAAAACATAGAAGGAATAATCAATAGGCACAAGTTGAAGGCAATTAATAATTCTTCATTTAGTTCTAAAACTGAGTTGTTTCTAAATGACACAAATATTAAATGTTATTTTCAAAACTTTAAGATCGTTAGCATGTGGGCCACACATAAAAGTCATATCTTATTATGGATATGACATTAATGAGTATTCTTTTTATATAAAAGGCTAGGATGACTAGAACACTATGTAAAATAATAGATTTACTTTGGTGGCTCAAGGAATGTATATGAGTGGTTTTAAAGATAGGAATCCTATCTATGCCAATATGTCATATTACAATATTGTTGAAGATATTTAGAAGATTGACTACATTATGTTTAGGGTGTTTATATTTTAATGTAAATAGGTTAAGAATAATAATGGCATTCGAATAGGTGAGTTAGAATTCACATTGGTGGATCTTAATAAGGAAGGTTACAAGGTGAGTCGTGCATAATCACATTTAAAGTAAAACAAATTTTTTGTGTTGTTTGATAAGAAATGGTCTGTTGCTCTGCAAAGAAAGAAATAGATTATTAGTGATAAGGATGAAAAAGATATAGGAATGATATTAAGAAGACTCTTCCTTTCTTTATAAATATAACTTTGATAGACGACAAATATAATGTAGAAGAGTTCTATATATGAGATAATCATGTTGAAGGGATATAAGTTGAAGATCTTTCTAGAGATATTAAGAAAAATTGAATGTAATTAGGTTCTATCTCTCATGCTTATATTCTATGTATAATTAATGTTGGCTTTTGAATTATTAGTTTCTAATATTTATTTATTATTTTAATCTTTTAATATGATTTAGGATTTACATGTTATGTTCTAACTCTTCTTGTTACTATAATCATCTCTAGCCTAGTGTTTAGAATAGTGCTCCTTGACTCAATAAACAACACATAATACCACTAAAATTTAATGATATAAACTAGGTAATAAATTTCTCCTTCAATAAAAGCATGTAGCATTAATGTTGTACTGATAATATTAATTATGACTTGTTTGTGCCCTTCTTTTGTCATAGTGGATTTCACAGAGGATTTTGTGAATAACAATGTCATAGAAAGAAAATGTAATTTCCTTCTTTGATTTTTAGAGATATCATTGTCAATTTTTGCAACATATACTTATTATTCATTAGTTTAGTGTCTTGATTTTGTCCAACCTAAATACATATATGAAATTGTTGTCATTGGAATTTTTTTTCTATTTTAGGATATTATTTTCTACCATAGAGACATTTAGATAGGGTTTAATTACTATATTGGGTATATAACAATATGGTTGGATGTTGTCTATAATTAGGTTCATGTGAATACTATTTTGGGTGTAGTAAGGTTCAAAAGGAAGTGAATTATTTATCAATTATTTTGAAAATTCATCATCATATATTGAATGTTACATATTAGTTACTTAACGTAAACCAATGTACTATGTTCAATGTATGATATGAAAGGACACCAAATTTCAATGGTGGTTTATGAACGACATCTTGTATAAATAGCCATGTCAGTTATTAAACTAGAAATTGAAAACATAACTTATTTTTCACATTAATTTAATTGTTTTCCACATTGATTATAAAACCAATGTCGTTTATTAATGATTCAATATTATCTAGGCACTTAACTTGTTGATTTTCTTGTAAAAATATTGACATTATTATTATTATTTTTCACTTTGGCTAAAGAACTTATGTCAATTCATCAATCATATATAAATATATATATGTTGATTCATAACTAATATTGGACCTTTTAGACAACTAACATCAAATTCCATTTCTATAGTAATGAATCACAAAGTTGAAAGACATAACATGTAATAAGACCATGGTAACAATCAAGATTTGCATCGTTCAATTATGGTATGTTTCAAAGTGTAACAAGTCAAATGAGCCTACTTTTATTGAACTTGTGGTCCTTGATGATGAGGTATTATGTCTAATTATTCTTTTAATTAATTTAGAATTATATACTGTACCTATTTTCTTCACATCATTATTTTTCATGAACTATATATATGCTTGAGCATTAATTTTGTCATATTTGTTTTTCATTTATACTTTTACCATCCAAGCAACTATTCAAGAAATTTTGTTTAAAGGTTTAAGGATGTGCTACCTGAAAGGAATATGTATATGATATTGAACTTTAAATTTGGTATTGTTCATAAAGATGAAAATTACAGTCTAAAATGATATCATTGCTTCTTAAATTTAAAACAAAATACTTTAGTTAATAAATCAAATGATACTAAAATATCTCCCTATGGATTCAAATTTGTAGACTATAAACTTGTTTTGTTTGCAAAATGCAATAAAAAAACTATTCTATATTTGCAACATATATTGTTTTAATGACTTTGTATATTTTATGTGCTTTCTTTTTCTTCTTCATATTGTTACGCAGATACCAGATCCAAATGTGTGTGTCTGATCAGATTGATAATATAAATTTGGGGCTATTTGATCTTCCTGCAAAAAGATTTTTGTTGACAAACTTAATGATACTCATATAAGTGTTTGATTTACTTACCTAATTAATAAACAAAATCTATTAATTATTAATTGATAATTATTAACAAAATATGGATGGGTCATGCTTTTATTTAAATTCTATGGACAAATTTTCTAAAGAGATCAATGCTTTTATTGGTAATAAAAATTCCCTTTAAGATCAAAATCATTGAATACAACATGAAAGATCGTACTTCATTATATATAGTGTCCTGATTTACCAGTAGAAGTAACTTTGAATAGCCTTTTTAAATAAGTTTCTTTTAATAATATGATCATAGTTAAAGCATTAAAAATTAACAATATATATTTACACACGTGTAAATACATATAATAATTGATAATAGATATATAAATAATATTTAGTTAATCATAAATATTTTTCAGGTGTTTTGGTAAAATGTTTCACCATCTCAACTACTTTTTAAAAATGATTTCCTTTGTTAATCAATATACTTATGATAAAATTTTATTACTAATTAATTTATTATATATTTTTTTGAAAAATTGAAATTCAATCACTCAAAATTTTGGTATAATTAATTTATTGTGATTAATGTAATTAAGTGCAATATTAAATTAAAATTCAATATTTTAGAGTTGAATTTAATCAATTACAATTAATTTATCATATTCAGTCCAAATTTTAAATTGGGAAAGATTCAGTAACAAGTTCAATTACTTTTTAGTTAAACCAATAATTTCTTTAAATAATCAACATAACTTTCACAAATTTTTATTACGAATTAGTTTATTTGAGAAAATTCTAAAATGCAATCATTTAAGTTTTTATAAAATTAATTTTCTAATTAATAGAACTGAGTGCAATATTAAAACAAAAATTGAAAATTTCAAAATTCATATTTATAACTGCTGTTTGATGATAATTGAATGCAATCAGATTTCTTACAAAAAATATTCTACTACCTGGCTATACGTTTTTTTTTTTTTTTTTTAATATCTAAGTAAATGAAAGATATTGTTATAATGTTTTCAATTAATTTTTAAAATTCATATTAATATATTGTTATGAATATATATATGTATATATGTATATTCAACAGATAGCATATTCTTTTGATTTTAAGAAACAATATATATATGTAACATAAATATATAAGTTAATAAGAAAATAATGTAATAGGAGATATGTAATTAATATTTACTGGTAAGAATATATAATATTTTGCATATTATGAACTTGAACAAGTATTATATATCTCACACATTACTAGGCAATTAACATTGCCATTTTCTTCCCTAATAAAAAGATAGAGTGGGAAGCACTGTCTTATTGTACTAATGGAGAAAAAATGATGAATTCATTTATATTGATTTCATTTTTAAACTATAAAGAATGTTGTTATGGATTAACTCAGGCATAATTTAATAAAAACTTATTTATTCTTCATTCATGGAAGTGACTTTGAAGATTAATGTTATATTTAGTATAGCACATTTCCATCGAAATTCTTTATCAAAAGAAGCTAATAATAATTATTTCATCAAACTTTTATACTATGACTAATTATATATTACTAAAATAATTCCAACCCAACATTATATTGTTTTATTTTATCCCGTGCTCAGGCTCTACTAGTCGATGATAAAGTCACCAACAATAACATGGATTGAACCAAGATACCTTGTAAATACTGCAATTGATTGTGGCTATGCAAGAAAAGCATTGCTTCAGCCTCACACTTGCCCGTGTTGCTTTAAGAACAGACCAAGTCCACACACAATAACATGAACAAAATCCCAGAAATCCAGAGTCCACTCGATTTTCATCTTATAATTGACTTGTACTATTTTTGGCTTCTTGTTCACAGTTTCAGGTTCCAAAAGTGCTAACACAAACACCATTAAATTCACATGATACAGCAAATGAAAATAACATATTCACATAGCCCCATGTAGGATTTTGATCCTATTTGTCCGTTTCTATTCCTGTTGGTTTTAGTTGCAAACAGTTTTCGACCTAAAATGCCGATTCAACTCAAATATGTATAGCTTCACTTCTGCAACAGGCGATACCAACATCAATTCTCTCTACATTCTGATCTGAATCTCAAACATGATATAACTTTATAACTTGGTTGATCTTGGCCCGACATACGGGGCAACCCCATTTCTTTGCTTTGATCTCATTCAAGCAAGACATGCATCCAGCAACATGGCCACAGGGGATGCACGCCCCTTCTGCCGGAGCATCTAAACATATCACACAGGATGAACCACCTCCAACAGACCCCTCTTTAGGCAACCTCTCGGCATCTGGAGATGACATATTGACAGGGCTTAAATCAATTGATGGATAGTGAACAGGACCATCTGCTGGAATGTCGTCATCAATTAGAGGAGCTGAGGGAGCCGAATTGAGACCATTAGAACTGTGGGCAATGCGGACATTGTCGTCAATCTGGACCTGCTGACTTGACTGGCCACTGTCATCAATCTGGACCTGCTGACTTGACTTGCCATCTGGGCTAGTTTGCACAGAATCAGTAACACTTGTTGGATTTGGTGCATTTGGTAAACCGTGCTTGCTTATATTCACCCCACAACCGGAAGAACTAGCTTCAGAGCTTGGCTGGATATCAGCCAGGGGTGGCCCCTCTTGCATGGCAGACTGAATGGATGCGTTGATAACCATAGCCATCTCCAGATCTTCTGCAGCTGATGGTACTGTTGGCAGTGCCGTGGGCAGGTTATTATGTAAAAATGCTGGTGGATGCCTTGACTGAAATATATCAAAGATTGAAAAATTATATATAAAAGGGACCACACAACAAACGAACTATCATCTCCCAATACAAATTTTCCAGGTAGCAAGTCAAATAAGTCTAATAGAAGAACAATATCACAATTTCTAAGTAGAAGACAATGCAACATTAAATTTACTATGCCAGTGTAAAATTTCTTGGGTAGCAATGAATAGATAGAGTGAAGAAATTTAAAAATTTGGAAAAAGTGCAAAATATATGCAAAACTAAACAGCATTCTGGGGGGCATGAATGGCTTCGTTTATTCATAATTGTAAGCAAATTTCATTATCAAGGTTCTTTTCCCTCCTTGTTCAATTTAAATATAAATCCTTGTAAAATCTTGGAAGCTATTGTATTTCTGTCAATAGAAACCATAGAAGTTGAGGGCAAATATCAAAAACAGGAATCAGGCACTATTTTTCAGCTTCCAAGTAAATAACGAGACATCTTCCACAATCAATTTAAGTACCTTGAAGCTTCTCTATCATGGTATAAGTCATAAAAGAAATCAATAACACTCATGGAAATAGAAACTTAATCTGTGGTTGGTCGTCATACTTCCCAAATAGTACTTGAGAAACATGGCTAGGATTCAGAGGGAGAAAGAATAGGGAGAAGCTATATAATTTGGGGAAAGCTTAGATATATTATTGAATGAATAAGACACTAAATTGATACATTAGACTCAAACCCAATGCTCTATTTATATAGAGCTACTAATAAACATCAAGATTCTAATATCCCTAACTTCGTATGCAAGACAAGCAAGCTCATAATATGACCTAAACCTAATATTATAAACCTAATTACTCTCTAATACTCCTCCTTAAGCTGAAACTAACTAAGCTTAAACTTGTTATATAAACTTGAACTCCAAAATAACAAAATGCAATAAAACATAACTAAAGAAAACTTGATAAACTTCATAAATAGCTTGCAAACACTCCCCTTGAATGGAAACATTCACAAACTTCACAAACAGCTTCCATAAGTCTTTTGCTAGCTTCCCTTGAGCCACTCCCTCAACTTTCAAGCCAAAAAACCTAATACCATGGTTCACAGCTTCTAGAAGTCTCTTTAACTTCCTAGCCAAATACACCAGCACCTTACATGAACAAATCTAATGCTAGGCTGGCAAAAATAATGGTCTAAACCACCCTAAACTGAGGATAACCTCGTTAAATGAGACTTATGCAAACACAAGTCCCCAAACAATGTCCTAAATCACATGAAGACGCCCAAAACTAATGGTTTGAACCACCAATGTCAAATGTGCATAATACCAAACAATAATTTTGCCAAACAACAACTCTTCCAACCCAACAATGAATTACAGTGGACTACATAGCAGACTCCAATGTCAACATATTGGAAAACACAACCACAACTCCTGAAGCCACATACCACACAACCACTTGAAACATCACCAATTTCAAGCCAAAATATATCAAATTTGAACTCAAACTCCACAGAGCAGCAACAAAGTTATCCTTAAACAGTAGCTTCAACCAAACCAAACTCAATGAAATGAGGTCTAATACGTATCAAGTCAACCAAATCAAACTAAAATGGAACAAATTCACAACCAGCCGCTCAAACAGCACTTCAAATACCTCAAAATCAGTGAATGCAACAAGTCTTCATGGAAATCTGGCATAAACAACCACCCCAACAGCGACACCAAAAAGAACCCCACTGAATTTTGTATAAAACCTTTGAAAATAGCTTCAGACAATGTCAAAATTCCCCCAAACCAGTCAAGATAGAAAGAGATCACCAGAAACAGCAACCAATCAGCCAAACCAGCAAAAGTGGAACAAATTAAACCTTGACTCAGCACTAAATTGGCCAAATCAGTTGAAACTCAGTCATAACTAGGGTTGACTCAGTATTAACTCGCCTTGTTCCACATTGAGATACCTGCAGATCAAATATCACCAGCCATGGCACAAAATCTGAAGCATTAAAAGCTCCGGCCAAGGTTAGTGCTTCGTGAACAAAACCCAGCACATCAAATCTATCATCTTTCTAACAACCCAATCTCATCTCGTACATAATATCCTCCACAAACTTACCAACATCAAATCAACAACATCACCCTGCTGCAACTAGCAACATCGCAACCCAGAATCTCAATTCCGTTGGTTTCATCTTTCCTCGAAGGGTGGTGATTGGATGTGAGGGCCTCTACAACATCATCCCTGCCAATGACAGCACGACAATCTCCAGCATTGGACACAATAAGGTTGCCATTCCTAATTGAAGTTGTTACACAGAAGGAGCTGCCATGAAGATCCTCCTTCAAGAAATCAGAATCCGTGTTTAGGTGACAGTGTTTCACAGCGTCCTCAATTTCACTTCTGTCTCTTCTCACAATTTCATTCAAGACATTCTTTTCCCTTTTTTCTTTTCCTCTAGATATCACTATAACATTTTTTTTTCTCCTCTACACAAAAATTCTCTCCTCTTTTTCTTTAATTCTTTTTTTTTTTTAAATTCACCGAAACAAACTAAAAAATAAATAAACTTTAAGAAAAAACAGCTCTAAACTTTTTTTTTTTTATTTCTTTCACTCAAAAAGCATACTAAAAAAATATACCTAACAACAGCAACTCTGAATTTTTTTTCTTGTTTTTTCTCTCACTAAAATTCATAAAAACTCACTCAAAAAATAAATAAACCTAAATTCTACATTGTCAGCACTTTAACCTTTTTAAGATTGCCAAAAACGGTAGAACCTGCAAGCTCTTGATGAATGGTACCACTCTAATACCATGATGAGAAACATGACCAAGGTTTAGAGAGAGAAAGAATAGAAAGAAACTATATAATTTGGGGGAAACTCTGATATATTATTGAATGAATGAGAGACTGAATTTGATATATTAGACTCAACCCTAATGCTTTATTTATATAAAGTTACTAATAAACATAAAAACTCTAATACAATATCTCTAAATTTAGGCACAAGACATGTAAGCCCATGATATAACCTAAGTCCAATATTATAAACCCAATTACTCTCTAACAGTACTAAATGCCAAACACACTTTATTAGCAAATTGCAGAAAGAAATTTATATTCAACTCTCTTACATAGTAGAAGGGGCAAGGGGGAGAGAGAGGGGGGATGCAAAAACTTCATTTTTTTTTTAAAAAAAAAAAATTGGTTTAATAAATATCAACAAAGAAGGAAAGGCACTAGGATATCAAAGGTATACTAAATTAGATATTAATGCATTTTATAATCTGAAACCATGATTCTAGAAAGGTAAATGATCACCAAACCATATCTAAAATCCTATGTGCAGAAGAGTGAGTTGAAAATGAAAAACATATCAAGGAAAAGGGACCACACAACAAATGAACTATCAGCTCCTAAAACAAATTTTCCAAGTAGCGAGTAAACTAAGTGTAATAGAAGAAAATTATTACAAATTCAGAGTAGAACACAACACATCATAAAATCTACTATCCCATTGTAAAAATTCTGCAGATAGAAATGAACAACTTTTATATCATTTATATATCTCTAGTTTACTGAATTAATTATGAGAGTACAGATGCATTAACAGCCCTAATAAACTGGTAGCTCGCTTGTGATTGGGTGAAACAGTAGCATTTCTTCTTAGGGATGAGTGTAACCACTAGGGCTTTCAACGCACAAACATCAGTATAGAAAGAATGTGACCTACCTGTGGCATTCCTTTGCATGCATCAGAAAACCACTCAAGTTGTTGTCTGTCCTTCTCATTTGCAGGACCAAGTTTAATGCGTACTTCTGAAAAGAAGACAAAACTCCCATAGTAAAGACACAAGAATTTGTTGTGTATACAATAATTTACATTAAAAAAACTTTTTGGTCTACAGTTATCATGTGCAAATATACTGTTTAAACTTTAAGCCATGTTATATTAAAGCCTACACCCTAAGCTCTAAGGAAGTGTAAACATATTGCCTCTACCTCTTATATCTTGCAACTATACATGATAGTGAAACATGTTAACAAATAGGGGAAAATGAGCCAACACAGTTCTGGTATATTTTGGGAGTTAGGAGGGGAAGGGCATGGAAGATAATGAATGAGAATGGAAGGAAAGGAAAGGGAAGGGGATGGATGGTTAAAGAAGGGATTCCTTCCCAAATAGGAAGAACATCAAATAGTGAAATGTGAAGGGTGTTGAAAGATTTTGGAGGATTAGTCATAAACCCCCAATTTTTTCCTCTCCTTTAATCGAAACTCTCACACAAGGAAAAGGTTAGGACATAACCTTCCCTTCCATTTTTCTTCCCTCTATTCTCCCCCATCCAAACATGGCATTAGTGGTACAATGGCACCTAATGTTGTCTTTGGAACTTTCCTCTTCAGTCTTGGTTTGAAGCTAAGACATTGCACGCATGTGTGTGTTAAATAACTTGGTACTCCTGCTATTACCAAAAAATTGAGAGAAACCACCACCACAAGCCACCCACACACACCCCCCACGCGCGCGCGCGCGAGGGCAGGAGAATAGAAAAAAAGAACTCAGAATAGGATATTACTGGTATTGTAATCAACAATAGTCACTGAGGGATCAGACTGGCGTAGCTTTGGTTCTTCTAAGTTGGCCTTCCACAGAGCTATAACCGTACGTGGTTGTGCATCCTGCCAATCAATAATCAATAATGTTCTTTAAAAGATTCACACACACATGATAAGGAAAGAAGATGCTAGAAGGGCACCAAATCAAGTATTTTCATGCAGATTATAAGTTTATGCAGATAAAAGGTGATTACATCAAATCCGAGTTTCACTGTCTCTATTATAAATTATATATTGTCTACACTCTATAGCATAAAGAAAGTAACTGAGGAAAGAAGGTAAATTGAGGGGAGAAATTAAGTTTAAGGAAAGTTCAATGGTACACCACCGATACGGTAATATACCAGTGAACTATCAAATCTGACCACAGAAATGTTATTGTCTAGCATGCGAGATCTAACTTTAGAAAAAAATAAACCAGATGTGTGGTCAAATTTGGTGATGCATTGGTACACCACTGCAACAATAGTATACTGAAATCTCTCCCTTTAAACATCTTCCTCTTAAAGAACATAAACTTTTTATCTGGTATACCTGCAAACTAGTATATATAGCAAGCTCCAACTTGAAAGGTCTTGTAAGATTACGACAGCCAACTGGTAAAATGACCACCCAGCTGCAAAAAATTAAATAAAACCTGAGATAATCACAAAGATTTAATCTAAAATTCCCCTGCCTAGGTCAAAAATAGGAACAAGGAAAGTCATCTGCAAGTTGTATGAATGCAATCCTAGCCATCTAGATCTAGCAATACAACTAGGGCAGGACAAATAGACTTAATACTCAACACAGAAGTGAAAGATTTCCACAAGATATCACATGATACCCACACTTTTCTAGATACCAACTGTGGAGCTACTACTTCTAGGAATCCAGGTCCATGAAACTCTCGAAGCCAACCAGAGAACAAACAAAGATGATCCTGCTACACATTACAATAATGTAATGCTTCAGATAACATGGTAAGGATAAGAAAAGAGAAAACCCAACCCACTCAACACTTCAACTTCATACTAGATGTGCACAATAATTTTACATTACAAAGTCCAACTATACCTCTATTGCACGGACAACATTGGTATGACCTTTGGCCCTGGCAACGTCAAGAGCAGTTTGGCAATCATCATTCAAGATCAACGCATTTGCTGAAATGTTGAACATTGGAACCACCATTAGTGTAATGCTAATCAGAAACTATACAACATACGTTGGGAGTAGTTGAAATAGCAAAATATTTGCAGATATGGAGACCCACAAAATACCTCCATTTAAAAGAAGTAACTTTACAATCCTTTCAAGGCCTCTCTTAGCTGCATGATGTAAAGGAGTCCCAGCATTCCGACCTGAACAATCATCAAAACAAATGGATGAAGCAGCAAAAATACAGACAAGCATCCAGTGCACATTACATGAAACTAGTTAAGCAAATTAGATAAGAACCTGTATAATTAAATACATGAGAGAAACAAACAGCTCAATTAATGGTATTTACAGGCTTAGAAAACATATAACCTAGACAATACACTTGTTCAAACTTCATTTGTTCTGATCTCAAATCTACAATGATACTTAAATTACTACCAGAACTTGTGCAAAAGCCAACTACCAAACTATCCCCTTTCCGTGACGTTACAATAATTAACGGAAGTCCAAACCCTTACAAAAAGACTAGAAATAAGATTCATACCCGGACGGTATGCATTGACATTGGCACCAAGTTCTATAAGAGTTTTGGCAACATCATGAAGCTCAGGTTTCATACAAGCAACAATCAAGGGTGTCTTTCCTTCTCTATCCATCCACTGCAGTAAAAACAGAAAAATCATCACAGTCAATAATAAAAATCAAATCAGTAAACCTATCAGCCAAACCAAACCATTTCCACAGAAAAATAAAAATAAAAAAAGGCTACCCATCATCAAAAATCAATTTCTTCCAGGGATCAAATTACTATTTCGTTACCTCTAAGTTTGCACCTTCTCTACGAAGGGCCTTGATTCCTTCAGCGTTCCCATAATTTACTTGCTGATATAGTAGCTCACCCTTGGATTGTTTTTGCCCCATCAAACAAATTTGAAATCAAACACGAAGTGGGTTTTCACAGATTTTGCAGGAAAACAAAAGCAAGATTTTGGTTTGAGCGAACTTTCCTGGAAAAATACGTAATGAGCTGATCCTAAGAGGAGAGCCTCGACAAATGGGTTGAAAAGGTATCTCTCCGCAAATATATTGAAAATTTGTGGGGCGCAAGGTGCAAATTAAACAAAATAAATAGTTCACAACAACAATTAACAGCTTCCTTATTAATGATTACATGAAAACAGTGTATGGATTTCTTAGGAAAGAAGAAATTGGACTGTGTCTGGTCTGGAATTCCTAGATCGACTAGAAGGTTGCTACAAGATCTGTACTCACAATATAGAACATAGACATAGTACCAGCCCTGGTGATAGAAAGGAGGAAAAATGGAGAGAATAAAGTACAACGCATCAAAAGATAAAATTATTAATTTCATTCTCAAAAATTATTTTACACTGATAAAATAATCTTTAAAATATATTAAATAATTAATTTTATCTATATTTCATATAAATAATTTAATAAAAATTTTATTTTTAAATATTTATATAAAAATAAAATTATTTATTTAAACTATTGATTAAAATTACAATTAGTTATTTAATATAATTTAATAATTATTTTATCAATATTATATAATTTCATATAATTTTAAGAATAAAATTAATAATTTAATCTACATAAAAATATTAGTAAAAAAATATAGAGAAAACAAATGCACTATAACAATAATACAAAAATAATAAAAAATATGATATTTTTTTAACAAATAATGCGTATTCATTTCATGAGAAGATGAGAAGATAATTGTCATTATCTATTTCTCAACCATCATAACCAATATAAAGACATCAACCGAATATTTTTTTTTCACAATCTTTTCTAATAAATCCATTCTACAAAATTTATTATTTTTTGAATACATGCGATATGCATTTCGGAAATTTTTACTTATTTCCTTTATGTATGTGTGTGTACTCTTATTCAAACTTTTGTTAGAAACAATTTTTTTTTCAATTAGATGATATCTATTAAGTTTTGTTTTAAATAATTGATAATCTCGACAAACAAAACCTCACCTCAGTCAACAAGTTTAAATAAATAGAATGTTAAAAAAAAAATCCTTTGATAAAAAATAATTAAATAAATTTATATTAAATAGAATCATTTTGAGAAAAATAGAAATATCAAATAACTTTTTTTTTCTTCCTTTATGAAGGATATTCTAAAATCAGATATCTAATAATTTCCTTCAATCTTAAAAATTAGAAATATAGAATCTACATACTTTTTATTTTTGAAAACGATCATTTTCTCTCTATGATTTAGAAAATAGTTAAAACATAATTTTTTACTCTTAAAACTATATAAAAATCCCTTTTCTAAAAATTTCTCAAGAAATTAAAAAGATATTTTAAAAAGAAAATCATTGAAAAGCTTTTATGATACTTTAAATAGAATTAAGTTTTTTTTCCTAAAAATAGAAGTTTAAACTATGAAATCAATACAATAGAATAAGATAAGGCTAGAAAAATTAAAAAAAAATTAAAAGATCCTATTCTATTTATAAAATACTTTAAAGATAACATACTTTCCTTCAAAATTCAAAATTTTGATTCTTTTTGTTTAAAATCAAGTTAGAAATATTTCTTCAAAATATTTCTTAAAACTATTTGAAAAATCTTTTTCAAAATACATCCATATATTACTTAATTACATACTTTCAAAGTTAGAATATATATATATATATATACTTTTGATGATGATGGAAACCATTTTTCTTTCAAGTTTTTCATTGAAAAATTGTGTGAGCCAACTTGCTACACATCACAAAATCCTTTTTGTACTATATGATAATCAGAATAACATAAAAAATCATATATGTACATAAGTATGCATCTTGTAAACATAATTATACATATAAATTAATTATATAAAGAGTTACTTAGGCCATGTAATAACCCAACTATTAGAGTCTCAAAATAATTATATAAATATGTAGCGAGTCAAAACATAATGTACAAATATTTTAAAAATAAATAAATGTGATAGTTATCAATAGAATTAACTGTCAATAAAGTCCATATTAGAGTCAAAGGTAGTAAGGTCTTCAAATGTTACAAAGTATGGTGAATTATCTACTATTACTGTGGTATGGTTGACAATATTAGTAGTGGTGCTCTTATTAATGCTTTAAGAACTAAAGTAAAGTTTATGGTATAGTTAATTTTGGAATGATGCACTTCTATGCAAACTTGAGCCTAAACTAACCAATTATAGTCTCATGTAAGCGTCATCAAATGTTAAGAATCTTAGTAGGTGTCATATGGATCTAAGGTATTTGGAAAACATGTTTACAAGTAAAGTGATAATAAATTATTTAGTGAGACAACTATCATATAAATTTTCTAATGGGTTTTAATTGAGAAAACCAAATATATATAAGACATATAATAAACCACTTCCATATTAGAAATTCCTTTCCATATATTTCACATATATGGCACTTTTGGAAATTTTAATTACATAATTCAATCATAAGCATATAATAAGTAATCTCATAATAATTTAAATGGCAATGAAGCATAAAAAGTTCCTTCTTGTTACTTTGGACTAACCTTTTCTCACTTATATCCCAACCTTATTCCCCTAAGCTAATCTTATCCCATGCGTCATTTTGTGTGACTCAAAATACAAGGTGTCAAGCTTATCTCCTAACCTCTCCATAAGTGTCAAATTATTACATTGTCACATACGACACTTAAGCTAATAATCACATATAATATTCAAGCCAACAATCACATAGGCATTCAAACCAACAATGATATAGGCATTCAAGCCTTTTTCAAATAGGGTTATCATTGGCTCATTTTCACATAAAGCTATCATTAGCCCATTTTCATATAATAAGGTGAGGTCAAAATGTCATCCTTTAACTATAACCATCACGTAATATAATAGATAGCATAATTTAGCAAGAAAGAATATACAATTACCTTATCACATTACTAATGATCATACTAAGCATTTTAACTTCTATTTCCACATGCTAAATTAATGTATCACATTTCCATGCAAGAGTTCATTATCATTCACAAGTACCTTTGCATATAAACTCATTAGTGCATATATAAACAAGAAACCATGCACTAACTTATCATATTAAGCTTATGGTTTCATCATAGAAACCTTTAAGAGCACTATTCAATCTTTCATAACATTTTTACTAATATTTAAGTATACTTTTAAACCTTTAAATTCATACATTTGTATGCTATAACAAGAAGGATTTCACTTCAAAAACAAACATACACCTCATGGTTTTATAGCAAAACCATGAAGGGTACAACTTGGTTTTTTCCATGTTTCATAACTTCTAAATCTAAACACATTTGAACCTAAACTTTGTACATTATTTTATCGAGTAAGAAAACTACTTTTCTTTATTTATTTAAGCTTATATATGTTCTACCCAATAGCAACCAAATTGAACATTTTTACCATACAACAATATCTAAAAGTCAAGAAAAATAGTCACAAACCCATACTAGGTTTTAATAAACACTTTTACATTTAAGAATTCCATTTTAAATATAAAACTTCTTTTAAATTTTTCTAAAAATTTGTACAATTAAAATGAAAACATTAAATGTCATTTTCCAACCTTTACATAACTAAATAAAACAATCAAAACCAACAAACAATATTGAAGAAGATAAATTTCTTTAAAAAAACTAACTTTTACGCAAGTCTATATGAAAAATTCAAGAAATTTCCAGCCTTAATTTTATTTACTTAGAATGCTTCTTTTCAACTATTTTCTTACCCAAAACAAGTTACATAAATAACTAAAATGTTTTACTAATAAAACCACTTGGAGGAAACAATTTGTTTCTTGAAAACATTATTTTTCAATGTTATTTGTCAACACAAAACTAAAACTTTTCAAACATGTTTTTGTTTCAAAACCTTGATATAATTGTTTAATAACATCCTTTAATTAGTGTAAAATATAGCGTAACAAGTTTTGCTCACAAAAATAAAAATTTTTCTCACTAAACAACAACATACTCGTGAGCACCTTATATTCTTTTCAAAGTTGTTTTTACTTAGAAACTTAAATATGAATGTTTACTAACATTCTCAAAAATAAAATTTTTCTTAAAAATTTCTCATGAAACTCGAAAGCTTCATGGATGATTTCAACAATATTTTTGCTTTTAAAAACTTGATGTAACCATTACATAATATCCTTATTATAGTTTAAACCATTATATAATTGCTTTTAACACAAAAATCAAAATTTAGCCTTTTATTTTGTATATAGAATTCATGAGCAATGTGCATACTTTTTTACAAAATTTTTTCTTCCATGTTTGTATAAAAGGGAGAGACCATAGTATATCATTAATACAATGGTGTGTTAGTATATCACCAGATCTAATTGTACATTAAATTTATTTTGTTTTGAAAATCAGATTGACACACTATATGATAACATATTAATGATCAAATCTAGTAGTGCATCGGTTTACCATTACATCGGTAATATAGCATAATTATCTCCTTGTATAAAACCATGTTTCAAATTGTTTATTATTTAAAAATATCATGTTTCATAAATCTTCTTTAAGAATTTCTTTTTATTTTTATTTTTGCAAATCCTTTCATAAAGAAGCATTTTGTCTTATTCTTTTTTCAAGAAAAATCTTTTCAAAACTTTTTCTTTTTAAATTAAGAAAATCACTTTTCAAAAGATGTTGCTAACATCAAGACTTTTCTTCTTTAAACACTTTCTTTTTCTAAAAGCACATGGAAACCAAATCATCTTTCTTAAACCAACACTTCTATTTTTTCAAATAGAGTTTTAAGAAAACACTTTTTCAAATGAATTCACCATGAATATTATAACTTCAACACACCATCAATCAAAGCACATATACATCTCATATATAAAAATCTTCTTGAAAGAAAATCAATAAGAAAATTAGTAGACCTCTATTCATTTAGATGAGCTTGCTTGATTAATTTTCCCACACTTAAGATTCAAGTTTCAATTTACCAAAACAAAAAAAGTTAATCAAAGAACTCTTGAAAGAACCATAGAAAAAAAAAATGAAATTATTAGAGTGTATGGGCTTCTATCTTTACTTTGATGATCACAAGAGCTCAATGTCCAATAATTCTTAAAGATTTCTTAAGAAACTATCATAATCTATCCAACAAATGTAAAAAAGAAAGAAAGATGAAAAACACTCAAGTACATAACTCTTACTCTCTCTAGCCATGGGCTAGTTTGGTACGAAGAAAACTTGCACTAAGCACTCCTTTTTATAGTAAAAAAGTAGATTATCCTATAAGGCTCTAATTACATCATCATCCTTGCTCTCTAAGTGAGTTACAGTTTTGGTTGCTATTCAAGGAGAAATTCTCAATTAAAATCTTATCATATCACACATGCTATAAATATTTTTCTTCATTTAATGTAAGCTTATCCTAGATACTAACTAAGCTTACTTCATTAATGTAACCTTATCATATCTCTTTTATACTAAGGATATTCCATCATATTTAATGTATGCTTATCTTATGTGATGACTAAGCTTACTTCATAAATGCCCCTTCTAACTGGATCATCAATTCAACACATGCTAATACACATTAAAATATTATTTTTATCCCATTCATCATCTTTTTTATTTCTAATAAAATCATAATGAGGAAATTCACTTAGAAGTTATGCAAATGTCGTAAAGTTAAGTCATTTTCTCCCTTTACTCCTCAAAATTGTGCATCCCTCTTTTAGTAGTCAAAATTCTACCATTTTGTGCCCCTTGGGTTATCATAAGATGTTTCTAAGTAAAAACCTAAAGTTACTCCAAAACAATATCGACTTTAGATCTCAAATAATTCCTAAAATCACTTTAATTTTTCCTAAACTTTTTGTCAATAATTTCAAATGAAGTTTTCATCTATTAGGATCAATGGATACTTCTACTAATTATTCATTAATAAACACTGTCTAGTTTAATTTTATCAACCTTTATCTTCTGATTTTTTACCAAGTATTTCAATAATTTATATTTTAATTTTAATAATAATTTACATAATAAAATTCCAACAAATAAAGGTTCTTGTATTAAATAAAAAAATGACATGAGAAATATAATATCAAAATTTTCATAATAATTTTAATAGATAATTTCTATAAAAATACAGATACCAATCAAATCCAATCGTACATTACATCTAGGTGTATGAAAATATTTTTTCATAAAACGAACTTAAAGTATTTTTTTCCAAGTGAATAGACTATTTTAATTTCACGAAAAAATATACATCAGAGATTAGCTATAATGAATTTATTTCCTAAATTTGAAATTATAAAATTAAATAAAAATGAAATAATTAAATTTATTAATGTCATTAATTAATTTTTAAAATTTAAAATGGTAATAATTATCTAATTTAATATTTAAATAATTATTTTGTCTTAAAATTGATTAGAGTGATTGAACTATGTGAGATGTATGTTTTAAACAATTGATATATGAATTATGAATTTAATCTTAAATGTAAACAAAAGCTTTTTCATAAGATTTTGTTTGCCTCTACAAAATGTTTTCCTTGTAAAATTGAAAAGATAAAAACTATATTAGGAACATTTTTATGCGATTATCTCATTCGGAGTCTTTATAAGTAATATTTTTCAATGCTCTTTATCAATTTTAATGAATATAAATTAATTTTTTAATAATTATATATGTATCTTTTAAAGTCATATAAGATCAGAATAGTTTTTAGTTAAAGATGAAAATTACATTAAAATCAATTTTAATAATATTTTATTGTAGCAATTAATTTAGTAAGAAAGAACTAAAATAATACATGTCTTCAATCAAAAATTAAAACGGAGGTGACTATAATACACACTGATTATTAAAGTGAAGACAAGAATTAGGAAAGAATTACTAGAAAATGTTACAAATTAAATTTTAAATTCTAAAATTGATGAGCAAAATTTTGAAAAATATTTATGTTGACAGTGATGTGCGTAAAAAAAAACCATAATTAATTATATTGTTCGTCCTGGACTTGTAAATCAATTCAATCGGAGAAAAGATAGGAAAAAACTTAGGGTGGTGGGGGGGGGGAGGTTGTATAAACAACCGACAAAAATGAAATGAAGAGGACATTCTGACCCTCAATTTATCAATTCATCATAAACAACTAATAAGTTATCCAAATTTAATTACTTATTCGAAAATTACCCCTAATAACAATAATGTAATGTCCCTAATGTTGATTTAATTTTTTAAAAAAAGGCCAAAACTTCCCTCAGTATTAATTTGGGTTCAATTCAAGCACCAAAATCTACTTAATAATAGTATTAAACATTTGAAAAATAAACAACATTGAATTAACAATTTTACGACCAGCAATTATTTAATTCATTCCTGCTGTCTATGGAATGTTTAATAATTTCACAAGCAAAATTATGCACACTTAATTGCTACTTCAAAAGTATTGTTCTCAAAGTCAAACTGAAACAACCAATTCAACCGGTCCAATTGAGAACCAGTTTTTGATTGAACCAGTTTTTGATTTAGTTCAAGTAATTAGTAATACCCAAAAGGGCAGTTCAATCAACTACTTTGAACTATAAATATTTGGAAGCCCATTGAATCGACCATGCACCAATTCAAATGGGTCTCCATTATGCATCTCAATAAAAAAGAAAGTTATTGTCATGAAGAGTCGAACATCTAACCCCCCATGCATGTACACTGGCCTTGACCATTGGAGCGGTGCTATATTTCATTTTATATATATATCATTAAATATATATTAAGTATTGTTTATAACCTAATCCCCTAGCAATGAAAATATGTTTATTATATAATAAATTATATTAATTAAGTTTGTCTTAAATATAATTTTAAATTATGTTATTTTAATTGATCTCATTATTTTAAATATTTCTTAAATTTATTTAAATTATATTATATGTGTTATTATAAATATTAATAATGAAAATATATTTATTTTTACATAGTGGTAACATATAGATTTAAAATTTAGGAAAATATTAAATTTTTAATGATTCAAAAACATTAATTCATAATGTGATGTGTTAATTTTTTTATCATATATATATTTATAAATAAAAAATATATTAACTGGTTCGACATTAACCTATTCTTTTTGTCAGGTTAATGGCCGAGCTAACTCTTAAAACACTACTTCAAACAACCTATCACAACAATTTATAAGCAAAAATTAATTATAGTCAATTGTTTAATTAAAACTATAGAATGCTTCAAATGTTTAACTAACAAGCTCTTTCTAGCAAATCATCTAAGCAATAATGTATATAAAAATAAAAAATAATCAAATTAAGAGTAAATTATTGAGAACAAAGTCTCAAAATTAAGTCAAATTGAAATAAAATTTGCTCAAACTAAATACAGAAATTACCCACGCATTGGTTCTTCAAAAGGAAAACAAAGACATTATGTTCTGCCCTTAAGGTTGAATATCGCCTAATAACTAAGTGAATTAGGGTTTCCTCATTTTTACAAAGTTGTAATTGAGCCTTTTAGAGTTCTAATGAATCAAACCTTGTATAATTTAGAGGCTTGGAGCTCATCTTCTGGCCTAAGAACCTAAAATAATTTTTACCTAATTAAATCTCATAATTTAACTTCATGATTTTTTTTACTATCAAAATGGCATAGTTTGACAAATCTTTGTGCATAAAAGTTGTAAGACAAAATCTTAACTAACTAATGGGCTTGGATTTGCACCAATTTGAATCTAGAGTTCTAAATATGCCCTAAAAATCCTAATTAGTCTAATGTAAATAGCAATAGAGTGAGATTTTGCTTCAATTTCTCAATTAGTTTTGAACCACCCTAAGTTTGAATTAGTTCTAGATATCTTTATAACATGTGAAGAATGTTTAATCTATTAGGAGGTTTGGAACTCTAAATAAATCCAAAAACAAATAACATCAACGTTTTTGCATTAGTTGAATAAATATCCTTTGTATTTTAATATTATGACTAATCACAAGAACAACCTAAGAAACTAAAAATAGAAGAAAATTAGTATGTAAATATTGTATACATCAAATAAATTTTTAATTATTTATGCTCTATTTCATGCAATAAGTTGATAAGTTAGTTAGTAACTAATAAATTAATTAATAACTGATAATTTAACTGATTGTTAAAAAATTATTTAATAAATTTATCTGTTAAATTAGTCAAAATTGTAAAATGACATAAAAAATATATTAATAAAAATAGGTATATAATTAAAATAATTCATATTTATCTAAAAATTAAATTATATTAATGTAATTAAGAAGTTTAACATAAAATAAATATTTAATATTTAATTAATTATATTTTATGAAATTATATATTTATTTACTTAATAAAATTATAATTACTTAAAATATAATTAATTATATTTTATGATATTATATATTTATTTACATATATATTTTTATATATTTATAATTTAAAATTAGGATATAATTATGTTAAAATTAAGTTAGTTATATTTTATAAATAAAATATTTAGATTTATGTTATAAAATACATGAATTGTGAATTAATAAAAAAATAAGGATATATTTAAAAAGAATTTAAAGAGACAGTAGTTTATAAGTTACTTCAGGTAACTTATTAAATTAGAACTTATTTTTTAATAAATTAGTGCAAAAATTACTTCTAAAAGTAAACTTATAATTTATTGACTAAGTTAATAAGTTATAAGTTAATTTATTTATTACAGAAATGAAGCCTTAGTATTCAAATTTTAAATAATTATATAACTATATAATTGATTGGATAAATTAATGGATTCTTATTCTAATAGGAAATTAATCATCGTGATATACATTCATTGCTAATTTCTCTTAATTTAGTTAACTTGTCATGAATATTATCACGATGATTAGTTTCTTATTAGAGTAGGAATTCTTTAATTTATCCAATCAACTATAAACGTAAGTATTTAAAATTTGATTTGATAAATTAAAGAATTCCTCTTTTAATAGGAATCTGAATCATCATGATATACATTCATTACCATTTTTTTGGCTAAATTTGGAGATTTTCCTAAAATAAAAGAATGCAAATAGAATGCCCACAATGTAGCATATTTGATGATGACGACGCTGCCAAAAAAAAAAAATCAAGATAGTTGATTGGATAAATTAAAAAATGAAACTTAATTATTCTGATATACATTAATTACTATTTTTCCCTAAGTTTTAAGAATTTTCTAAAATAAAAATATTTTATCATTATAGCATGTCAATTAAATTTGTGATGATGAAGATGCTGTGAAAAATCAAGATATCTAAGTTAATTTCTGCGTCTATAAATCACACCCGAAAAGTAAAAAGGGGATAAAGCGTACTATAGATAGTTTTTAATTCTTGCTTGCAGCAACATTTCAACGCAAACTTCTAGACAATTATAGATAAGAGTCATTCACAAAAATACAAATCCCTTTAGTCTCATCAAAGTTATCCTTGTAAAAAGGAACATGTCATGTTGAAGTAACTCCTGCAAATGCATATTGAGAAAATGCAAAAATACAAAAAAATTATCAATATACACAAATTAAAATAAATTTCAAAGTATTGTTCGACTTACTCGTGGGAATCCCAAAGATGATATCTTTTTTGCCCTTGGACATCATACGAACAAACAAGAAATGTAAGAATGATAGTGTATATAGATACAGTAAACTTCTGATATAAAAATAAAAATTGAAAAGAAAACTTGAACCTCGGAAATATTAGATTGGAGTGGTGGAGAACTCAAAGGAGAGACCTTCATCCTAAGTGTGACATTCTTGGATAAAATCATCTAGTGTAATTGAGACTATGTCAGTGGCAAGGAGCAACTGAGCTCATAACTAGGAAGAAAGTAGCGGCACACTTAAAAATCAACACTAAGAAAATGATTAATAAATCGAAACCTTAAAAAAAAAGACAGGGAAAAAGTTATTACCCAAAATTAATGGAGTGAATACTCACCAATTTAATGGAAATAAAATAAATTGAATAATTGGCAAGTATTGATGTAATATTGGTGATGAAGAGGAACAAGATTTACATAATATTTTTGAGATAAGTGAAAGCATTGAATAGACTCATTTAAATAAATGAAATTTGCTAGTTGATAGAGAAAATGTCAAAAATTAGGAAAAAGATTTTAAGGTGGTGTTTGGTTTATAGAATTAAACATTTTTGAGAATGTGATTTTCAATAATTTAATTTTTAGGAATATGAGATTCTCATATCTAATTCAATCAAAAATATTTCTAAAAATATTATAATATCATATTAAAATGATTTTGAATATTTTTAAAAATATTGTCTAATTATTAAAAATATTCTTATTAAAAACTAAGTGATTACCGGAGGTAGTTAGCATCTGATAGGAGTCATTGATGGTAGGTGGTAGTGATGATAGATAATGATCACCGATGATAAGTAATGACTAGTGGTAGTCAACTATAATAAATGGTAACTTGCAATGGTCACTTATGATAAACAGTGATCGGTAGTAATTATTGAAATTGAGTGATGGCTAATGGTGATCACAAAAAATAGGCAGTGATCAGCAGTGATTACTAATGACAGTAGTGGCTACGGGTGGTTACTAATAATAGATTGTGGTCAATAATGAGTTATGATCAAAGTTGGTCCTCAACAATCAATAATGGTTAGTAGCAAGTAGTGGTAAATGGCAGTCACCAGTGGTGGATAATGGATGGTAATCAATAATGATCACTAACAATAGGTGATAATTAACAATGATCACTAGTGATAGGTGGTGATAAATGTGGTCATCAATGGTGAGCGATGGTAAACAACAATCACAAATGATAGATTGTAGCTGATAATGGTTACTGAAACTAAGTGATGGCCAGCAATGATTAGCAGAAATGGTTGGCGGCTAGTAATGATCATCGGTGATAGGCGGTGATGGACGATAATAATTGATGATAGGTTGTAGTAGGCAATGGTTGACTACAGGGTGTGATAAAATGGATAAAATAGCTTTTTATATTAATTAAATATTCTCATATTATGAGAATATAAAATATCCATATTTTCCTATGAGAATATTTTGAAGGAATATTGAACTAAAAATATTCACAAAAATATTTATGTTTTTATTATAATTTTTTAAAATTTGAATTAAATATAAAAATCTTACATTTCTTTAAAAAATTTTAAAAATACGAGAAAGATTTTGTTAATGAAATGTGACGTAAAGGACGTAATTAATTATTCAATAAAATTTGGGAATTATAAGGCAATAAATAATAATAAATGAAAGCACAACCATTTTCGGGAGAGTTAAAACCCTACTTAACCTCTGAACTAGGAAAAAATGTAGTGAAGAATACATTCTCTGTCATTTAACCAAAGAGAAACGAGAATAATTCTAAACACGACACGTAGAATAATTGTAAACAAATTTTATAGACTTTAAGTTTGATTAGATAGATTTGGATGGAGAAAGTTTGCAATTAGATGCCAAGTCGAGGCAGCATTAGGCCCTCGATAAGTTTTATTTTTTATACATAATATGTATATTTATCACAAAATATGTCAATTTCTTTTGCTTAGCAGCCCCAAATAATAAAATACATTAGATGTCTCATGAATTTTTTTCATATATAATAAAATAACATTCTAATTAAGAAAAATAGAATGATTATAAAATTACATATCAAATGGTTTGAATATAAATTAAATAATTTATTTGGTCGAATTAAACTTTTGTTCTTCATAACTAGTTTTAATTTGTAATTTCATTCTTATCTATTTTTTTAGGATTAGGTCAGAGAATTTAGATTTATTTGTAATTAACTTCAGGTTATTATTAATTTAGAAATTTTTATTTACAATTTTTTTAGGTACTTTTACATAAAGAAGTTTTGCATAAAAGAAAAGATTATCACTATCATTAGAAAAAAGACTTAGAAAGAATAATAAGAATTTAAGTGGCAACATATTGAATTTAAAGACCGAAAGTATAAAGGGAAAAAAGCATAAAAATAACATTGAATACCATTATATCCATTTTTTATCATAATTTTATATTTATTATTATAATTTTAAAAAATTAGTTAATACAAAATAATACACAATTGTCTAATCAGCTAAAAATTTTCAACCCCAACAATAAAATTGGGTTTACTTTGCCCTTGTTTGCAAATAAATCTCCAAAAGACGGTGCATTTAATTTTGATGAATTGAATTGAATTATATATTTTGCAATGCTTCACCGCTGAGGGTGTGATGTTTTACAGGAAAGATTGCTCAAAAATTTTTTTTTTCTGAAGTTAGGGAAAGGAATGTAAATGGGTTGAGTTAAACTAAACATATATTTATTTAAGTTTGATAAACATAAATAAATATGAATTCAAGTTTATTGAATTTGTAAAATTGAAGCTTGAGTTTACTATTCTATAGAACTAAAATGAGGTATAATATATTTAATGATTATTTTTAGAAAATAAAAATAAAAAAACGTAATAATAAATTTTATTTTCATATGATCTCTCTCTTTTTCTATTTTCTCAGCTGAATTTTTTCAAAAGAAGAAAATGTAGTAAAAATTAGAATATGTTTGATCATACTAATGTATTTATCGTTGAATTTTAAATATTAAATCTATTAAATACTAAATCTATAGTGTTTGAATTGTTTCCTATTATAAAGATTGGCCTTAGTCAATAATTTGAAAATTTTGACTATGAAACTAATATCTTATAGATTGTTAAAATTATTTTTACCTATGATTTTAAAAATTTTATACACCAGATGCTTTAATAATGTGATATATATTATATATTCTTGATCATATAAAAATAGGGATAACATTGGATCTATTTGTTTAACAAAATACCATCAAAATTCCTTACAAAAAAAATCAAAATAAAAATAGCAGTGGAATGTATTCAACTGCTACATGAATTTAACAAATTTTAACTTAATTTAATATTTAGTTTTAAAAAATAAAATGCAATTTTAAATGTGAATTTATTTAGTTAAGTAATGAAATAATGTTTTTAAACATATTTTTACTTATTATACTATCCCTGTATTTATTTTATTTTTCATAGGGGTCAAGCAAAAAATTTACATACTAACTTCAAAATTTTTTAGAATTTAGGGGTTATAACCCTCTTAGCATAATAAACCTCCATCCTTGTATAGTTTTCTTTATTTTAAATTGTAGAAAATATAAAATACACTTTTTCAACTTTTGAGCCATTAGATTTTGTATTTTTCAACTTTGTAAAGTTGAAAATTAAACCCTTAAATTGTATAAAATTCAAAATTAACCCTTAGCACATTATCCATTTAATTAGCTATTTTATTATATTACATGATTTTTCATGAACTTTTTAAACAAAAATAACAACATTATTATGTGTTGATTTATCTTGTTATTTTTTTCACATAATTTCTGCATGATATAACTAAAAAAAATTAAATTAAATATATAAAATTTTAATTGAATGCTTAAAAATGAATTACAAAATTATGTACAAAAATAATATTGTAAATTAACAATACTAGTATTGTGATTTTTATTCTTATTTAAAAATTTTATTATTGTTGATAAGTTAGTTAGTGTTTAAAAGAATAAGTAAAGAGAGATATGAAAATATTGGACTCTGTAATATTATATAATCAATTAGAGAGCTAAAATACATACAAGACTTAACCCTAGCACTTTATTTATATCATTACTACAGAATTGCATATTAATGTTGATTATTTAGAGGATTAGATGTTGATTTTAACTATTGTTTGATCAATCATTGTAGTAAATATTTTATAATATTAGTTAAAAAATCATCATCGAAAAATAATATTATGCCAATTTCTTAACAAATAAATCATCATCATTTTTTTAAGTTACACCACTTGGTAACTAATAACATATAAAGATGTTAGTTTTATCTTTATAACTATCATTAAAAATTATAAATTTGATTGGATTATTTTATTAACCAACATGGAATGATTAATATATCACTTTGATGATTCACATTATTGACATTGTATCACATTTTCCCTTCCTCAAATTGAAAATTGAAAAACCTATTCCCTACACCCTTTCTATTATGTACAACATCTTATAACATGTTCTGTTATACTACTTCTAACCTGAAATACATCCAAAACCTCCCAAAATTGCAATAATACAACTTTATAATATATATACTCCATATTGAATAGAAAGCAATGTACATTTATGCAATTCATAACAAATAGAATAGCCTTATTTTTCCTTTACAATAATTCCATACATTTACATATGTAATCAAGGAATACTTAGTAAGTTGCAGTGCTAAATGGCATAGTATTTTCAAATTGCAAGGAAATAAAGTAGGCAAATGAAAAATTGAGTGCTGTAATAACTATAAAGAAAAGATTTATTATGGTAAAAGAAAAATTACTTTATAATTTATCATAATATCATTCAACTTGAGTATATTTAATTCATTATTGATGTATATTTCTCAAATGGGACTTGCATTATCCAAATATTTTAACATATTATATAAACAAAGAATAAAGCAATTGCATATGTAAGTATAACTTAAAAAAAAAAAGAATATTAGTACCTTGAACTATGGTGCAAGAAATTAATTTGAAAGAATTATCAATTCATGTCCCTTTTCCATAATCTTAATGCATATAAAACTTCTCCAATTTGCCTTTATGAATAATTGAAGGTAATGTTGAGGAGAAGGAGATGTGTCTTTAACATTAATGGCTACATCTTCTTCATTCTCATTATTAATAATTTTTGCCTTTCTTTGAAAAATTACAAACCACTTGTTATCTATCAAGCCCAATATATAGACAACTTATTTTGCTTAAAATGCTATTATGAATAGTTCCTCTTTATGACTTTCCTTACTAAGATTTACCAACGTAAATCCTAGTTTATCCACTTAGATATTATTATTATTCCCCAACCACTTATATTAAAAGATAGGCTCATTAAATTAGATGTAGTAGAAATCCTATTTGTAATATGACATCATAGCATAGACAAGGTTACATCTTTTGCATTAAAGATATATAGAACGACTCCACTATTTTGCATGATAATTCTCTTATCTTGTTTCTTAGTGTAAAATGAATATCCATTAATATCATATCTTTAATAAGATATGACATCTATGCAAGCCCTAATGGCTAATCATCTTATAGTTTTAAAAATTGTACTCGGTGTTTCTTCAATCATTTTACCTACTCAATTGTAAAACCACTTAATGAATGTGCAATTATCTTTGACTTGTACCCACTTCTCATTCTTACCATAATGGAGCTCTTTTATAAGAGCAATATGCTCATTCATGTAAAGCTCCACCTCTTTACTGTTTTATAAAATATAGAAGTGTGGTTGTTCCTATATTTCATGGTTTATGTTCTCCACCTAGTTCCCTAATATGCCTTTCCTTAAAATTTTCCCTTATAGTGAGAATTTGGAAGCTTAACAATGTCTATATTTGATAATTACAAGGTGGAAAACTTGATAACTTTCTTAACAATATACCTCTTAATAATACTTTCTTTGGGCCTATTCTGGTTGCACACGTACCTTTTTAGGATCTTTTTGTAATGTTTCATTAAGTACATCCACTTCAAGTAAACTAAGCCATATAGTTTTATCTCTTTTAGCAAATCCATGACCAAATGCACTATAATGTTAAAGATTGAGGGTGGAAAATATATCTTAAGTTAGCATAGTGTGATGACAACATCCTTTAAAAAGTTATCTAAATCCTTTAGCTCAATGATCTTAGCATATATTGCATTGAAGAAGAAATAAATCCTTACGATAGCTTGTCTTAGATGTTTAAGCAATATTCCTTAAATGACAATTGGTAGAATTTGTTGCATCTAAGCATAACAATTATGAGACTTTAAGCTAACTAATTTTAGATCTTTCAATAAAACAAGGCTTCTGATATTTGAATAATAGCCCTAAGTCACTTTTTCCTGCTTTAGAAAGTTGCAAAAACTTGTATTTTCCTTCTCAGATAAGATCTAACAAGCTAAAAGTAAGTAAGTACATCAATCCCCATTTTTTTAGTACTAGTTCCTCTTGTAAGGCCCTTTCTTGTAAGTGCAGTTGAGCTTTAATTTTATCATTTGTCTTGCCCAATATGTCTAAAAGCATTCTAACCAGACTATCATATATATTTTTCTTTATATGCATGACATTAATGTTATTCTTAACATCCAAGTCCTTTCAGTATGGAAGATCAAAGAATTTAGATCTCTTATTCCATGATATGTTGTCACTTATTAAAACATTAGGTTTGCTAAAGAAGACATCAATATTTCTCACTCCATCATAAATTTTCTCTCTTAATAAAGGTTTAGAAGCCATTGCTTCCTTTAAGAAACCATTAAACACCTTTTTTAACCTTTAATATTTGTAAGAATAAGGCAAAAATCTCATGTGGCTGAGATATATATTTTCTTTTAATGCTTAAATTGATAAGAATACATATGATCTTTATAAATAAGGCATGCTTTGTGCTCTTTAACACTATATCATGATAAATTTCCATAACCTAGGAAGTCATTAATTGTGCTAAAGAGTATTGTGTGCAACTTGAAGGACTTTTGCTTATAAACATCAAACATTAACACACTTTTATCAAATATAAGTCATAGGTCTTCAATGAAAATTGCTTGCACCCTAATATCAATAATGTTAACATTACATATTTTCACTTCATGAATAACGAAGGATAGAGGTTGTAAATCATCAATATTATAGGTCATGTGCTATGTTTATTACTCATGTTACCATAAAGGTTCATTCTATCAGTATAAAGTGCAAGTTTAAGATATTTTGCTTCATTATTGAATTAAAAGAATAATGAGTTAATCACTTTCTATGATAAAGAATTTACCACATGACGAAGCTTATTGTTAGTAACCATTCACTTCAAATGCCACTTTAAGTTCTTGGCATCTTTTATATTTGTAAATATGCATTTAAACTTTAGTATTATAGGAAGATATCATAAAACCTTAGGTGGAATGCTTTTATTATGATCCAAACTTGATTAGGACTAGTGTGGATCCCATTATCCAATTTTCAACAGCCTTGCCATTATTTATGCCAATTCCACCTATCAGGATTTCCCTTATTTTTATGGGGATTTAAAATTCATTTTAAAATTTTTAGAAAAAAGAAATAGAATTTTTCCTATTTTAGCCTTTTTCTAAGGGTCACATGCCCTAAATTATAAAACTTATAAATTCTTTACAAATATGATAACAACATAAAATATATGTAATAGTACATAACTTTAAAACACATGATAGTTATACAAACACTAACAACTTCACTCTTAATCCAAATCTAATTGTCAAAATCTTCCAAACAAGATGATCTTTGATTTTCTATAGATAGAACAAAGATTGAATACATTCTTTTCACTTGAAAACATTGAAAATAAAATAAAATGAATTACAAAATTCAGTGAGTATATAACTACCATAATTGTGCTTAAAATCAGTCATATAAAATAGTTGTATGCTAATTAAGTGTTAAAATTAAAAAATAATTGCAAACCAGTTTCCTAGATCTCTAAAATACATAAGACCAATCTTGGGTTGATGTGTTTACCTACATGTGACTCAAATTTCCTATTTCACATTATAAACCATAATAACCTCAAGTAAGG
This sequence comes from Sindora glabra, assembly GCA_020226215.1. Taxonomy (NCBI): domain Eukaryota; kingdom Viridiplantae; phylum Streptophyta; class Magnoliopsida; order Fabales; family Fabaceae; genus Sindora; species Sindora glabra. The sequence continues at coordinate 52,274,350 of CM035232.1, read as the reverse complement.
CTGGGCATCGATTAGATTAGACTAAGTTTTGGTACCCTGATCCACTGACCAACATAATTATACATAAAGAATTTTCAATTGAAGTCGATCGAAGTTCTAACTAGAATTAATCTAAACTACAAAGTGCAATTTAAATCGATTTGGTTTAGTTAATGACAGTATTAACTTTTTTGCATAAAAAAGGGCTCAAGATAGATGAAAATTTAAGTAAGATTATTATTATATAAAAATAAAAAAAGATAATAATCCAAACTCATTAGGATGGAGTAAGATTTGGAAAATAGAGAGAAGTAGGAAATAAAAAAAATGAAAAACTTACCAAATTGAGTAAGATTTGGAAATAAAGTTTAGAGAGAAATAAAAATAGATGAAAATCTAAAGTCATGGTTAAAGATTTCAGCAAGCTTGGCAATGTAGATGTAGATGAAGATTTCATGTTTCTTAGTTGAGACCATGTTTAATCTATGAGTTAGATTTGATTTGGAAATAGGGTTTTAAGAGAAACAAAAATAGATGAAAATCTAAGGCCATGGTTAAAGATTTCAAAAAGCTTGGTGATGTAGATGAAGATTTTATGTTTCTTGGCTAAAGCTATGACTAATTTAGGAGTAAGATTTGTGTTATGGGTAATTTTATACTTTCTCTATTTAGAAATGCAATCAGACTATTCAAAAGGATGAAATATCCTTTCTTATTTCTTGGTCAAATTAAGCATATACTAAAATGGTGCCATTTATAAAAGATCTATCAGTTTGATTTTAGTTGAATTAGGTTAACATCTATGTAACTCACCTGTATTCAACAATTGATAAAATCCTTTCTTTGCCAATTGATGTCATTCGATCTAGTTAATTTGGTTGTTTTTTATTGATGCTTTTCAGGTCACAATGATCAGTTTACTTCGAATAGAAACATTTTGCCCAGCCTTAACCTTAAGCATCCATTTTACATAATATTGATTCCATCATATACATAACCTATTCTAGATAGTCATCTCATTACAAATAGCCAATAAGGCTTAATTACATCAAGTTTTTACAAATCACATTAAACAATAATATTCAATCATAAGCAAATTTCAATATCACATACAATACATAACCACTTATAATAAATATAGATGCATCCACTTTTTGAATTTTGATTTAACCTTATACCTTACATAAGTTATCCGTCTTTGCCCTTCTAGGATCTACTTTATACTTTTCACAAGCTTTTCATTGAGAGTTTCTTATTTAGTGTTCCTGTTATTGCCCTTATCATAATTCATAATCTTAATGTCACTTATGGCATAATTCATAGTATAATATACACACTAGAGTTCAAACTCTATATATCACAATTTCAATGCAATTTGAACACAAAGCAACTATTTCATCATCACAAGATAGTATCAAAATACATAAGAATATATATAGTAACACCACCATACCTTCTTGCATGGCTAAAATAGTCATTCATATTTTAATATAGTTCATACTACATTTTGCAACATACAAGTAACAATACATACTCAATTTAAATTAATTAATAACCAATAATAACACCATAAGCTTTCTAAGCATGGTCAATCTACAATCACTCAGTTCATATATACTTTCATAGCCTAGTCTTCCATCAAGTATAAATACTATTAAGCATTACTAAGTAATAATGGTATTTGAATTTCATCTCAAGGTTTTAGAATGGGGATAATAACATTTTATAATATAATCATATGAATATACATATACATTAACATATTAGTTATTTGACAACATATCGGTCGAGTAAACAATCATAACTATCAAGGTTATAACTTTTTAATGATAAATAAATTTATGAACATATTTGTAATCCATATAGTTGATAAAGGAGTTATAATTATAAAATATAACATTCAACTAATATAAGTAATATATAAATTTTAAGGTAAGATATATACTCATTTGAGGGCGTTTTATACTTTTAGGAGTTCCAGAATATCGATACAAATCTTTGCACCTTTTCTTCCTACTTTACAATTTACAAGGATAGCATATAAATACATTAAATTTACTTATTTTCTTCTAACTTACTATTCTAAGATCTAATCATAATATTTTAATCTCTAATATTGCAACTCTATTATCGTTTCTTAGATTAATCATAGAAAACTTAAAATATGCCATAACATGAAAGTTTTTAAATTGAAATCATATAACTAAAAAATATTATAACCTGATGTTATAAAAATATCCATTTGTATTGTTCTATTATCTCATATCATTATCTTTTTATATCTTCAATATTATGATAAAGAATTTCGAGATTTTCATAATTAAAAGTCTCTCCAAATCAAACATAAAATAAGCAATATATCAGACTTTATATTTTAAACATGCTCTTATCAGACTATTACATAAAATTGTACATTTTGTTTTCTAATATTTTTAATTTTACTTTAATAGGATCATTTAAACTTATTCATATATTTAGACTTTTTTTAAAGTCATGTATAAATTGTTTAAGTTAATAAAAGGCATTACTCCATAATTACTCTAATCATGTTGTTTTATCATTCATTTTACAATATAAAAAACATATTTTTTATGAGTATTATCACATATCCAAAATGTTTTCAAAATGATTTTTCTGATACAAGCTTAATATAATAAAAATATTAGAGTTTCATGATGTAGGTTACCTTACCTTTCCAAGGTAGCATCATTTGGGCTTCATTGGTAGCAAAAGCTTTCTAGAATTTTAGCAAATGATAGGAAATAATAGCTCTTTACTATGAAGCCAAGGTCACATTTTGTGTTCTTCTCATGCCACCAGTTACGACGATTGATCGAAGATAGAAGATGTAGCCGATAGTAGCTTCATTAGTAGCCATCCTTTTCATAAACAGTAGGCTAGCTACCTAATTTACTTTTATTGTGCCATATCCATCGCTTATACTCGTTGTCAATGCCAAATTGAAATAAATGATCTTATATATGCATGACTGTTGCCTTCTTCACATTACAACATTTAAGGAATGGGCAAAATTTCATGCTATCACTAAATTCATTTCTTTCACAAGCAATTGTGAATTTGATGAATTAATCAATCCCATTTTCACATTCAATGTTAAGCTAATTAGCATCTATCCATCTTTAATCCATAACTAGCTAATCTAATAAAAATCATACACATAAGAACATTAACCAAATGCTATATCACATGAGTTTGCATATATTCTTAGATAAACTATAAAACACATAGACATTTATATATTTACATAATGCAATCTAGATTATCTTAAAAAGAACATCTTTAAGAGTTGTATATACTTGAAGTTAAAGCATTTTCATACATTCATATAAAGAATAATTTATATGTAATATATTCCGTGCCTAAGGTTATAAAGCATGTTCATAAGCTAACATAGAATCAAAAAGATTTTAATGAGATGTTATAACCTTAAAATTTAATATCTTAAGCTAAATATATTAAGATAGACTTAAGAAAAGCAAACTTATATATTTATACCAAAATATCAAGTTAAGATATATAGAGAATGAAAAATTGAGAATTTTTAGTGGGTATACCTTGTTTGTCTAAAAGAGTAGAAGATTAACTTCTACTTCATGATTTTATTGGAGTTCATAAGATAAAGCTTCGCGTTGAAGGAATATTGAGTTTGTAAATGGCACCAGAATGAAATAGTTTTGTATTTTGCACTCCTACTTATGCTTTTGTAATTTTTAATTACTTTTTACATTGAATCATAATAATAAATGACAGGGAAAAAGATACATCTTAAATGAGTGTGGGGATTAAACGTTGATTTTGTTATAATAATTGTTGTCTATATTAGAGTAATGCCATTTTAATTAAAAAAATAATGTCAATTATAATATAGAAACCCTCATCTTATTTTTATATGAAGGTTACCTTTAAACAATTGATGACATTTTGTATAAGATTTTCATAACTTATATACCACATTAAGTTTTAAAAAATTACAAAGCCCATTCTACAAAATGCTCAAGAGATGGATTAAGTGTAAGAAAATTGATAATTTACATGAATAAGATGAGATATTACTATGTTTTAAGATATTAATTATTCTAAGTTTGAAGAAAAAAAGTTAGTTTTGAAATATGTAAAGTAATATTTCCATAATTTAATTAAACATTCATGATTCATGATAATTTATATAGTCTTTTTGCATATTTTTCTCATAAGGATACAAACACCAACACATTGAACCTGAATATACAAAAATATGAGAAAAAAAGACACTAATATAAGAAAATTTATTTTATAAATTTATTTATTCAATATATCATTACATTATCAAATGCAAATTTATACAAATATTACATAAAGAGAGGAAAAATAGGATTTTAGTCTTCTCATTTGATTGCTAAACTATGTACTAATTCTTATAGTCATCATTTAATATTTCTTCTAGTCAAATATTTGTAAATCATAGATATAGAAAATACATTTGCTTTCATTACTAATGATATCATTTGTTTGAAGAGGAGGAAAATAATTCCCTCTCCATCTTATGTAACACATGCAGATGATAATGGATAGCGCAACAATAATCAGATTCTATAATGAAAGGCAATATGTTATACCAAATGTCAAAGGAACTATTTTCCTTCTCTTGAAACAAACCCCAAAATTAGATAATAAAAACTAAGTCATCATGGAGATGCTTCCAAGTGGAAAGATAATATGAAATATATAGGCAATTGAAAATACTAAAGACATTAATTATTAACTCAATATTACATTTAAGATATACACAATTTTCAAAGAAGTGGCGGTTGTATTGCCTAACAAAAATTTTGAATACCTTCACACATTAATTTATAAAAAAATCAATGTATAAATGTTAAACATCTTTTCAAATAACCTTTGAAATGCTTTTTTGATGATAGTCATATAAATAACTGATATTGTAATTTTGTAATGAAATTTTGTGTTTTATTCTTATTAACTTTATACATCAATGTTTAATTTAACCATAGTCTCACATTTTTTACAAATTTAAAAAATGTCACCGTATAACTATAAATGTCAATTATTGTAAAAGTCATCATCTTATTTTTTGCAATAATTTCAAATACGTCACCATTTAATTATAAACATTCGTTATTGTAATAGTCATCATCTTATTTTTCATAATAATTTTAAAAATGCCATTGCATTTATATAGATGTTAGTATTTACTATGATCAATATCTATTAATCATTGTAAAATTGCAATTCTATAGAATTGTATGGAGTTCTTAAGAAATATAAAGATTTTAATACCCTTGTGTTTCATCCTCCCTAGAATTTTATAATTTTAGAAATATTATACTATGAAGAATAATAATTAATAATTTTAATAGTGAAATGTTAAGGTGAGAAGTTTATAAGGAATAAGCATATTTCAAAAAGAAAAGGTGAGTAAGACATTGAAGGAAAGGAAAAATGATTAATTAAATGAGCTTTAGATACAACTTTTGGGTAAATGGAAAATAAATCATTTAAGTTAGCTTAAAATAAAAAATTCAAAAGATTGAGTTAAGAAAAGTGTATTGAATAAAATAATCAATTGTTATAAATTATTAGAGGTGAGTATAAAGGGAATTTAGTGCAAAAGGATAAAAATACCTCTACCTTTATTTAATCCAAACATTAGCCTTTATATTTCATTTTCCCTTGTTACTCTTAAACTATAACTCTCCCACTATCTCATTTATCTCCTCCTTCTTCCTCTTTACTTCTTCTATTAATTAAGTAAGAGAAACATTCATTTTCATCAATTTCTTCCTACAATTAAGGTAAAGTTTCCTTCTTAATGAATTTCCCTTAATTCTTCTTTAGGAATGTGATAGAAATTAGGCATTTTTGCTCAAATAAGGGAATTAAGCCCTAACTTAAAGCACTTTTAATCTTTGTGTAATTAAGGCCAAAAAATAATGAATCCACCTTTTAGCTACCTCTTCCATACTAAGTGAGTTAATATTCTAATCCTGTTTAATAGAATGAAGAGATTTTAGTTGATTTAAATACAAAATTTAGGGTTTTCTTAGTTATATGTAAAAAGGTATGGTTTCATTGATATATGATGCTTGCCTTGATTTGATGATGGATTTAACTTCAATGAAATGTTATGAAATTTTATTTATGATATGGTATGATTTGGTAATGAGTCAAATGTTTTGGATGCAAAATTATAATGGATAAATAATAGAAAATGTTAAAAGAATCTATAGAAAACTTTTAAAAAAATCTATAGAAAACTAGGTAACAGTTGATTATGCCTTAGAATGCACATTTTAGGTGAGCATAATCAATTAAATAGTTAAATATTAACTAAAGAACTACTCTTTGGATGCTGATAATCAATTATAAAAACCTATAATCGCTTTAGGCTCTTATAATTGACTAAGCAGTTAACTATAGCCCTTAGAATTGCCCTTGGGGCTTCTATAGTTAAGTATATAATTAACTATATCTAGTTTAACTGATGATACTACAACATGCATGGGGTTAAGGTATGATTTTGTGCCTTTTAACATTAAAGTAAGATATTATACAGTATATAAGGATTAAATACATAAGGTGCAGTCATGCAAAAAGACATGGTCATGTTGTGTTGTATAAAATAGGTTATGAATAGAATTGTTATATTGTTTATAGAATAAATAGAGTTACACATAAGAAGGCATGGGAATGTTGTGGCAATATGACATTTGAGTTGTGTACATTTAAATACTTAAATAGTAATTAGGATTAACATAAATACATTTGAAATATGGTATATTGACATACATTTTATGAAAAGAAATGTATTGAATATGTTTAGTGAGTGATATGAGAAAGGCAATATAGTGGTGTTAAAAGCTTGATAAGGTTGTCTTCACTAAAGGTAATGTGCTAATGTTAGAAGCATGATAAGGCTATTTTCACCAAAAAAGTTATAATATAGGCATTCTAACTATAATGAGAATGTAGTAGTCTTGTCACATGAGCTTTCAAGCCACAAGATCACATAAGCATTTTAGTTTTATTCACATTTGGCATAAAGGCTCAAAATAACATGCAACATAAAGCCTTACTCATATTATAAAATGAGGTTGGGTTAAAATGTCATTCATTGCCAAAATCACTACATATAAAAAATATAAACATAATCTTATTTTATAATCTAGCAGGAAAGAATTCATAATTTCCTCATCACATCTCAAGTGACCTCAATAAGCATTCATGCTTCCATTTCCACATGCTAAATTATCATTTCACATTCTCATGTAAGAGTTCATTATCATTCTTTCATTATTCATAAATAATCTTGCATACAAGTTCATTAGTGCATTCTTAGTAAAATTCACAATGTAAACCATGCACTAGAAAGTGTCACATGCTCTTGGTTTTGCCATAAAAACCATAGAGCATCATTTAGTTTTTCACGAGTATTTTTATTCATATTCAAGCATAATTCCTTACCACTAAATATCATATACTTGTATACTATAAACAAATAATAATTTTCTTAAAAACATAATTAAATCTTGGTTCTTTAGCAAAGAAACTAAAAGAACTAACTTAGATTCTTTCAAGTTCCAACATTCTTTATTTATATATGTTTAAGTCTATGCTTTGTGTGTTATTTTAACAAGTAAGAAAAATATTTTATCTCATTAATTCAAGCATTTTAGTACACCAAATAGCAGTGGAAAAATTGCATATTTTAATTGCATATACATATCAAAATTTCATGTAATCAAGCATATATCTTCCCTAGATTTTATCAAGAAACCTATACTTGAAATTTTCATTTTAATATCAAACTTCTTTAAATATTTCTATAGTTTTCCATATTTTAAATGGGGTTACTAAACTCAAATTTTCAATATTTTTCAAACTTGAAACAAGTTACTTAAGTTACTTAAACCTTAAACTATCTAAACATCTTGAAAGAGATACCTTCATCTTTTGAAATTCCATTTCAATATGAAATTTTGTGGACTATTTCCTAAAATTTCTAGTTAAGAAATATAGATTTTTCTCAAGAATTTTCATACCCAAAAATATGTTTCCAATAATTAACCAAAACAATTTGCTTGAAAATTATTTCTAGAATGAAAAACATAATTTTTGTGTTATTTTGCAATACTAAAACCTAGAGCTATACTTCATTTTTCTAAAGTATTTTTCCTCTAAAACTTTCATACAAATGTCTATTAACATATCAAAAGAAGTTTAGAATGTATTGTTACAAGTTTTATAAGAAAAACATGATTTTTCCTTATTAAAACCTATAAACCTGAGAGCTTCTATGGTAATTTCAAAATGGATTTTTGCTTTAAAACCTTAAAGTCACAATCGTAGAATGCTTGTAATATGTTAAAATAATGTATACTAGGTTTTTATATGAAAATTAAAGATTTATTCTATGAATACATGGGGTACCTAAGAGCTCTTTATACTTTCTTTAAAGAAGAATTTTGTTTCAGTCTGTATGAAAGCATATTTCTAAGTAGTATCTTAGGAAAAAAAATTTATGTCCTTTTCAAAATCTCTTCTTAATAAATCACCTTTTTTGAAAACATTCTCTTTACTTCATCCTTTTAAAAAAACTTCTTAAAAACTTTCTTTTCTAAAATGAAAACTAAACAATCATTTTCTAAAAACTAACTCTTCTTTTTATTTCAAAACTCTTTCAAGAAAACCTTTTTAGACTAATCCACCATGATAACACATCAATAACCACAAAACATATTATATATATATATATATATATATTCTTAAAAGAAATCTATGAAGAAAAAAGGTAAATTTCCATTTACCTTTGATGTACTTCTTTAATTTTTTTACAATCCTATAGTTTCAAGTCCATCATCCATAAAATACCATAATATTTGTATAAGATCTAAGAAAAGAATAGTAAATGAAAGATGAAATCTACTAAAGTATAAGAACTTCTTCCTTACCTAAAGACCAAATGAACTAATGCTTGTAAGAATTCTACAACACTCAATATCTTTTATAAGCACTATAAAGATGAAGGACTTTCTCTCTTTAAAACTTAAGTACTTCTCTCACTTCTCTTTTCTTCTCTCTAACTGTGTATGTTCTCTCAAAATAAGGTTAAGAGAAGTGAAAATCTTAATCTTATTTATAGCAAAACTCAAGGCTTTTATGTCATTGCATCATCTCCTTTTTTTCCACTAAGAAGCTAGGGTTTTGTTTCTTAAAAAGGAGTAAAATCTTCTCACAATCCTTCAAATATTCCTTTTGTTAATGCTTACATGCTAAAGTTTCCCTACATGCTTAATTCCTTATTAAAATAATGTATATTATCTTTTTAGTATCTTTATAAAATCTTAGAAAAATCTAATGCAATATTCCTTCATTAAATGTTTCCACATGCTAATGTTCATATGGATAACATGGCAAAGGGTTAATAGTTCTCTAATTTAAACATGTGTTTCTAAGCTATATAAAATAATACTTCTTAATCCATGTCATCACTTTTAGAAGCATTACTTACGAAAAATGCTAAAACTAATCCCTTACTTTTGGAAAATACCACTAGTTTCCCAAATTAAGCTATTTCTCCAATTATATTCCGTTCCCCAAATTAAGCTATTTCTCCAATGATATTCCTTGAAGAATGATATTAAAATCCATAATTCAAATATCAAAACTCTCTCTTGAATTGTCTTGATAAAATTACCAAATACTTGTATCCATAATGCTAATAATCATTTAAGTCAAATCAATATATACTTAATTAAATTAAATCAAATTCATTCTTTTTAATAAAACACTAATGAAAAACATTTCAAGAATAATTATAAATTTAGGCTTTTTATCAATTGTCATTCATAAAAAACCATTTGTTTTCAAAATTAAATATTCCTATTTTAATTTCAAAGGGTGACCATTTATGTTACCTTATTTTTGCTTGGATTTTTTTAAGGTGCTTTTAAATAAAAGCTTTAAGTTACTCCAAGATGCTGTTAATCTTGGAAATAATCAAAATTTTTCAAAAATAAATTCTAATAAATTTTCTATCCATTGAAATTAATGGATGCTTTCACTAATTACCCATTCATGAACACTTTCTAATTAGGTTTTAACAATTTATTCCTATTGGGTTTTATTAGGTATTATAGAAAACCTAATTGCTGATATATCAAATTAGTTATTGTTGCTAGACCTCATCAAATTAAGTATTACTTAGTCTTCACAAAATTGGGGTTATTGAGTTGTTTACCTTATCATAGCTTTCTTTTCTTAAAGCATTAATTTTCATTTTTTATTTGTAACTAAGAAAATAACTCTACATAATAAAATTATAAAATAACTTTAATTTGGGATTTTGGACTTTTTTCCTTTCTTTTCACAACAACTCAAAACTCAATAAATATTAACTAAAAATAAACAAACCTAAAAAATATACTAAAACATTAACTTTGTACCTTTTTTAACAAAATTAAATAATTCATAATAATAAAATAAAACTAAACTTAAATTCCACATTGATAGTTTAATCTCTTTCAGGCTATAAAAAATGGCATAACCTACAAAGCTTTAAGGTAAATGATATGCTCTGATACTATACTAAAAAATTAATTAGGGTTTATAAGGGAAGGAAATAGAGAGTGGCTTGAAATAATTGAATCAATAAGATGACTAAGTTACATTATCCCTTCTTAATTTCTAAGATTGTGACTATCTTAGCCTACTAATTTGGTGAATAAAGGACTCATCAACATCATTCAACTCCAAATCATTTTCGTGGGATTTTGAAAATAAGTAAACCAAGTGTTCATGAATGTAGAAAATATTTGTATGTGCCATTCTAAATAAATATGCATTTGTAATAATTTTTGTGCAAATTTTCATAAGAAAACTAATGATCATGACTTTTATAAATGTTATGAATTGGATTTTTCCATTAGTGCTACATACTAAAGCATACACATCATGAATTACACATTTATCATCAATGCATGCATATAAGTTGAACATCACACTATTGGTAGCATTTAAACACATAACTTAACACTTGAAAATGTTGATATAGGAGGATCAAAACCATAGCTCAATGAGCAAAGTCCCGTGTTAATCTTGGGTGGAAAATCTATCATGTCATACATTCCATATAGATACATACTTATACTTATCATGCATACAATTGTAACACACACATACATAATAGCATATATATATAAGAAAATACATAATAACCAAACTAGCTTTTGAATAAAAAACCTTCATCGTTCAAGAAAGGATTCATAAGATATCACTATCATTGTAAGCTCATTCATGTGAATAATTTACATGGTGCGAATGTATCCCTATTGAGATCATAAATCTCCCTACACTTATTTTGGCCTTTAATCCCATTTCATTTCATGCAACCTAGTAATTAAATTAAATTATATTCCCTAATCATTACTAATCCATCTAGGATACTACCCATAGCACTCTCGTGCAGTCTCTAACTTAAGAGTCTATATTATTTTACTTTTATAATTGATTGTTAACATGTTATATATAGAAAGCATAGAACAGTCATCTTGATGTCTTCCTTACTTAAAAATTAACATGATAGAAGGTTTAAAAAGATAATAAAGGGTGCAATGTCCAACTAATATGAGAATTAACTATGTTACCATACCATTGATTCACTGGTTACAACTCCTTTATCTAAAATAAGCTTTCATCCACTAATGCATTGAAAATGGAGAACTTTTAAAAAATTTTATCATTATATCATAAGTCTTAAGTATCTATTATCTTTTTAATAATTTATTTTAATCTTAGTCCTTTTTACCTATTGAGTGAGTATGAAATATTCCGTCATACCATACTTTGGCTTACTAGCTAGTCAAAAACATATTGTAGTGTCTCATCTGCCTTGCACACTTAAGGCATCACCATAATTTCTACACTAGTAGTAATCATAAGTAGTTCTTTTTCATCAAGCATAAGCCTACGTTAAAGCCATATTAATATTTATGAATAATTTCCAAATATTATTTAATCTCGTTAGTTCTACGCCATCCTAGTATCTAATGTGCTTGCTTATATTGGCATGTAATTATGCTGCCTTTTAAAGAACTTGATTTAAAGCCCAACTCATAGTTCCTATTTATGGAACCTATTTATAAATCATACGTTTAAACTATACATATACAGGTTCATGACTTAAGCTTTAGTCTTATCATTGGGGCTCCAAAGATAATTAACTTGTTTATATAAGCCTTATTTTTATCATCTTGAATACTTAACATAATCTACTTGCATTAGTCATTACATTAACTTAGTAGATAACCATGATTATACTATAAATGATATATTAGCAACCATCTTATATCATTAAACATCCTATGTTGTCATTGGAATCCAATTTATTAATACTAGGTCAATCTTTAGTTAATTTTATAATTACTCCAAGGTGTGGTTCTTAACATGAAACAATTAGGTAATTTGAAAATATGTAATGCATGCATATATAATTAATTTTGAAAGATAGTTCCAATTAAGGAGAACTCCCACTCAACTAAAGAAATATATAAGGGTAAGCATGATATAACCATTCGAATAAAACTAATACTCTATTATTTTCAATTAGTAGCACATGTGATGAAATATTTAAATCATACCTACTTGCATACATAATTATCCATCCATGATTTCTATTGCATTGCATTATATATAAGATAAAAAATACTTTTTAATAAAAGGCCTTTTATCACTACTATTTACATCTTATTTAATCTTTATTTATAATGTTAAAAGTGTTTTTAATTTTTTATAGGAATGTGTGCTTAAGATAAGCATTTCTTTCTTATTTTTAGCCTTTATTAACTTAAAGGTTAAGTCTTTATCTTACATGTGCCTTTGTAAACCTTTTTTTTAATTTAAACTTTCACCAAACTTAAACTATTCACTTATTATCCTCTTCTTTCTTTGAACTCATTTCCCTTTTTTTTATTTTTTCAATTTTCATTTCATCCTTAACCCCAACTTTTATTTTATTTTCCTTCCTTGCTATTTCAATTATTAGATCTACTTTCTTCAAATTCATAGAATAGTTGAAAATGAAGATATAGATGCATAAGAAGTTTTTACTTTCTCTATTGCATATGCTGGTTATCAAGTTTGTCTTCATTTTTTTCTTTCTCTCTCTTTATGTTTCCGTAAGTATTGATTTCCCTCTTCATTTTGATGTTTTGTAAAATATGTTGTAGTTAAAAGCACTAAATTTACACTAATTTTTATGGAATTTCTACTTAATATTTGATTTTATCTTATTCTTTTGTTACAGGGTTTTATCTTTAAAGTGTAAAATTGTAAAATCTGATCAACATTGTTTAGGTACCCAAGCACTTTAGTTTCTTGAATGAATTGATTAGCAATGGTTGAAGAAGTTTCACTTAACTTTGATGTGGTTGATTTGAATTTCACTTCAAAACTAGTAAAATCTAGTCGATGCTTAGCCTAATATACATAATAAGGGATTACTAACTTCCACATTTATATGTGAAGGCTAGCACTTTTGCATGAGAAAATCACACTATTAATTTAAAAATAATGAAAAAATAAAGGATATTATAATCAATTTATCATTACAATTAATTTCTTAATTTAATATGTGCATTTATCATAGAAATGAGAAAGAAGAATGGAGTTAGCTCAAATATTTTAAATTATTATTTTTCCATTAAAATTACTTGAATGCCTATTATTAAACTAGTAGCATAATTTTTTTATTAAAATAAAAAAGTGGAGATTGCTGACCTTTATATATAGATATGGAGGTAAGCAATCCCCTATATGTATTTATAATAGATGTTCAATGCATTACTTATTTTTAATATATATTTGTTTATAAGCATTTGTATTTTATATAAAATGGAAGTACAAATAGATAAGTTATTAGCACTCTTATTAATCTATTTGTACTTGCCTTTTATATAAAATTCAAATGCTTATAGACATATATATATGAAAAATAAGCAATGCATTATCTATTATTTATTAATGTGTGTATATATTAAAAGGAAATTACATATGATTAAAATATTTCATATGTCTTCATACTCTACAAAGGCTTCATTTTGCACAATAACTTATAAGTTACTGATTTGATTAATAAGTTATAAGTTAATATTTAAAAGTGTTTCGTGCACTAATTTATTGAAAAAAATAAATTTTAATTTAATAAATTATCTTAACTAACTTATAGTTTATAAGTTACTATTTCTTTAAATTTTTTCAAATTTAATTTCATTCTTTTTTTTATATTAATTTGATAAAACAATATGTTGTGGTAACTAATTTCTATTATTGCTATCACTTCCACTTCTTTCATTGTCACTACTTATCACTTTCATTGTATCACTATTAACTAGCACCACCTTTCTCATCTCTATGATTATCACCCACCATTTTCCCACCATCATTATCACACCCAATAAGACCACCTCTCATCTATCTCCATCATTCTCCTACAATATCATCACCACCTTATTTTCATCACCCTTCACTATAGCCATATTATCCTCTATCACTTATATTCTATTAGTACTACTACCTACTATCATCATTTGCCCTAAACAACCTTCCCTTTAATATTAGCATAATTGATTTTGCTTAAAATAATTTTTAATATTATTTGTTATCTTCTATTGTGTAATAATAAATATATAACTTCACACAATTATAGATTCGATACAATGATGCATTAAACATGGTATAGTATAAAATTATATCTTACATATTCTATCTTATAGTATCTAGTGACTATTATATAATCAACACTTACACCATATGGTGTATCTTACGAGGTGAAAATAAATTATAAGTAATTGTGAAGAATTTGATTTGTAATAGGTGATTTTCTTGAAAAAGAATTAAAAAAATCCAATTAAGATTAATAATTGAAAATATTTCAATTGCAAGATTGGTAATACTTGTTATTTGTGTCGCACAATAGACTTCCACTTTCAATTGATTACTACACTTGTTCTTTCTCTCATAAACTTCTAGGACCTTGATGATTACAAACTTAACTAGCGAGCACGTGACATCAACTCGTAAGCTAAACAAGTGATCTTTCCATCAAAATCACCTAACATATGATGTCTAATCACTCTAATGCCCCATTCTAGTTTGTTACCTATAAAGAACACTTACTAAGCTGAGCATTTGATGCTTTTCTTTATTATTACTTTTTACTTGAACACTAGATAGCTAACTCCATCATTGAAGTTGGCTCAACGACAACCCCCGCCAAGGTCCACTGACCAACTTCTATCTTGTAGATTGTCACAGTGCATAGTTAGGAGAAGTTCTGAACCAAGTAAATTTTAATTATTAATTAGCTTTGTTAAAGTAATATATATAGACTTGATTATAGGTCATAAATTTAATTCTTAATGAAAAGCTACATGTGCATTATAAGCATTGTACATAAATTTTGAATAATTTATTTCCATCAATTTGTTTATATATAATATGTGCCGTATAATATTGATAAATAGAAATAAGGCTAAAATATTTACTTGCTTCTTTTACAAGTTTTAAGATAGTTAAATCTCCCATTTAAGGTTTGAATGTTGCACAAGGCTCTATTCATGGAATACGTTGTCAGAATGGATGCCATTAAGAAACTGTTATGTGTGACAATAGGATATTAAGATCAGAAGTTAGTTCAAAAGCAAATCATATCTCTCCTTGTAATACCAAGTCTTGCAAACAATCTTCTAGTGTCAATTTCCTGAACTAATATTCCTATGCTTAGCTCTCTTTACTGTTGGTAGCTAAATAAAGTTCTTATTCTATGTGAATTTATGACTAGAAAACTAATTGTCAAAAGATGTTGCCTTAATATATTCTTCAACAGATAAAGGGGTGCTAGATGATTCAGTAGCCATTGAATTTGTAGTGGATGAACCATATTTCCTAAGCACCCTTTCTTTGTTTTTGTTCCACCATTCTTCTGCCTGATTCCCATCAAATCTTCGCTTACTGTACTCAAAAGATAAATGAATGAACGTCAAAAACTAATATTCGATGATGCAACGACTTCATGGTTTATAATATCACAAAAGTAAGCAATTCTATGCAAATCAAACCTTAAATATGATAGAAATAACTCAAGTGACACGGAAAACATTTCTACACAATGACCAAAATAACTCGATACAATTTTTTTTAACTTGCTCGCCAATTTCAATTACACATCCATAATTAAATAAACATTTTAAATACCAATAATCAAATAGTGAAATTTATTCAAAAAACACCACTATTGTTAAAAAAATTGACTAAAATTGAGAGAATTTACCAGTACACATTTTCATTTCCCAGGTTCTAATGTAACTAAATTGTCAATGGTTTACATGTGCATACAAGATCACAATAGAAGGTTTTGATGATATAATTTTGTTTCAATCACTCATTAAGTATATATAAATCAATATGTACCCATCCATATTCTATGTGCCGATGTTAAATATTTTGTTAAAATATGCAACATAGTAACTATTTCAAAGAAAAGATCATATGCACACAAAAGCAAACAACGTATAGAGACACAAATAGAAATACAAGATCACATAGTGAAGAAGTATCTATAATACCTGAATCTCACTCGTTTAAAAACTTTTCTACCACTGGGAAGTACTATGAGAGTCACATAAACACCGGGTTCAAATTGTTCAATAACTTCTTTTTGTCCTTCTTTCTTGGGTTTATCAGATGATCTCGAGCCATTTTCTAAGTTTCGTGAATGCATTGCTTCTCTTGTACTGGATACGGATGGTTTATCACCTTGAAAAATCCTTGCGTCTTGAGATGAGTCAACTCCTACAACATTTGCAATTTCTTCTAATCTTTGTTCTTGAAACTTAGTAGAGCCATTATTTGAGGCAATCATACATGGCGCATTTTGTTGGCCAGGTTCTGAGCTTGCTAGTATAGAAGAATTTTTAGATTCTTTATTTTCTTTTATAAAATATTCTGCTTGAGTATGCATGAGTCTCAAAGTTTCACTATCAGATAACTCTGGTGGCAACTTCTCAGTCACTTCTTTTAGCTAAATAAACAATACAAAACAGAAATTCAGGCTGGGTTAGTGTGATTAAAGACAAATCCTGATTGAAAGTTTCCATACTTTACTATATATTTGGGTATAACTCATATAGAAACTATTTAGTAATGAAGCTAGCAATTGTAAATGAAAATTTTGAAGGAACAATGAAGGTTGGATTATCTTATAGGTTACAGTTAATCTAAAAAGTTAAGCATGTGAATGTTTGGAACTGAATGACAGAAAACAATGACTACATATAAATGAGTCTCAAAGTTTCGCTATCAGATAACTCTGGAGGCAACTTCTCGGTCACTTCTTTTAGCTAAATAAACAATCTACAACAAAAATCTAAGTTGAGGTAGTGTGATTAAAGCCAAATCTTGATTGGAAGTCTGCATACTCTATAATTAAGCATAACTTATACAGAAACTATTTAGTAATCAAGTCAGTAATTGTAAATAAAAATTTTGAAGGGACAATGAAGGTTAGTATGTCTTATAGGTTACTACTAATCTAAAATGCTAAGCATATGAACGTTTTGAAAATGAATGGCAAATATATATATATATATATATTGCACGGACTAATTCTAAATTTATGTAGAGTCATTCTCACACAGAAGATAGGTGTGTGTGTGCATGTGTATGTGTAAATACACTAACATTATATGTAGATGACCATATAATTCACTTGAGAAATAATTTTTATAATCTTTTATATATGTTTAGAATTATCATTACTTTTAGAACTTGACTTCTATTCTAGTTATGGTCTTTCCATAACTTTGTGTATTACTATTTGCTTTATTTATTCCTGGATTTTAGACCATGTTGCAAGATGGAAGTAAAGGTATAACACATAGATTTTAATGAAATATCCTTTTTATCTTCTGCATATTATTGATTATGCCTATATTTTATCTTTTTAAAAAATAAGAAAAGTATAACCATCAATTTGAATTTATCCAAAAAAAAAGTTACCTCGAAAATATGTCTTTGGATGTGTCATTTTAAAAATACAATTTAAGATAACTTATTATAATTTCAAATTAATTGACTCCGCTACATACTTTTGCATTCACTTTTTTCTATTATTTTGATGTCGGATAGTAATACCTGATTTGTGATGGACTTAATAAATTCCATTGCTGCTCTATATTTAGAAGATTCTTCTTCGGACAACACGATAACTTCCTGAACATAATTTTGAAGTTTCTTAAACTCGACATCTTGCATACCACTCTTCTGCTTCATAGTTCGAATCTGCATACAAGAAAAGAACGTCCATAAATTTATTAATGAAATATAAATTCCTTTGAGATTAAATTAATTGTTGTGTTTGAAATTGTATAAAAAATTACTTGGTTTTGCATTTTTGAAACTTCTTGTTTTAAGAGCTCATTTGTCTTCTTTAAACTATCAATGAGGCTTCGGGAAAACCCAGGAGCACCAGAACGTGGTGGGCTTGGTCTTCTTGGAAATGGTGATGCAGGTCTTGAATTCGCCGGTGGTGTCACTGGTGGACTTGGAGTTTTAAAAGGCTTAAAAGCATTTTGAATGGCACTTAACGAACTTGGAAATGTAACATCTTTCAATTGTAGGGCGGATGGAACTTGAGAAGCTCGAACCATGGAAGATGAATGGTGTACGGTTCCGGGTTTCCTAGTCTTTATCTCAAGGTATTTTATAGGTTCTGTGATTGGAGACAAGAGAACTTTTGAAGTCTTTACATCTCCACAGTATAAGCGTTCGCTTCCATCCATAGAACGACGAGGAGGAGTAGCTTTCCTGCTAATATTGGAAGTATTGCCAGCTTCAAAAGCCTTAAGCTTTGCAAAACAAGCATCACATACACGATGTGGCTTGCCTGGTGTTGGAGCCAATGCTGCTTTCAATGCTTTTTTAGAACTACAAGCATGACAATGCACTAATCCACAATTATAACAATTATGTCTTTTTCTAGTAAAACCAAATGCTTGGCGACAACCTGTACAAATAGATTGATCAGCTCCGGAGACCCATTTATGGATGCATATACAAGATGTAAAGTTCGAGCCACATGAGATATTTTTTATATGCCTTTCTTTTAATGCTTCAACTAAGGTGGGTGATTTTCGATCTTGAGTGTCACCGTGTCCCAATCTTCCATTAGCACCATTCCCCCAAGTGTATAATTCGCTTCTTGATGTCAAGACAGCAACATGATGTGTGCCGCATGATATCTCCTCCACAAACTCACCTACCAATTTATCTTGAACAAGGACAGGTGCTTTTCCATCAGACATGGGATTTCCTAGTTGTCCATAAGCAGTGCTTCCCATGGTAAAGACATGACCTGATGTAGTAAGGGCAACGGTCATAGTATGCCCACATGCTATCTGGTGAAAATTATATTCAATAAGTGCAGAGACACAGGTGGGTTGAAGGTAACTTTCCTTATTTTTGTGTCCTAAACGATATTTGTCACCATCGCCCCATGTGAACAGTTTTTTAGACAAAACATTAGGACCGGATTGATTCATAACCTCCACAATGGCTACAGTGTGCCACACTCCACATGCAACCTTAATTGTCCTTAGTCCACTCAATTGTTGAACTTCTTTTGGATATGTTACACTTTGTCTATCCCCATGGCCCAATACACCAAATGTTCCATCACCAAATGTAAATAACTTTCCATTCGATGTTGCTAATGCCGAATGCCATGTGCCACATGCAACAGACAAAACTTGAAGCCCTTCTAGAGGGCCACTAATTCTCTTAGGTATCCAATGGCTTGCATTAGTTCCATTGCCAAGAAGTCCAGCATTATAGGAACCATCGCCCCAGGAATATAGATCACCATTAGTTGTTACCGCACAAGTATGATACTCTCCACATGCAACAAAATCTATAGTAGTAGTGGCTAAGGACTCTACAAGATGAGGACAGTTGAAGTCTTCATCAATTCCATGACCGAGTCTTCCTCCAGATCCCTCCCCCCATGTAAAAACCTCTCCTTGCCTTGTAACTAAAGCAATGTGACGTGCGCCAGATGTGATTTCTTGAACATCGAGAACAACATTTGACTCTATAGGCTTAGGAATTAGCACATCTGTTTTTGAAGGGACTTGATTCATCGAACCTTCATGTGCAACCCCATCAACCCAAACCTCTCCCCATATATAAGCATCACCTAATGATTCTATATCATCTTGTCCAGATCCTGCACTTGAACAGCTGGGAGTACTTGACACACTGACACGAAAACCATCAACGCTTATCCTTGGTTGCATATTTGCGCGTTCTGAACTCACATCTGAGCTTCCGTAAATCAATGATTCATAAGAAACTGAATCTATAGAGATGCTACTACGCACAACGTTTGATGGAAGGTCTAAAGTTGCACCAAAAGGGGATCCATTTGGAATAAATTGGGCACCATCATGTAGCTGAAATTTGAAAGTGTCTAATTAAGATGCTTTTAAAACAAAGAAAGTAAAGTAGTTCCTAGAAAACCAATTATATGTGGCTTGTGTTCCATGTAACATGAAAATAACAAACTTGAACTAAAATTACATTTTAAAGATGCCCTTATTCATGATATTAATCAAAGATACTATCTTTATACATTAAAAGTATTAATAATACATTCATGTAGGTTTCTCTTTTTAATTCAATCAACAATTTGAAAAACAAAATGAAAGGATTAAGGTTAAATTCGGGAGAAAAAAAGGTTCTCAAATATAGTTACCATGTATACTCAGAGCATTCTTTCATGAAATTTGATGAGAATAATTAGTTTTTTGCACATGAAGACAATAGGAAATTATTTTCATGTAAAATTGGAAACAATAAGTACGAACTTCTAAATTACATTGTGTAAAACAATAGAACTTCAATATAGAATGTATATTCAAAAGGATTCATGCTTAAACTCACATCAAATATATCACTTCTAGTACGCCTATTCTTCTGTCCCCTAGCAATTAATGCCTTAAGACCTGCAAACCATATCTCTGCCTCAGCTTTGTCCTTGCAAATCTATAAATATGAAATGGGGAAGAACTAAATTAAAAAAGTCCATCTACTTGACAAAATCTTTATAATGAAAGTTGCTATATTTTCTAACCAGATCAAGTGATCGTTCGCCATTATTATAAATAAGTGAAAATGATAAATAGTCCTTCTCCGGGCGTAAATATCTTTTAAAGACAGCCTGCAAAAAAAATTATTAATGTAATATAGTCTTCATTTCTTCTTAATAATTAAGAAGAAAGGTATCTTAAGAAAGCTTAACCAAACCATAATTAGATTTTAGTTAGCATTAAACTTACAGTTCTTTGGCCAGGGATAATACGTGAAACAGAAGACAACTTTAATTCTCTTTCTCGTCCATGAGAAATCCAGATCAGTGTTGTTTCATCCTGTTAATGTTGCCAAATTAAAAGGATTTTTTAAGCAAAGGTGGTTCGCTTCACAAACACATAAACATACCCACTATATAGATGGAAATATATCTATTTGTAGCTGAACTCTTAAATTTATTGGATAAAACTCACCGACAGAAGTCTGAATGGGCAAAATTTCGGCTTCCCTTTTCGACTATATTTAGTTAACTGAGTTCCCCTTTTCAAGGTAAGGAGTGCCTTCACAAAAAGGTGATTTCGAAAGTTAAAAATCTACTCAAATACGTTTAAGTTGAATCTAATCATAACAAATAACTACAACAAAAATGCAAGTTTCATAAGAGAGAGATAAAAAAAAAATTACTTCAAAACCATTAGATATATTAATATTTATGTTACTTCAATTTCTAAGTGTGGATCAGGGGCTACATGATGTTTTTTCTCGATAATTTGGTCGATACGTGAACATCAAGAAAGCATAATATCAGGCTAAATTTTATCCCAAATTTTCCTTATTAACCTCCATTTACATCCTTTTTTGGTATTGCGTAAGGATTTTCGCATAGCATTTGTACCCATTTGTTTCTTTTGCTTCACTTTAAATATGGTAAGCAACCATCCATTGTGCCTCTTCGAGAATATGACATATATTTTAAGTTGAGCAAAGTCATCCGCGATTCAATTCATATTATGCGAATGGAAATGCACCTTAGCATATTAGTAACCCTTTTGTTACTTTCTTACTCTTCTTGCTCAATTATTTAGCTAAGAATTTTTATCCCCATCTTTTAAAATAATCAATATTAGCATCACAAACAAGTTTGTACTATGCTTGAAATACTTTAAAACAAAATTTCTCTTTCTAAGTCCTAACTTCTTGATCTTTCTTGAACTTATCAAATAGATATGAAATTGGATGTCTCTTATTTTTAGTGAAATGTGTTTAGTTACATATTAATCTTACAAAAGTATCAATAATAGAAATAAATGACAATATACAAGATAACATTTAACTATTAACAGGTGCTTGCTATGGTACCCCTAGAGGTTTAGTACCCGGGGCGGTGTGGCAAAATACAAGCCACTGGATAAGATTATAAAAATCTTAACATTGACTTAGTAATTTCATCCAATGACCTGTATTTTGCCATAACACCCTGGATACCAAACCCCCAACCCCCAGAGGCACTTTAGAATTCACCTTATTAACAATGTACCAAATAAAAACACCTAATATTTTGAGTTATTATTATTGGAGTCTTTAACCCGTGTGGATACTAAGGCAACAAAAAGATTCTCAATTAAACTAGAAAATTTATTGGACTTAATGAAACTTTTCTTTTCTTAAATGTCCTTAGCACATAAGCAAAAACTTGAAAAGGAAATTTATGTTATTTTCACAGGCTACATTTGCACACTTTTCATTTCAAATTTAAGTAGTCATTTATTTATTTATTATATCATTTTTTTAATAAAAGCAAAATATTCAATATAGTTTTCTTTGTAAGCAACTAGGTTGGGACTTTGTGTAGTAAATCGGGAAAGGTGGAAATGGGGAATGTGAGATTTATCTAGGCTTGATAATGTGTACAAATGTCTCGATAATTTTCACATTAAAATTTCCTATTAACCTAACATTTCATTCAACCATGTTATCATATATAAGTAAAAATGTCATCATATATAAGTAAAAATGAAAATTTTCTCAACAACGGAACAGAGAGAATTTTAACAAGTAAAAAAGGCAATTTGTTGAATACTAACTTGTTCAATATCGCGGTCAGGATTCCCATAACTGACTAGATTTGCCATTCCATCTGAAAAGATTGTAACGAAACCATGAAAAAGACAGTTCAAGCCATAACTGAATCAGGTGTTGAGCCCTAGTCTTCATAGATGATGCGTATGCTTTTTAATTTGGCTTCTCATTCAAAAATTTCAACAACCCTGAAAAGAAAACTACCCAAGAAAATGAAAATAAAGACTAGAAATGATCTAAAGCTTCAAAATGAGCTTTTTGGTTTTGGGTGTTTGCTTGAATAATCAACAAAACAAGAGATCCACATGACATATTTTGAATTTGGCAAAGAGAATATTTAGAATTTAGCATGTAGTTCTATGCATTTCTCAAAAAATTTCTCTCGAGTTGAAAATTATAGATCAGAGAGAGAAAAGGCGAAATGAGAGGGAAGTAAGTGGTCATTTATTGAGAGAAGTTTAATTCTTATAAAAAATGGGGATGGGGTATTAGCACACCTCTTGCTTTGTATCCACGTCCAACGCCTAACTAATTTGTTTGCCACGTGGCTTCAATGAATATGCAAAAATATGATATTATGATTATCTCGTTAAAATAAAGAGCAATATTTGTTATCACTTAGAAATTTTTGTAGGTTTTTTTTTTTAAATTCATAACATTAATTTGTAAATTTATATGATATGGTACCTTATCATAAACAATTATAATTGTAATTTTATACAACTTTTTTATATAGAAAGTACATAAAAAGTTGCATCACATTTTGTTAAAAGATTCTATATTATCTTATGAAAACTACAAATTATATTTTTCAACAAAATTACGTCTACATTCTAATAAGAATTCTTTTTCGTAGAGCAAATTGAAGCATAAAAATTGTTCATTAAATTATTATTCTTTTGAATGAAAGTAACATTGCCGTCCATTTTTGTTAAAATCTCAACACATAATCACTTTTCTTATTGAATTTAAATTAATCCTATTTTAGTCCCTATAAGATTGAGTTTATATTAAATTGGTCTATCACTAAAAGTTTATATTAATTTAGCTTTTATGAAATTAACCTCACCTTAAATTTTAGTTCTTTCATATATAAGATGAAATTACTAAATTATTACATGAAGAGACTAAAATTTGACATGAAATTAATTTTATAGAAATCAAATTGATATAAATTTTTAATAAGGGACTAAGTTGATACACACTTAATTTTATAGGGAGTAAAATAAAGTTTTAGTCTCAAATTTATCTACCTCAATATCTACAAGTTATTTATTTATACATCTTTAAATTAAAGCACATTTTGACACATCCTATATTTAAATGAAATCATGTTATCAAAATAAAAATGTACATTATCCCCTTTAATTGAGGAACTTTACTCCATTACTTTTAAAAGGGAACGGATAAACCACCCAATAAAATGGCGGTACAAATAAATGCTTCCACTAATTAGTTAAAATAATTCTTTTTTTTTCTTTTTTACTTTCAATGAGCCCAACCACACTTGTTTACATAAAGTTGCGTTGCTTCAATAACCATGTTTAGGAAATATCTTTAAGTGACATAGTAATGTACATCTTAAAAATTTCAATGGTTGAAATAAAAATAATGGACTAACATAGTTATGTAATGTTAATTAAAGCTTGGATTAACAAAATTTCAAGATAATGTAGGGCATATTGTAGTCCAAGTTTTATGATTATGTTATCGAACTTTTTATAAAGGCACTCGAAACATTAATAGGTTTTATATTTTGGGTGCCTCATTTGTCAAGTTATTGATTATAGGAAGGCTAGTCTAATCCTAATCCTACAAGGAGAGGTTCATGCTTTTTTTCCCCCAATATTTCCACCTATGACTACCTCATTAAGATTACAATTTTCTTGATGACAAATTAGAGAAAAGAGGAGCCCACATTTCCTATTGTGCAATGAATCATAGATAATATGATTAATTCTAGTACATATTTAAATTTATAGTTATTTAATTTGTTTATCATTTGTGCTCATAAATATGAATTTGAGTTAATAAGCTATTATTTAATTGACTTTAACAATAAATAGTATTAGAGCATAAAGTCATAAGCTAGTTATTGTGAAAAGTTTGATAGTCAAATATGTTCAACTTTAAATAAAGCATGGTAGAAAAATCAAGCTTGTTATAAAGTTCTTTATCTTTAATTTGGGGAAAATCCCACATGTATAATTTTTTTTTATTTTGTTTTCCCCAAGTTTAGGAATATTTTATTAATTTAGCATAATTTGAGAATTTAAAAAGGATTTGAAAAGCCTATGGTTACTATCTCCACATTTGTTATCTTTATTTTGATATAAAATGGTGTTGATATCTTATCCAAAGCATTGAGAAAAGTTTTTGGTCATCCTACAAAATATATGTCTACTTATAGCAAATGGCCTTTGGTTATGTTAGCAAGCTTAATGAGGCTACCTTGCAACGAGTTTGGGACTCGAGTATATTGGTTTATAGTCATCCCTTATAGATTTAAAATTATGGAATAAGACATGTATTAAGAAAAATGAAATAATTCCATTCCTATTCAAAATCATCCAATTTTGAATTATTGTGCTTAGAAGCTCCTAACATAGGGCATTCTTGTGAGTTAATGGCTAAAAGTGACAAGCATAGGTCAAATAATTTTAGTTAGAGAGTTACCAACTCTGATATTTGGTATTAGAGCTTAGTTTGTATCAAAGAACAAGATCGGGTAGGTTGCAATTGGTTTAAATATGGCTTGTCTAATGCTCTATAAAGGATGTTTCAAGTAATCTTTCTCAAACTTGAAAAAAGTATTGCCAATAACTTAACTAGAACTTGTAAAAGGTTAGATTAGCTTGAAAGCTAGTGTGCGGAAGGATAATGCATCCTAGGGAATATTGATTAATGCATTGAATTCAAGCATATGTACTAGAGCACTAGTTTGCATGCTAGGATAGTAGTAGCATCGAAGGATGCACAACACCATCCAAAGGGATATGTGAATTGAAGGCTGATCTAGTAAAAGAAGCATTGCTCTTGTGAATGGGCTTTAACATACCTAGAAGGATAAGTTAAAAGTTAGTAGAGTTAAAGCATGAAACCTTAACCATGTAAAAATATGTGGCCATAATCAAAGGACACATCCTAACAAATGGCACAATGAAATGATGTGTTAAGTGGATTAATCTAGAGAGATAAGCATAAAATTACATTATAATGCATGA
The DNA here is from genome assembly GCA_020226215.1 of Sindora glabra. Classification (NCBI taxonomy): domain Eukaryota; kingdom Viridiplantae; phylum Streptophyta; class Magnoliopsida; order Fabales; family Fabaceae; genus Sindora; species Sindora glabra. The sequence continues at coordinate 52,247,909 of CM035232.1, read as the reverse complement.
TCATTCAAGTAAAGGTAGTCTAAAAAGGATCATTTCGAGATGTTGGAGAGCTAGCATATCATAGTCTTGAAGAAAGACTATAACAATGATGTTAGAGCTCATATTACTAATGTACAAGCATGTAATGCTTAAGTTAGAGTGGAGGATGCTTTATGTTTAAACTCCATTAATATATTGATATATGGTGGTCATCAAATGATTTGCTCGAAGAAGTCGTTAGAAGATGCATTCGATTTTGGACTGTAGAGCTTATACATTAATGGATGTTACTCAAAATATAGGGATTATAAAGATAATAATGCTAAAGAGCACTAACTCTAAAATTAGCTTTGATTTTTAATTAGATACTAGGAAGTATTAAATCAAGGAGGATTAAAGGATCTAATTGATAACTGAGGGATGTAGTGATGAAATGAATTGACTGAACCTAATATAAACAATCTTAGGAAAAATGTTATAGGATATTTTATGTAAAGCAAGCATATGTTTTATCATTCACATCAGTGTTATAGGCATTAGATGTGATATACCCTATGAATAGATGGTTTAAAATTAAACAGGCACATAAGCTACAAAGGTAGCATAATGTAAACTATGGAGGCAATAAGCATAAGTTATAAAGGTAACAAAACTTAAAAGCTATGGAGGTAGTTATTCATACAAGCTATATAGGTAATTAGTACATAGTTATAGAGGCAATGACTTGTTGAACAAGTTACAAAGTCAAAAAGTTTATGATAACTTTATAATAATATCATTAAAAAATGTCAAGACATTTAAAAGAGTGTATAAAAGGTAGCTTTTTAAGAATTTATAGAGGATGCATTTTATCACGAGAATATCAAAGCTATAGATGCAACTACCTAAAAAAACTTAGGAAACATTTATAATGCTTAAAAAGATATACATGAGCTGCTAGAGAGTGATTTAGTGGAACAAATTGAAAACCAACACCAAGATTTAAGAAAGTAAGTAGAATTCTTAGAAGGTTATGTTAGATTCAAGCATTAACAAATGTATTGACATTTGTAACATTTGTAGTGAGAGAGAATATCACAAGTTAGAAGTTGTGGCAAGTTTGATAGGTAAACATGTGTGATTTTGGATGAAACTTGATGGAAAAATTAAGCATATTATAAGGGTCTTATGGTTGTAACTTAGGAGTAATCTGACTTGAGTATAACTTTTTCTTAAAATTTTTTCAATTTTCAAGGTATTTTGATAATTTCAACATAGTCTAAGAATTTAAAGGGATTAAAAAATTTCATAGTTATGATTTTCACAATTTTATCTTTGTTTTGGTGTAATATGGTGTTAATATCTCATTTAGAACATTAACAAAAGACCTTATGTCAACTTGCAAAAAGTATATTTACTTGTGAAAAATAACATTTAGTTCAAAATGCATTTTAAAGGATAAAGTGTCAATAGGTTTGGTAGGACAACTTGGCATTAAGCTAAAGGTTCAAGTATGTTAATTTATAGTCATCCTTTAGACACTCAATACTATAAAATAAGGCATATATAAGGTAATCAAAGTTATCTTTCTCTTTATTCAAAATAGTCCTTTTTTAGCCTATTGTGCTTAAAAGCTTCTTATGTGGGGCATTTTTATGGCTTGATATGCATGGCTATTTTAATAGCATTTAAATTTATCTTGCAGTTTTACCCTTGGTAGTGTAAAGACTAATAATTTTATAATTGATTACATTATATAAAATATTAAAAGTGGGAATAGTGGGATAGTTTAAATGATGATGTTAGAGATATATGAATTTATTAATATAAGTTTAACATTTGATTAATTTACCATAAGATTAGTATATTTAAAGAGTAAAGAGAAAAGAAATGACACAATTAATCCTTGAATGTGTGAATTCTTGTTGCACTATTATAATTAAATTAATATTCTAGTATATGATATGGAAATGTAAATAATTGGTATGAATTATTTACTAAGATAATATATGGTTTTAATGAAATGAGATAAATATATTAGTTAAGGAAATTGCAAGGAGACATTTCCTTTCTCATTTTATCCTTATGAGTAACCTTATTTAATAAAAAAGAAACCTTACATCCTTTTCTTCTTATTTTTATTTCCATTCTTCTTTATTCTTGAGAGTAAAATCTTGATCTTTCACTTATCTCTTCTATCACCATTAACTAGTCAAATTAAGGAATCCTTAACTCTTTCAATCTCCAAATATTTCCTTATTAAATTCCTTTTGTTCTTATAAGAAATTATTAAAGATTCAATTAACGAAAAAATTAGGAAATTTTATGCCCTAACTTGAGATTGCTTCTTTTTAATGTATAGTTGCTCAATTTACTAATCAATCCTACTCTAAACCTTCCACCTCTAATTTATAAGCAAAATTCCACTTCGGATTTATGCCAATATAGTGTTATAAATGAATTTTAGTGTGATTTTGCCTTTTTAACTTGGAAATTATTATGATTTTTATTATTACAACAAGTTATTTATAAACTATGGTGGATTGATTGAGAGATTTCAAGTTATGAAAGATATTTATGGTATAAGTGTGCCAAATAAATAGTGAAATTCTTGGAAATTTGCATAATTTCTTAAATGAATCAATTCACAAATCAAATTATTGAAATCTATAGTACTTTTAGATTACTTGAATCAATTCAACCCATTAGAAAATGTTGAGGTAAATAATTCATGAATGATGTGATCCAAAGGGGATAACCACTAAAAGTAATACCAAGAGGACTAAAGATGGGCTCTAAAGGATTTCAAGAGACTTGGATGCATAAGGAAGAGAGTTTGGAAAGTATAGAATGTGTGTTTTGAACAAGGAAAATCAATATTTGAATACCATATTTGATTATTACATTTAGAGTTTACTTTTGCTTGTTAAGAATCAAACACAATATTCAAATACTATATTATTTTCCTACATTATTTAAATAGCATAATTGAATCTCCTAAGCCGGTGCATGCCTCTTTAGACATAGTAAGCCTTGATTTGTATTTTTTTATACTTTAAGATATTTTTAAGCCTTTATTTGTTCATGTATTTTGGTCTATTATTTATCATGTTATTTTATGTCCTTGTTATGTTATTTTAAAACACTAATGCTACCTATGTTTAGGCTAATTAGTGAGTTAATTAATACATTAATCTTAAGCCTTTTGAGTTCAAGTAAGCCTAATTATTATAAGTTGACTTGTTAAACTTTTAGCTTACAAAACGAGGGTTGCTCCTTATAGAATTCAAATTTTGATCATTTGTGAAATGGAATAGTTACTACCCTTTTTTATGAAAGTGTGATTCGTTCTTGAGTTCTCAAAGGAATATATGAATTCTTAAAAGGATTCAATCTTTATCTTCACTTATCAAATGATTCATCCATTGTAGTATAATTCTTTTGCACTTATAAAATTTTTTTCATCCTTTATGGCCTATTTTTTTATCACTTATCACTCTCGTTTTTTCTTTTTCGTAGTGTAGTATGATTACCTTTCTTTTTTGTTTTTGGATTTGCTAAATTTCAAGATAATCTAATACTAATTCATATCATTTTATTTTTCTAATTTTATTATTCTGTCTAATTTAGTTGTGTTTTTCTATTGTTGAATTTCATTTGTTCATTGCTATTTTATGCTTTAATTTAAGTTAGGTTTTTGTTCAAATCGAATTTCATTCATATTGCTATCTTTATTTGTGATTTTATGATCTTTTATTTCAATCCTGTCATTATTGCATTTTTGTATGTTCTTTTAAATTTCATTTTGCAATTGTGTCTGTTCATCTATAATTTATCTTTGTTTGATTCAATACTTTTTGAATTTTATTGATACTCATTTGTTTAAATTCCATAATTAATTATTGTAATTATCTGGTTATTAGTTAGTGTTATCCTTATTTATTTGTTTGTGCCATTTTCTAATTGTAATTGTTGTTACGTTTCTTAATTACATTGATGCTATTTTATTAAATTGGTTGTCAATGCTGAGTAATGTATATTACTATTTTGCTATTCGATTAAATCATGCTTGCATCATTCTAATTCTTTGTTCACTGTTTTATGATTTTGTTAAGCCTATTATATTGATGTTATGGTATTCTACTTATTTTAATTTTGTCTTACAGTCTAGTTCATCATATCCATTATATCCAAAAAATGCTATTGTCAACGTCTTGTATTCAATTCATTCATGTCTTATTTTTCTAATATCTAAGTCCATGTTGATGATTTATTGAAATTTATGTAGTTACTATCTTTAAATTCACATTTGATTACTTTTTTTTATCTTGTATTGCTTCTCAATTGCATCACATCTTTGTCTTGGTTTGTTTCTATATTTTCATTTCTTTTTGCTATCCGATCATATGTTTCTAATTAAGTCACTTAGTTCATGAATTAGTCGTGCTATTTTCTATATATTTCAAATTGCAAATCTTTATTTAACCTTTGTTAAGTTATGTATTTAATCTTACTATAATTCATGTATTTCAAATTATAATGTTGTCTTACTTTCTCATTTGCAATGTTGTGTCGTTTGTTATTGCATCATGGTGTTGTTTTAATTCTATGTTCAAGTTGCCTATGAAAGATAAATTTGGTGCCATACCATTTTGCATCATTGTATATTTTGCATCATTGTACACCACTATATTATTTAGGGGTTTCATTATGCAATTGATATCTAAATTAAGTTGCTTGAATTCTAGGGGATTTAAGTAAAACAAAATAAAGAGAAAGAAAAATATAGTATTGAATTATTGTGTGAAAAAGAATAAAAGAGAAATAAGTGAATTAAAAAAAGGATGAGTTAGTAGTTTGAAGGAAAGAAAAAGCTAAAAAGAAACAAAGAAAAGAGTTAACATTGTGAAAAGTTGAAAAATAAATGCAAAGTGATAGAAAAAGAAAAAGAACAAAGTGAATTTGAATGGAGAAAAAAGTGTGATTATTGAAAAATAAATAAAAAATGTAATGGTAAAGTATTATTGGAAGAAAAAGAAAAAAGTGAGAGAGTTAAAAAGAATTAGTATTGTGAAAAGGAAAAACAAAAAATTAAAAGAAACAAGTGAACAAAAAGAAAGAAAGATCAAAAGAAGAAGTATGACAATTGAAACAAAGAATTACATGTTAAAAAATAAAAAAGTTAAAAAATGTTAGCCTTGAAGTCAATAAATGATTAAAAGTAACTTAAATTCTCATTCCTATCCCATTATTGATTATCTTTTATTCTTTATAAAATATGTTTAACATTTTATGTTTATTTCCATTCCTTTATGTACTTGGTCGTAGTTTTAAGTTATTGTTTTAAGTCTTATTTATCTTCTTTCTTTAATTGTTTAGTTCTAATCCTTGGGTCCTAATTAGTCCCTTTTCTTTGAATTTTCATTTGTTGTTTTCTAAGTGTTTGTTTAATTCTTCAAGCCATTTAGACCTTGATTCGCGATATTGATTGTTACAATTATTAAATCTTAACTAGTTATATCTACTTAGTTCTCCAAAAACCATAAAAAGGAAATATAAGAGTAGACAAAAGTAAAAGAGTGTAAGATCATTTAAGAGTAAAAGCCTAAATAAAGTACAAATATAAGAATGAATGCCTATAAATTAAGTGAAAAGTGTGCTTTTGTGAGGTTTTTTTCTTTTATCTAACTTTTTCTTGTAAGTATATCTTTCAAGATGTTAGGAAGTAGTAGAAAAAGGAGATTAGGTTTATATTGAGGGCAATATAATAACAATTTGAAAAGTTAGATGAAAACTTAAGAGAATTGAAGGTGGGTAACTTCAAAGGAACCAATATGGTAAGAAAATAAGAGGGAAAAAGGAGATAAAAGGAAAAAATGCTAGAAATACATTGAAGAAGAAGAAGTTAAAAATAAATATGGAAGAAGTAATAGAGAAAAAAAGCAATATCATGAGTCTAAAAGGAGTGATAGAAGAGATGATAGGAAGAATGAGAGAAGAAGAGATGATAGGCAAACAAAGAGATAAAGTGGTTCCAAACCTTGATCACATTAAAAAGAAGACTTCTTCATTTTAGGGTAAAAGTCCTTTAAGATATGACCACAACTTAAACTTTTCATTAAAGTGGGATCCATGGGAGAAGAAGAAGCTTAAAAAAAGGAAGACAAAAGTTATAGGAAGTATAAGACTGAATCTTGATCCAAACCTAAGGAAAAAAATCCAAGGTTATTATCAAGTGCAAAGTGGAATCCTCATCAAAACTTAAAGGGAAAATGTGTAAGAGTAAAGGCAAAGTCGAAAAGTATCAAAAGTATATCAATAATAAGTACTTCAAATATTTGAAGCATGATCACTAGGCTATTGATTATTGAATCAAGAAAGCCTTGAAGATTTAAAAAGCTTTAGGAGATCAAGTTAAGGAAAAGAGTGATAAACAAAAGGAGAGCATCTTTTATACAAGAATATGCCACATTAAAGGAAAAGTTTGTAATTTGATTATTGATAATGGTTGTTGTGCTAATGTTACTAGTACTTACACAGTAGAGAAATTACATTTGCCTACTTTGCCACACCTTACTCTATACAAGTTGTAATAGTTAAATGATAATTGTAAAGTAAAGGTGACAGAGTAAGTGTTAATTTCATTTATAAAGGAAGATACCAAGATGAGATGTTATATGATGTTGTTTCTATATATGCTTGTCATTTATTGATTTAAAGGCCTTGACAATTTAATAGAAAAGTAACTCATGATAGAGTCCTCAGTAAGTATACTTTTGTAATGAATGGGAAAAAAGTGAATTTCAATCCTTTAATTCCAAAACAAGTGTATAATGACCAAATGAAAATGCAAAAGAAGAGTAAGGAAGAAAATAAAAACCATAAAAATAAAATGAGTGATTGTAGAGAAAATGAGAGAAAAATTAAGTTAAGAGGAAAAAAACAATAATTTTGTAGAAAAAGAGAAAAAATAATGTCAAGACAAATAAAAAAGAAAATATTAAGTGTATTTAGAAAAAATAAATGAGAAAAAGAGTGTTTTATATGTTTCTAGGTTAATTATTTTATGTAAAAAAGTCCATGAGAATACTAACAAATTTGAAATTATTTTACCAAATATTTTTACATCTATTTTAAAGAAATTTTAAGAAGTGCTTCCAAAGGAACTACAATCTTTAAAAAGAGAAGTGCATTAAGTGGAGTAAGATAAAAGTAATGTAGTGAATGATGTTTTGTCTTGGAGATATACTTTTATCTCTATTACACAAATAAAGTTGTTAGATTTTGAATACATTAAAGACTTGTACAAAAATAGCCATGATTTTGCTTTAAGTTTTGATACTTGTGAGGAAATAGTCTTTGGAGAAATATTTAAACATGATAAATTTTTATGTAAAATAAATGAATTGTTTGTGTTTAAAAGTTCTCAAGTAATTTGCTTGCCACAGAAACCTGTAGCAGTGATATGGTAGGCTACATTGGTATTAAGAAAACTTTTAATGTTATGCTTAGTGAGTTACATGATCCATGCATGTTTTATAAGATTGGTTTGCAATGTAAATATTATCAATTTAGCTTAAGAAAAGATGTGGAATAGATAAATGCTTTCAAAGCAAAACATGGCTTATATGAGTGATTAATTTTGTTATTTGGTTTATCTAATGTAATGTACCAAATACTTTTATGAGTTTAATGAATTATGTTTTGTATGTTTTTAAGAATAAACTTGTTTAGTGGTGGCTTTTATGGTTTTCATGAGTTTAAAGGATGTATTTTATTGTTGCTTGAGAATTTAAAGGATTGGAAAGTTTTTTAACTATATATTTTTAACATTTTGGTGTACTGTAGAATTGTATATGAGCATCTTCACTATTTGAAAGATGTTTTGAAAATTTTAAGAAATAAAATGTCATATGATAATTTTGAAGAATGCTTATTTTACATGAAAAGAATTATATTTTTTAGACATGTTATGTGTGGTAAAGCAATGGATGTGGATGAAGAAAAAGTAAAGGTAATTAAAGAATAGCCACCACCTAAGTTTGTTGGTGAGATTAAAAATTTCATGGTTTGATCAACTTTTGTAAAAAGCTTGTAAGGAATCATGTTCTTTATGCTTTTATTAACAAGCTTATTACTATTGATAAGTTTATATGCTTACATGAAATTGTTAACTCATGTTTGGATTTGGATGGCTACAAGGAAAGATATGTTCCATAAGAGGTCAAGTTATATCCAAGAACAGAAAGACCATCCTAAAAGCTATTTATAATTCAAGAGCCATGTGCATTCCAAGTGCTTCTTTTAAATCAAATGATATTAGTATTCAAAGTGCTAATTCTAATACTACTTGCTTTTCTAAGTTAATAGAATTACTATGACACCAAAAAAAATTTATACATTGTGAATGGGCTAATCACTAGGAGCAAAATTAAAATGATCAAGAATGTACTTCAATGAGTAAACTTGGAGCTTATCAATGCCATTTTGAAGTTAATTTGGCCATTTAATTATTTTGGACTTTAATTTAGGCTTTTATTAAATTTAAAATGTTATTAGGCTTTTTTCATGTGTTAGTAGTATTTAGCCTATTAATTTACCTCTTTTTTAGGATAATTATTTTATTGCTTTAAAAACATATGGATTTTATTAGTTTGTTTACTTTGGGCCTAAGTAAGTCTAATTGTGTTTGCTTTAAGCCTACGTAAGTTTATTTAAGCTTATATATTTCTATGTTTTCTTTAAAAACTATTAAACAAGGCTTGTTCTCCAATACAATTCAAATTTGAGATTTAAGATTTTGATAATTAGAATTAACTCTCTTTTATGAGCTTTCTCTTTAAAGTTCTTGAAAGAACTTTGTGACTTTATTCAGTCTATATGGCATCTACCATCTTTTATTAAAAGGTTTCATCCTTTATGGTGTGATTCTTCATCACTTATTACTTTCCTTCTACCTTTTCTAGAGTACAGCATGAATATCTTTTTATTTTTATTTTGATTCATTGAATTTTAGGATAATTTATCATAGATTCTCATCATTTAGTTATCAAAGCTAGCTTTCTAACTTATAGGTTTTGTTCAATTTTTCGTTGTCTTTGTCTTTAATTCAATTTTTAATCTATTTTGATTCTTGTCCTTTGTTCAAATTAATGTTGCAATTGTCTTTTTTTCAAAATTTTGCACTATTTTGTTTTGTATTTTGCTTTATTTTAATTATATCTTGGCTTATTGAATTTTATTTACCAATGTTGTTTGTTAATATCTTTCCAATTTATTTTAAGTCACGTCAATTGTTCCTTAATGTATATGTTTTCTTCTAACTCAATTCTATTTGTGTCCTCTTTTTGTTTAATCATTGCATTTAATTAAATTTATGTTTTGTGTTTGCTATTTTCAATTCTCTAATTTTTATTAGTATCAATTTTTTGTTTAGTCCATTTTTTTGTCTATCAATCAACATCTTCTTCAATTTAAGTTGCATCTTATACTTGTGTTGTCATTTGTTTAAGTTCAATTATATGTTCAAATTTAAATCATTATTGTCTGAATAGGGTGCATTTCCTCTTTTCTTATTTACTACAATTACCATCTTTCAAATTTTATTTTTTTTATTGAGATGCTATCTAATTCATCTTTACTAGTCTAAATCATCATGTTTTGTATTGCAATTGTATTAGTCTAGTTTTGTTCATGTTTTTTTCTAAATTAATCTCATTTTGATTTGATTCATGCTATCATTAATTCTAATTATCTATTGAAGCAACATTATCATGTCTGTCTTGTTATCCATTCTTCTTGTTATTTCATTTTGTCCTTATGCTATTTGCTATTTCATTCAAGTTAGATTATGTTTCAGAAGGTGGTCAGTGCCTGTTATTTTGCCCAAGTATTTATGAGCTCTCAATAGTGTTAAACTAGTATTAAATGCTATAAAATAAAAGAATTCAAGTGCTTTCAATGAATTGTTTTGAAAAATAAGAAAAGAGTTAGTATTATGAAAAAGAAAAAAATGTTGAATGGTTAAGTTATGAAAAGAAATGAAAGAATAAAAAAAAGAAACAAGTGATTGTTGGGGAAAAAGTGAAACAAGATAAAAAAGCAAAAAAAATAAAATAAAAGAAATGTGATACTTAAAAAAAGAATAAAAAATAGAAGAAGTAATTGAATTATGAAACTATCCAATGAAAGCTTAAATCCATTGTTTGATTTCTAATTACTTTTATATTATCCATTGTGTCCTTCTTTATTAAAATTTTATTCCTAATCCTTGAATTTTATGTTTTTTTCATTCCTTATCAATTTTGGTCATAGTCTTAGTCTTTGAGTCTTTCGAGTTTAATCTTTGAGTCTTGACTCCTTATTGTTTTTAACTCCTTTGAACTTTCATAACTGAGTCTCGCTAAGCTTTATTTTGTGGTTACTCTCATTTATTGGATTAATTGATGATATTGATTGTTATAAGTGTTGAATTTTAATGATTAGGTCTTTCTAATTCTTAAAAACCCATAAAAAAGAAAGAGTAAAAAATGAAAAAAGCTAAAAGTGTGTGAGATTATTTGAGTGTAAAAGTCTTAGTTTATGTGTAAACATTAGTGTAAGCATCTTTAAATCAAGTAAAAAGTGTGCTATTGTGAGGTCTTTTCTTTTACTTAACCATTTCTTGTAAGTAAATATTTCAAGATGTCAAAAGGCAATAGAAAAAATGTTATTATGCCCATAATAAGGACTATACAATAACAAATTAAGGGAAATGAATATAACATTAGATAAGTAGGATGAAAAACTTAGGAGGATTGAAGGTGGGTAACTCCAAAAGAACTAACATGGTGAGAGATATAAGGAAAGAAGAGATAAAAAAAATCAGAAATATTTTGAAGATGAAAGGTGTAAAATTGAAAGAATGCAATATGACGTTTCAAAAGGAATGATAGAAGAGATGAAAGGAAGAATATAAAAATAGAAGATGATCAATAAAAATAAGTTCATAAGTCTTAATAGTATCAAAAAGAAGTTTCCTTTATTTCAATGGAGGAATGATCTAGAAGCTTATCCAGAGTGAGAAAAGAAGAAGGAATCAATCTTTCATTGCTAACACTATTCTAAAGAGAAAAAAAATAAAGCTTACTACTTTCTAATTCATTAATTGTGTTAATATTTAGTGAGACTAACTTAAGTCAACTAAAAGAATAAATGATACAAAGCCTATTGGTACTTAGGAAGATATGAAGGCTATTATAAAGGAAAAATTTATTCCTAACTCTTCTAAATATAGCTACAATTTTAGTTCTTTATTGAAACCTTAGAAAAAAAAGAGTTAAGAAAAAAAGACTAAGAAGTTCAACATAAGTCTAAAACTTCTTTAAGATTTAAAAGAGAAAGAAGGAAAAGAAAAGGGAGGAAGAAGAGAATAAGAAGAAAAAGAAGGAAGAAAAGAAAAATAGAGAAGAAGAGAATGAGAAAAATATAGTAGAAAAAGTGAAAAGAAAGAAAGAAAAAGTTAGAGAGGAGAAAAGGATAGAAAATAGTATGATTCATGAAAAGAAATAGATTTTTGTGAAGAAAAAGAGAAAGAAATAGAATTAAGAGAAGAGTCAAGACAAGGAATAGAAAAATTAAGTATCATGACCAAAATAAGTGACATGAGGAGTGCTTTATATGTTTTTAGGCTAATTGTATTGTACAAAAAAAGTCTATGAAATTGCTAACAAAGTTGAATCTATGTTATCAAGTGCTTGATATGTTGGCTTAAAGGTATATTCTTACCTCTACTTTATATAATAAATTATTAGCTTTTGAATATAGTAAGGCTATTTTGCATACAAAATTGTTAAGTTTTAAATACATTAAAAATTTGTATGTGAATAATTATGATTTTTCTTAACATGACTTTGCTATTCCTCTACATGTTGATTATACTTCACATGTTGATATTTGTAAGGAAATGGTTTATAGAAACATTTTTTGGCATGATAAATTTTTCTATAGGGAATATGAATTGTTTATGCCTAAAAGTTTTCTAAATGACTTGCTTGTCAGAGAAACCTATGATAATGGATTGAAATAATAAAAAATTTGCTTGATAATATGCTTAATTCTTATATGTTTTCTAAAAGTTCTCTAATGGAAAAAGACAATTTGACAAAATATTTTGGTGTTAAAAGAACTTTAAAAAATATGCTGGATGAATTGTATAATCTTCATATGTTTTCCAAAATTAATTTAAAAGGTGAATATCATTCACTTTGCATAAGAAAAATGAATGCATGGAAAAACATTTTTAAAACAAAATATGTATTATATGAATAGTTAGTTTTGATACTTGATTTGTCCAATGCACCAAATACTTCCATAAACAATGAATAATGTTTTGTATCTTTTCATTGTTAAATTTGTTATCGTTTGTTTTTATTGCCTTTCATGAGCTTAAAAGATAGATTTTGTTATTGTTTAAGATTTTAAAGGATTTAGGAGATTGCTTGCATATCTTGATGACATTCTTGTATATGGCAAAGATGTAGATAAGCATATTAAGCCTTTAAAATCTATTTTGCAAATTTTAAGAAATAAAAAATTGCAAGATAATTTTAAAAAATGCTTATTTTTCATGAAAAGAACTAAATTTTTAGGATATATTGTGTGTGACAAAGCAATAGAGGTAAATGATGAAAAACTGAATGTAATTAAAAAATGACTGCCACATAAGTTTGTTAATAATATTAAAAACTTTTATGATTTGATTAGCTGTGCTTTCATTAGCAAACTTTTTACTATTGAAAAGTTTATATATTTACATAAGATTATTGATTCTTGTTTTATATTTGATCTTAGTATTTAGTTTTGTAAGGCTACAAGAAAAGATAAGCATTAAGGGAAACCAAGTTACATCTAAGTGGAGATTATTCATTCCAAGTTCTTAAAGAGATAATGATTATGCTTCCAATTTGATTCCTTATGGTGAGTTTATTATGAACATTTCTTTTGATGTTTCTAATCTTACTACTTTTGATATAGGTATTGAAGGTTTAAAGATGAATCCTTTTAAAAAGAAGGGGAATGATAGAATCATTAAGACACCGAGGGAACATTTACACATTTTCGATAGGCCAATCACAAGGAATAAAGTTAAGAGGAATAAGAATGCACTTTAAGGAGCAAACTTAGAGCTTATGAATACCACCTTGGAGTTGATTTGGCCATTTAACTATTTTGGACTTAATTTATGCTTTTATTAAGTTTAAGATGTTTCTTTTTAATAATAATTACTTTATCACTTTAAAAAACATATGTTGGGTTTTATTAATGTGTTTTCTTTAGGCTTAAATAAGTTTATTTGAGGCTAATTATTTTTAAATTTTCTCTAAAACTTATTAAAAAAGGGTTGTTCTTCAATATCATTTAGATTTGAGATTTTTAACAATTAGAATTAAGTCTTTTCATGACCTTTTTCTTTAGGGTTCTTGAAAGAATTTTATAACTTATCAAAGGGATTCAACCTTTGTGGCATCTACGATCATTTAACAAAGTATTTCATCCTTTGTGGCATGATTTTTCATTACTTATCACTCTCTTTCTACCTAAGTGTGGTATGAATATTATTCTATTTTTATTTTAACTTACTAAATTTTAGGATGATCCATTGTAGATTCTCATTATAAATGCTTACAAACATCAATTACAATGCTTATAGGTTGGATCTTTATAGTGAGTTTAATGTGATTGCCTTTTTTGATGTTTCCAATCTTAACCCCTTTGATGTAGGTTTTAAAGATTCAAGAACAAATCTTTTCAAAGAGAGGGCATATGATGTAATCCAAAAGGGATACCATTAGAAGTAATGCTAAAAAGATCAAGGATGTGCTTTAAGGATTTCAAAAGGCTTAGATGTAATCCAAAAAGAGTTTGGTTAAGCATAACAAGTGAAGATTGTGTCTTTCAGCTAAAGGTGATTAGTAGTCAAATATTATATTTAGTTATTACATTTAGAGTTTGCTTTTATTGGTCAGTAATTAAATATGATATTCAAATACCGTATTATTTTCCCACATTATTTGAATACCATTATCGAATATTCCTAAACTAGTGCACACCTATTTGGACATATTAAGCTTTAATTTGTATTTTCTCATGCTTTAAGATATTTTTAGGCCTTTATTTGTTAGTATAATTTAGCTAATTGCATGTCACTTTATTTTAGGTCTTTATTATAGTTTTTTAAGACATTAATGCCACCTCTTCTTTGGCTAATTAGTAAGTTAATTAGTATAGTAGTATGGTAATGTTGGACCATTTGAATTCAACTAAGCTAAATTATTATAAGTTAACTAGTTGACCTTTAGCCTATATATAGAGGATTGTTTGTCATAGAATTCAGATTTTGATCATTTATGAAATGGAATGCTTGTTGTCTTCTCTTTGTGAAAGTGTGATTCTGTCCTGAATTTTTGAATGAACTTGTAGCTTCTCAAAAGGATTCAATGTTTACGATGTCTATATTCTTATTTATCAAAAGATTCATCCTTTGTGATATAATTTTTTTTACACTTATCAAAGGATTTTTATCCTTTATGGTGTGTCTTTCATCGCTTATTGCTCCCTTTCTTCCTTTTCTAGAGTTGGTATTAGTGAATCAATTCATTAAGGCACAAATAGTTTTTATATGAACTAAATTAATTCTTAAATTGATTTGCTCTATTTGCCCTTATATTTTTACTTGTTTGAAAGCTTTTAATCAAAGTGTTTTAATTCTAAATACTTTTCATAGACATTGATGGTTCTAGTATGGATAATGAGATGATAAATGGGTTATTATCCAATGTATATTTGAATTATGATTAAGAACCTTGAAATATTATAATGGTTTATGCATAATATGCAAAATGATATGGCTAGCAAAAATGCTATAATATTGTTATAGCCTATGCACTAAATCCATGTGCCAATTTGTAAAAGGATAAGGACCTTTAAGGGATAAGAATGGAGTTTTTGAGAGGATAAGGATAGTTAGGAGCCACAATGAGGTTTATTTGTCCTATTTGTTTCTATTGATGCTATTATTGTGGAATTTATTTTTTGACATTTTTTGAATAGGTGTAATGCTACCTATAGTGGTTGAATTAAACTTTATGAGGTGTTCTTGTAAATAAACTATTAATTGTTTTAATGAGCTCACTCAAGAGCTTTTGTATATAGTGTTTTAAACAATTGGCTTTGCTTCTTTATGATATAACAAATTTTATTACTTCAATATAATATTTCTCATGAAGTCCTTAAGTTTACTTTTTCATGGTTTACATTTGTCAAATACTCAAGGTAAGATACCTCTACCACCACCATATCCACTTTTATAGCAAGTCAGATCATCACAGTACAAATCTTTCATTCTTTTGTGGACCATAAAGAAATCATTATTTTGGTATTATTTATTATTATCTATATTATTCAAAATCTCCAATATGGGGCCATAGTCATAAACAAGTAAAACATAAACCTATGGTAATATAGACCACTAGATATAAGGCTCAAGTTAAACTAACAAAATCCTTCTTAAACCACTAGGTTCATAATTTAGTCTAACTTCTTTTTTGGAATAACTTAAGTGTTTCTTAAATGAATTTAAATTTAATGACAAAAGGTCATAAGTTTTGAAACCATGTTAAACTAGAATACCATTTTAATATTTCTACTAGTTCATTATACTATTAAATTTTTTGTTAAGCTTAGGGAAGGGTTGTGGAATTATTTGTAATAGTTTTGCATTGGTCACAACCCAATGAGTGTCGTGATATACAAATATGTTGTACATAGGATTTTATTCAATGGATGAATACATTTTTAAGGCCACATTATCTTTTTAAAGTGTGCTATTAGAAATTTGAGAAAGGTTAGGATGTTAGTCAAGAATGGCAAACATGTAATGCATGGTTTGGCTAAAAAGTTATCAACATTTGACACTAAGTAAGTCACTTTTTTTGGTTAATTATGTAAGAAAATTTTATTAGTCAAATTCTATTTTGTTAAACATATCATATTTTTTTCTCAAAGATAAAAAGTTCATTTTTATGATTATGTGTTCAATTATTTTTCATGCTAGACAAGTATGTGTTTTATTATTGTTTATAGTTTATTACTTTTTATGTTTTATATTCATTATTCATTTTTGCTTTAACATTTCTATGAAGAGTAATTTTCTTATTCTTGATTATGCTCATCATTGATCATGTTTGATTCATGTATTTATAGTTTCTTGTACTTATCTCATGCTTAATTAATTTTGAGTTTTATGTGTTTTGTTTTATTTGATAACTCTAACCATAATATTTTAATTATGTTGTTTATCATGTTAATTTTGCATTTACTTCTAACAACTCAAACTTTGATCTTCTTTTTATGTTCTTCATTTATGATTAATGAATGAATCTTTATGAAGGTTAATTAAATTCTTTTGTTCCATAAAAATATGTTAGTTTTCTAAGGTGAAAATGTTATATCCTTAAAAAATTTTAAATTTTAAAATTTAAAATAGTTCACTTAGTAATTAAATCTATTTGTTTTATTTGAATATTCTATCTTGAGTTTTAAGAATAATCTGGATTAATGGGATATTGAAATTTAATGAAGGTTTAGAGTAGAAAGGAATTATAAGACAATAGTTATATTATGGATGATTTAAATAAGGAAAAAGGAAATTAATGAAGGGAATTGCAGACTTACCTTTTTTTCCCAAATACCCTTTGTAGCTCCTTTATCATTGTAATCCTTAAACACTCCTCACTTTTTCCCATTTTAATTCATCATCCTCATCAACCTCCTAAAGGAAGCCTTAGAGCTTTAAGAGGATTCTTCCAATTCTCCTCTAACTTTATCTTCTCAAGATAAGTAACTTATTAACGAATGATTTCTCATTAACCAATCTTTTCCATATTTATCTATTTTTCCTTTTATACTTAAATTTCAAAACTAGTTTAATGATAAAAGGTAAATTATAAAACCCTAACCTATAAATTCTTGCTTATGTGATGTATAAGGAATTAAATTAACTTATCTTGCACTTCCAGCTTCTTCCTTAAGTCTTGTGAATAGCATTCTACTTAAAATCCAACTTGAATCCATTGCATTATTTAAGTTTAGGTATTTATAATTTGTTTAATGATAGAATAAGAAATGCTATTTATACCCAAAGATGGATGATTACATTAATGGGTTTTGACATGTAGAAAGAGTATTTAATGTTTTTAAAGGTTTTGATAAGGTTTGGCATGGAACTAATGAATATTGAAGGTTATTGATGGCAGATAAATAGTGATTACGTAGAGAAAAATGTGGATCACCACATAATAATTAACTATATTATTGATTATGTGTGTTTAAATTACTTTTTGAACTAACATAATTAACTACATAATCAATTACATAACGTGAGATTTATTCTCTGGACAATGGCAATCAATTATATAGTTAATTATTGTTGTTTAAAGTTATTTCTTGGACCTTCATACTTAATTATAGTTAGAATTTATCTTTGGATACCCATATTTGAGTATATAGTTAACTATTGCCCTGTTTCACTATAAAATCATATATTTTGTATGAATGCAAAATATTGGGCTTTCTTAGACATGTAGTGTAAGAATAAATAACCTTGAATGCAAATAATGAGTAATATAAGTGATAAGTCAATTAATATGCTTCTAAAGAAAATGAAATCATGTAAATATGGTGTTATCAACTTATGAACCTTATAAATGTTAATCTTTGGGTATTATTCATATAAAGATATGCCTTGTAAGGCCTTGCTTATGCATAAATATGTATACAAGTGTGATTTAATTGTAGTTATGATACTATAAGACATTAGCTTAAGTTAATTGGAAATTTACTACTATGCTATGAATAGTGGCATGGTTATGAATGATAAGATAAGTGTGAGCAATGTTATGATATGAATATTATACATTGGATCTATATATTGGCATGTAGTAGTAAGTCAAAAGGTAACCTTGAAAGGAAATGGCTAAAGCTTATAATAGTTAAGTCATAAGGTAACCTTAGAGGGATAAAATTAGAGCTTATAAATGATAAGGATGATAGGAGTTAAAAAGAGGAAACTTATTTGAATTTATATTTGCTTATAATTATTGCCTAGTACTTTGAGATTATTCTCTTTATTTTAGTTTGATAGATGATACCTTTATAAGGAATTAACTACATGATGATTATATAGATGCTATTATGTTAATAATGTTTCGTATTTAAGGACCTTGTCTCAAGGACACTTGAAGGGATATTAATTATTTTCCTTCGCACTTATTCACTAGTTATAATTTACCTTTAACTTGTTTGATAAGTAGAATAATCCCTGTTAAGTCTCATACTTACTTCTTATATGCTTATCATTTTCAAATACATAGTAGAACCTTACACCATCTTTTCCATAGTAAGAAGGGTACTCTCCTTCATAGGTTTTAACCCTTTTTTTAGTGAATATGGAACAAAATTTCTTAGTACATTTTGTAAATTGGAATGAATGGAATTAAGTAGTGCAGTAGGCTGAGTCTTTTTTGTATAGGATAGGATACAAACACCAGAATGTACTTTTATATGGTTAGGATAATCTATGCCTTTACACATAAGGTTTATAAGCTAACCTAACTATCCTTTTAATAAGTCATTTACTTTTGATTGAATATTCTAGAAATGCAATGCATGGTTAACCTTCCTTATTGAATGAGTATGCAATATGAATAATTCTTTTGTTATGATGAGTAATGAATGTGAAATTAGGTTGATAGGATTGTTCAAGAATAATCTTATGCCGATCTTTATTGAAAAGGGTCATGACAGAAAATTGAATGATCAAAATAATTTTTCCAAGAAAATTTTAAGAATTAAGGCTAAATTCACTTTATTTTTATTTAGTAAAATTAACAGATTTTGATTTAAAAAAATTGTAGATGCATTTCCAAGTAAGGATATTAAAAAAATGTAAAAAAAAGCTTGAACGTTATTTTAATGTTAGATTTGGAACTAGGTTGCTCAGCCTATGTTGCATACTTGTTAATAGAAGAAGAAAAGCTCTAGCCTAGACAATTTTGCCAATCTCATTTGTAACAAGTGTTGCATAGGGCTTACACATCAGCAAGGAAGCATTGTCTTCCACTGCTAGCTAGATTTTTGAAAAAATTTTAATTTTATATTACTAGAAATACGAATTGAATTTTCTCATACTTACTTTTACTATCCAAATTTTTATACACTTTATGTTAATATGTAATATAATATATTATACTTTCAATTTAATCTTGTTTATTAGATGAGATAATTTATTTTTAGAATTATATTGTTATTTGAAAATTATTTGTTATTCATATTATTGTTATAATTAATATAATTAGGAACTTACCTATGGTGAGATAATTTTTTTTATGCTAGTGAATGAAAATTTTGGATAGCCTTATATTGATAATGTATTTACTAAATTAGTATATATTCAATGAAAAAAATTTAACTTCTTTCTATATGCAATTAACTTTTATGAGAATTCTTAACCAAAACAATTATGAGGACTTAATCAAACCTTTGAAATTGCACCTAACAATAAAAAATGTAGATCTATCTTTGAGGGAAGAGGAATTTGGCATAACTGTTGAATATTCCATTACTAATAAGGCACTTCATGAGAAATGGATACATTGAAATAAAGTATGTTTAATGATTATGGAATATACCATGGGCAAGACTATTAGGTAAAGTAATCTTGATCTTAAAAAGGCTAAGGTTTTTCTTTACCCTATTGGTGAGAAATTCATGAAGTTTGACAAAGTTGAAAAAGGTCACCATCTATTATAATTTGTTTCTTGGTTACTATGAACGGCATAAAGATATCTGACTAGTATTAATATATTAGCCAGTTATTTTTACAAGCCTTTAAGACATACCTAATCTGTCTACTTTCAAAACTTTACTAAAAATATTAATAACTGCTTATGGAAAATAATTTTTATTTGTGTGCACATAAAAAAGTTTAAAATATAAGTTACATGTACTAAATAATCTTTATATAAGTGTACAACATCTTTTAAAAAAAACATAACTTTATACATAGTACTTTTAGAAGATAAAACTTTTAATTAGGACACCATGGAAATATTGTAAGTAAGGTTCCCAAAAGCATAAAGAAGGTCCACACATAGATGTTAGTTTTCTTTGTGGGATCCATGTTTCGCATTTGTAAATAAAAATTTAATAGAAAGAGTGTGAATATTAAAATACTTAGTGAATGACTACTTCTTGCCTTTTTCTAGAGAGTTTTTATCATAGTATATCAGATATTGATTATAAAATAAATTTGATTAAAGCTCTTATGTATAAGACCACCAATTTTATTCCTTAAACCCTTACCATTCCATTCCTTTTCTATAAAGAATGTAAAACTTCCACCATAAATTTGATTCAAGATGAGTAATATCAAGATGCTAACCATAGCATCAATTACTCATCTCATTCTTTTCATAGAATATGGCCAAAGTACTAATTATGCCATGAAATTTTACCATTCTCATATAAGTTCTCATTTTATCCTTATATGACATTATATCTAAGGATAGCATACAATCATTTCATTCAAGATAGGGGTAATACTCAATTATTTTAAATGGATAGCAAATTTATAAAACAAGCACCATCCAAGCAACATAAATTTTAATTACTTGCAACATTTTTCAACATTAAACATGCTAGGAAATATAAATGCCCTTATGATTTAATGCCCTTTGGGCTTCTAAATAAATTTAAAATTTTACCAAAATTATATTTGATGCTTCAAATACATTAACAAGTACCAAACATCAATTCTCTTGCAATTTTCTAACACTCAGATACTATTTAGACAGTATTAAAATTTGAAAATAGGACATCATGTAAGTAATTGAAATAAAAGTCTTTATTCAATATCCAAATTACTTTTAGTCATTGCTAAATTTTGATACAACATTCCTAACATGTTAAATGATAAAAAAATTCAATTATTCCACAAAAATTTCATGTAGGTACTATTTATACACAACTAATAATTTAGAATTGTCAATTTTAGGAAATTTTGAGGTTATTGTAGAAAAAGGGGTTTTCTGTATCTAAATTAATTTCAATTACCATTAAATTTTTATGTAAGATTAACATTAATTACTTTAATTTTTCTTAATCAAATTATGACACAAATAGTAGGAAACTTTAACATACAAAATCTATAATTCTGTTTTAAGCTATTGTAACTAAAGTCTATATAAATTGACTTTTTATAATTCTAAAATTTTTAAAAATTTTCAATTCTCTTCACACCTATCCTAACACTATTTGTAACATTAGAAAATTGAAAATTGAAATTTTAACAATTTCCAATCCTTTGTTTCCATTGAATAACAAAATCAAACTATTAACCCACTAGATAATTTTTTTCTTATTCATAACATAATTCTTATTGTCATCTCTCAAAAGAAATTCTAATAAATCTTCTCCTATCAATTTTGACACTAAAATACTAATATCATATCATCATATTACTATTTATCTAACACTAAAACTAAACTATATAGCACCACAACTCAATAAGTACCTATAATAACATTTACTACCATATTCTTCATTTTTCATAGGAAAACTCAAAAGAGTAAGGGATAGTTTTCACTCACCTTAAATCTGATTATTTAACTTTTCAAATACCTCTCAAAGCAGTAACTTCACATAAATAAACTAAATTTTAGGGATTTTAAAGAGAAGATTTCTATGAAAACTTGAAAGAGATGAACGAAAACCTAAGTTATCTTGTGAGAATTTGATGAAACTATTTAAAGAACCTTTTGAGGTTTATTAGAAAGTTGAAACCCTAGTAGAAAATCCTAGGAAAGTACTCAATTTTGGCTAAAGAAAGGAAAAATAATTTATGTAAAAATAAGCCAAAAGAAATTTATATAAAATCCTAACTTGAGCTTCCTTCATCAGTTTTCTTTTTATTATTTTTATTTTTGTAAAAATTTTGATTGCAAGGCAAATGGATGTATGGTTTTTCTAAGCCAAAATTAAAAGATTATTTCTTCACAATCCATTAAAATTTAGTTAAATATAATTTCTAGAAGCAACCACTAATAATTGTCCCTAATTTTTCACCAATTTGCTATTAGCTTCTCTTATAAAATTGAGCCTTGTTTAGGGTTTAGGGTTTAGGCCTTATTTTTTTTTCATTTCAAAAATAAAATTTGAGCTGAGGAAAGTTAAGCTAAATTAGCTTAAATAGATTAAAATGATTTATTTTAATTTTGGGCCTAATCTCTAAATTTTTAGGTAATCCTTTATTAGGCTTCTATATAATTTTTTCAAACTTAGTGTTGGGTTCTTAATTATATTTTGACCTATGCTAATACCTAATATAATTTGTATAAAAATTCTAGCTAGACATGGCTCCAAATTATCTCTATGACTATTTAAACTTTACTTAAGTACTTCACCGAATTTCTGCTTAGAAGATTTCTAGTTAAAATTTTATTCTTTAACTTCCTTGTGCTATTTAGGGTATTATAAGTTATCCTCTTTTAAAAAATGATTCATCCTTAAATTTTCAAGGTATCATATGGTAATAAACAAAATTTTTAATAAGCTGTGTATAAATTTCAAATAAAATCTTACTAAGTGAGGTTAGATACTTTTCTTATATGTCCCTTTCTATTTTCCATGTAGCTTTTTGTACTCTATGTTTTTCCCATATTACTTTCACCCTTAGAATCTCTTTAGAATATAGCTTCCTTACTTATCTATTAATGATTTGCATAATTCGCTTTTTATAGACTAGTTTTTGATCTAGTTCTACTAGTACTTCATTTAATACATGAGATTTATCTAGAACATATTTCCTTAATATTAATACATGGAAAGCTAGATGAATCACTTTTATACTTTCTAGTAGTTCTAACTGATATATGATCTTTTTGACTCATTTGGTGATTACATATTGACCGACATACTTTAGGACTAATTTCCTTATTCTACCAAATTTCATTATTCCTTTTATTAATGAAACTTTTAAAATACACAATTACTTTTTTAGAATTCTAATTCCTTTCATCTATTATTTGTATAGAATTTATGTCAACTTTAAGTTGCTTGTAATTTTTTTTAATAATTCAACATTTGTTAATGGTATCCTTAACAAAGTTAGGACTAGTTATTTTAGCTTCCCTTGGTTCAAACTATCTAAGAGGTGATATCTATTTTCTACCATATACAACTTTGAATAGAGCCATCTGTATATTAGTATGGTGACTACTCTTATATGCAAACTCTATGAATAGAAAATGTTTATTCCAGCTCCCTTAAACTTGATTGCATAAGGTCTAAGTATATGTTCTAAAGTTTAAATTATCCTTTCCAACAGCCTATCAGTTTGCAAATGAAATGCCATACTAAAGCATAGTTAAGTACTAAACATTTCCTAAAATGATTACCAGAATTGAGAAGTAAACTATGATTCTTAATCCAAAATGATCGTGTGTGGTACACTAAGCAACTGAGTAATATTATTCATATAAAGTTGAGTATGTTGTGACGTAGTGTGTTATCTTTACTAGTAGGAAATATGCAATTTTCATAACACAATCCATTATCACCTATATGAAATCATACCCCTTGCTAGTTCATGGCAATCTGACTATATAGTCCATCATAATACTCTCCTATTTCCATTCAAAAATGTGAATGTTATGGTAAAGTTTTGTTAGATTTTGGTACTTTGCTTTTAGTTATTGATAGGTTAAGCATTTGATCATATACTCTTGTACATCTTTCTTCATTCCATCCACCAATATATATTCTTCAAATCTTGGTACATCTTTATTGTACTAAGATGCATCATATAGGATGATCTATGGGTTTTTTCCAATACTTTCTTTCTCAAAATTATAGGCATATATAATTAATTTTTGTTGTTTATCACTTCTTTTTTATCTATAACTTTATTCTTTAGTCACTCATATTGAAGATCTTCTTTTTGGACTTTTAATTTGATTTGTTATGGAAGAATGCATTGTCATATAAGCCAAATATGTTCTTCTATTTCCTTTTAACTCCTTCCTTTTTTCTTTTAGGAGCTTTTCGGCTTAAGGTGTTCATTACTACATTAGCCTTGTCTAGATAATAGTGAATAGAGCAATCATAATATTTTACAAACTTCATCCACCTTCTTTGTTTCATATTAAATTCTTTTTACTTAAAAATATACTTAAGGCTCTTATGATTTGTATAAATATTACAAGTAGCATTATATAAATAATATCTCCATATTTTCAAAGCAAATACCATAGCCATCATTTCTAAATCATGAGTGGGATAATTAATCTCATGTTCCTTCAATTGACGAGATGCATAAGCTATTAATCTACCTTGCTACATTAATATACATCCTAATCCCACTCTAAAAGCATCATAATACACTATATATTGTTCTACACTATCAAGTAATGTTAACACTAGGGCAGAAGTTAGACATTCCTTCAATTTTTGAAAACTTTTCTCACATTCATCATTCCATGCAAACTTTACTCCTTCACAAGTTAACTTTGTTAATATTACAACTATTTTTTAGAAGCCTTTTAAAATCTTTTATAATATCCAGCTAATCTAAGAAAATTATGTATCTTTATCACCAAGGATGGTTATGGCCATTTAAGCACAACATAAACCTTTTAAGGATTCACTTGTATGCCTTCTTGCAACACTGCATGGCCTAAGAAATGTGCTTGTCTTTATGCAGAACTCACATTTTGGGAATTTAGCGTACAATTTATGTTCCCTCAATATTTGTAAGGTGATTATTAAATGTTGTGCATGCTTTTCTTTACTCTTAGAATATACCAAGATATCATTAGCAAATACGATAATGAATTTATCTAGGAAAAGTTTGAAAATATGATTCATCAAATCCATAAATACTGCAGGAACATTAGTTAATCTAAATGATATAAATAATAACTTATAGTAGGCATAGTGAGTCTAAAATGCAATTTTTGAAATATCTTTCTTTTGAATTTTCAATTAATAGTAATTTGACCATAGGTCAATTTTTTTAAAAAAATACTAAGATACTTACAGTTAATTAAATATACCATTTATTTTTAAAAGAGGATATTGTTCTTGATAGTGACTTTATTTAATTGTTAGTAATCAATACATAATTGTAACATGCCATACTTCTTCTTTATAAATAGCACTGGTGCTCCCTATAATAATGTACTAGGTTATGTAAAAACTTTATCTAATAAATCTTGTAATTGCTCCTTTAATTGCTTTAACTTCACTAGCATTATTCAATAAGGTGCTATAAAAATTGGGTTTACTCTAGGAATGGTTTCAATTATAAATTTAATTTCTTGATTCAGGGGTAATCCTAGTAAATCCTTAGGAAAAATATTAAGAAATTCTTTTACTATGGGAACTCCTTTTATTCCCATTTTTTCTTTTTTAACTTCCTTTTTTGAAACTATCTAAACAACACATCTTTTATCTATCAACTTTCAAACTTTTGTACATGATATGAAAGTAGGCATTCCTATTTTCTTTTCTCCTTAAAAGATTTGAAGTTCACTCACTTCCAGTTAATAAGTTACAATCTTATGATAATAATCAACACAAGTATGATATTTTGATAGTCAATCTATTTTAAGAATTACATTATAATCTACATGTCTGACATAATTAAATCAATCAAGGTTAGATGTTTATCTATCCTTATCATGTAACCTTTGACATCATAGGTTGTAAGGATGACTATCCTTACTGATGTATTCACTATTAAGAGTTCATTTAATTTACTTAACAATTTTGATAGTTTAACCATTAAATTTATTGATATAAATAAATATATAGTACCAGGATCAAATAACACTTTTATTAACAAAGTTTCAACTAATATAGTACGCACCATGATCGCATTAGAGGTTTGAGCATTATGGCATATCATAGTAAACATTCTGTTAAGATTGGGAGCCAAACAAGCACAGTAGAATAAACCAATCTCAGCCAACGGATCCATGTAAAATATTAAATTAGAATAAGGATTTTATCAATACCTTTAATGATGACTCAAGAATTCAGTCATTGAACACCTCTTCAACTTCTTTTTAGGCAAAAACTCCGATGTATCTACACAAACCTGCGAATCACCAATGAACATCCACACAAATACTAGTTGAAATTGTTCTCCTTTGCCTTGTAGTGCTAGCTGAGTCTCTTTAAAGGTTTTTATCAAGGAGAGGTGTTAGGACCTTTTTATGTTTGGGATGCATAAATAATAATCCCTATTATTACCTAACAAGTCTATTTAAATATGTGCATAGAAAACCTTAACTAATTGAGCTTTGTTCTATGTATAATTATGAGCTTATTATTAGGCCTTATAATTATAACATGGAATTCCTAAATATTAGCCTAAATAATTTAGACCATTAATTCCAAATCCATTAAATTCTAAGTATGCGACCCTACATACTCTCATTACGTTAGCAATGATCATTAATCATATTAATGATCATAAATAATGAATGGTGTTTAATAACACATCATTGTTACCCAAATAATGAGAAAGTTGATGATTTGACTAAACCTTTACACATGATCATCATCTATGTCTTTTTGTCCTTAACATCTAGATTGAGCACGAGACATGGATTGTGTCATTCCTGTATAGCCCAATCTTGAGGTTTTTTTATCTGTAAGTAAGATAACTAAAGCAAATATAATTGACATCTCATGTCAATTCATCTAAGCATGACTAGGCATTTTCTTAGCTTTACTTAATCAAGGGGCCCATATATGTTACTTCTGTTATATAGGAGGAGCAAATTCTATCTTAATCATATAAAGCCCTCCGCATGATATGTAACATATCCAATAACTATCCTTGCATTCACTCAACCATGAGTGACATAGAATAAGATCAAAATATAAAACTCACATGTAGGGAACCTTGGCGATCTCAAGTCAAAGGACCTTATTAATAATGATCACTAAGAATCACTCATGATACTCATATAACGATCCATGTAGTGTTCTTAGGATTGGTCAATCCAATATATAAGTTCTCTAACTTGTACTCATGTGTAAACTTAATATCCCATATAAGTCACAATACATGCTAGTCTTAACATATCAAAGCAACCTAATCCACAATGATATTTGACTAGGAACATTTAAGAATATAGTTATTCTAAGGTTATTATCATAATTAAATATATTACGTAGATAATATATATAAATATAATAATTGAAATTGCCATTAAAATAACATAATTTAAATTTACAATCATCAATATGATTAGTTTTAGGGCATATACCCTAACACATTCTTGGTTAGGTTCTAGCTAGCCTTTTTCCTGAATTCTTTAGTTTCACTATAGTTGTATTTTGAGTAGGTTGTACACTAAAGGCTATGATGTTGCTCCCTTACTAAGTACTTAGGCACTTAAAAGCTCGATGCCCTATTTGTCCACATTTAAAATAGGATTTGTATTGCCCAAAATGACTAAAGTTACATTGCTGACAATGAGAAGGTCCATTAGGTGGATTTGGTAATGAATAAGTCCTACTAGAAACATTAAGAGCCATTTCCAATCTATTATTGGGAGTTTTTTTTTTTATAAACTTCTTCAATATTGAAATTTGTTTCTTCTTATTTGCTTATTTCTAGTTGACACATTCTAAGTAGTTATAGCTTTTCTTGTTTCCCTAATGCTTTTTCCTTAGAACTTTGTCCTGAACCTACTTCTTTACTTTATCTTTCATTAGCGTTCTACTTTGATTACTTGATCCAGGGCTTGTTTATATATTGTACCATAAAAAATGTCCACCAATCATAGAAATAACCCTAAAGATCATATACAAATAAGTTCACCCTAACTTTCTTTGTAAGTACTAAGTGTTCCTAACTAGCAAATGTTAGAATATGTAGAAAGAATTATAGCTAATCTCTTAGTTGATCTAGTATATTTCTAAGCTCTCATATCCTAACTAGCAAATGTTAGAATATGTGTAACTATTGTGTCAGGGATGGATTGTATAAAATTGATATTGTTTGTGATCTTCTCTATCTCCTTCTATCGACCCACCATTTGCTTTCTATCTTCACTTTCTTAGTTTCTTATCCTAGACTTGCAAGTATTCTTTAATAATATTAACATCCATTTAAAGCAATTTGAAACTTTGAAATGAGTTCTCATTTCCCTTCATTTACAATTATAGTGATTTTTCTTATGTGTTCTCATGAAAATTTCCATCCAACTAACATCATCAATAAAAAGAACACCATGACTTTTCCTAAATTTTTTTATTCTCCCTACTTGCTTTCTACTTAATAATATTTTCTATTTATAAGGCCACTTTTTCACCTAGATGAAGATAAAAATTTCATTTTTTAATAAGAAAATATTTTCCCTTATTTATTAATTAACTTTAGTTTATACATATATATATATATATATATATATATATATATATATATATATATATATATATATATATGTATGTATGTATGTATTCATGGGCTACTAGGGCTTTGCCTATAAATTTGGGCTTAAATGTTGCTTAGTTAATAGGCTAAAATTAATATGGGTTTAGGCTAAAGCCTAAAAGCTATTATTTTTCATAGGCTTTGGCTTGGCCTGGCCTATTTTGGCTTATAAACAAGTTAAGTCTCAAGTGAGAAAAATGTATTGGAAAAGTTATTATCATTTTCTTTTAGTATGTAGTATACATATGTAAAACTAATTAAAGGAAATGTTAATTAGAAATTTGTTGAACAAAATATTTTTACTATATGGCATGATCGAATGGGCCATTTTAGATTAAGAATAATGGAAAAAGTCATTAAAAATTTACAAAGTTTTCATTGAATAACCAGAAGATTCTTTAATCTGATAAATTTTTATATGTTACCTATTCTCAAGGTAATTTATTTATAAGGAATTATGGTTATTGCCAACTAAAGTTAGAATTAGATTTGTAATATTTTTTTGAATGAATACGAAGTGATAATCTTGATTTGTTCATTATGTGGAATATTTGAGCATTTTACAACTTTAGTTACATATAAATTTATTATCAATTTGTAACTTGATATTTATGAGATTACTAGCTTA
The DNA here is from genome assembly GCA_020226215.1 of Sindora glabra. Classification (NCBI taxonomy): domain Eukaryota; kingdom Viridiplantae; phylum Streptophyta; class Magnoliopsida; order Fabales; family Fabaceae; genus Sindora; species Sindora glabra. Next base: position 52,218,777 of record CM035232.1, on the reverse strand, counting down.
AATAATTTAACTTTGAGCACAATTTTTAATTATATAATTAATAAAAATAATATATCTTGATAATGTTAATAAATTTATATCCAAAGCTTTTACAGATTATCATGTTCCATTGGGAATGATTATTGAACATCCTAAAATATATTAATATGTAAAATGATTTAGTTAGAATAATTTTAATGTTCTAAGTTATTAGTTGTATCATTGTTCAAGAGAACAAAATTCCCTTTATCATCTTGAGAGATGTATAACTTATATGTTGTAATATTTATGTGCATCAAGCAACAAGGAAAAAAAAGCTATAGTTATCCTTTATAATTAACTTTGGTCAAGAGTTAAAAAATTTTACATATAAATTTTTTTTAATGTGTAATATATTTTTACTCTACCACAATAGATGATCTTGAAAAATAATAAAAAATATAAGTTCATATGTAAAATATTATTCTTAAAATTATAGGGAGAAAATATGAAGCTATAGAAATAATATAACATACAATCATCTTGATCCTCATACAAAGTAATATGAATAAAAAATTCATAAGATAATTAATTTATAAAGTATAGAAAATTGTCAAATATATTATTAACTAAAAGCAAATAAATAAAATAGTTTAGTTGTATATTCAAATTGATGTTTAAGTATGGTAATCTATTTTTCAATAATAAGTGATTCTTGAACATACCTAATGCATAATAGATCTATTAGTTTCAAATAAAAATATCCTTAAAATGAAGAAAAAATAAATGAATGGCCTTATTGGGGAATTAAATATATTTGAAAAAAGTTGAGATATAATTAAAGATAAACTTTTGAAAGAAGTTAAGTACTTTAAATTTATGAAAATAGTGAAATCTCAATTAATTATGCCTCCAATGAGAAAGATGAAATTGAAAAAGAAATAGTTGTTGACGATATTTACTTTTATATGCAATATAATGCTAAAAAAATATGAAAAATAGTGATTAGTAAGGACTTTGAAGTTATAGAATGATGATATTTATTGGTTAAAGAGAAAAGACAATTAAAATTGAAATGCAAAGTTTGAATTTACTTATAAAATAAAGAAATACCTAAAAGGTGTTAAGTCAATGAAATATCTTAAAGGTGTGAATCTAATAAGATACAAATGTATAATTTTACTAAAATAATAAGAAAATTTTAGTTGTAAAAAGAAAGAACAATTTGTAGAACAAAATTTTTTGCAAAGATTATTATTGGTTATAAAAATATTTATTTTTAACCGGTGGATATAATTTTTCTAGCAATGTATTAAAACTTGATATATGTTTGATGGATTTACTTATATTCAATTTCATATGTGACAATTGACAATAATATTATAATCACTAAAACATTTTAGATGCCTAAAGCATGTATTTTAAATATTTAAGAAAAATTTAATTGCAAAGATCTTTGTATGAATTCCAATGTGTTACAATTATTTTCATGAATATATGCATAAAATCCCTTATGTTGTTATCTAAATATGAATTGTTGCATATGTTGGTAATTTTAATATCATTAGGACTTATAAGAGCTTCCAAATGTAATAAAGTATATAGAAAAAGGGGTTTAAAATGAAAGATTTTTAAAAATTGAGTTTTATCTTAGCTTACAGATCAATTATTTAAATGATGGAAGATTTTATCATCAATTAAAATGGAATAATCCTTTTTCATAAATAAATCACATCCATCGAGTGTCCTAATGATTGTTTAATGACTTGATACTAATAAAGATCCACTTCAAACTCCAAAGAATAGCAAAAAAAATTTATGATTTTGAGGTACCATATCTTAATGAAATTAATATACTAATGTATCTTGCTAATTAAACATGACATAACTTTTTTAAAAAATTATTAGTAAAATATAGTTCTTTTCCAGCCAAAAGATATTGGAATAGAATTAAACATATATTTTTAACATCTTTGTAAAATAATGATATAAGATTATTTTATTTGTATAAATTTTTTAGTCATAACTATTTGGTTATATAGATGTAAGATATTTAATCCCTACAAAGTTTGATTTCATATTATTATCTATGATGGTGAATTTATATCACACTTCTTGGAAAGATAAATTATAATTGTAGTTTTTCTAACATATATGTGACAAGTAAAGAATCAATTCTCTTAAATTTCAAGGAAGAAATTTTGACAAATTCATATGAATATAATGCCAAGTACAAAAGCCCAATTGGAAGGATAATGCATTAAAAGAGATAGGTCTTTCTTATGCTTACAAAAGGATTATGATTGTGATCATAAAATAAATTTGTTCAAGCAATCCCTGATTAAATAGTTAGTAGAGACATTGACTCAAAGGTCTTTATGATATTCTCAACAGGGGGAGTTAAAATTGTGTTGAATTTTTTTTGCTTGACCATGGTTTTTTTTATTGGGTTTTCCTCACAAGGTTTTTAATGAAGTAAATTATTCGTTAAAAGAATAATATATTCTTTTCCCTTTATTGAATTTTTTTAGTAAAGATTTTAATAAGAAAATTCTTTGCAAAATTTACATCTGAGGAGGAGTGTTATTGACATGGATGCTTATAATATATTTTTGATTTATTTATTAGTTATTGTAATTAAAATTTACTCAATATCTAATTGTAACCAATAATAGGTATTTATCAATAAGTGATAATTATCACTTATTAATTACTATTACTAAATTTTATAAGTATTGAAGGTTGTAAAAGGGTTTGATACATTCATGAATATAAGAGAATCTCCACCTTTCTTTGTATTATTCTATTCTTTTCATTTATTCCTCTATTATTCTACTTTTATTTTCATAATAGAAATAAGATTTCTCCCTAAATTAGTAGTGTAATTGCTTGATAAATCCTAATAATTAAAACCAAAATTTTAATTCCCTATGCATTAAAATTTAGAAACATGTATTGATGAATTCATGCATTGCCTAAAGTTTAGGTACTAGGGATTAATCTTTTAAGTTAATTTCAAGAAAAAAAATTATTTAGATAATATTTCAATATCTCTTCAATTGTATATGTATAAATAGGTCGTAATTTCTATGTAATCTCTCTTTGTCTCTTTAATGTCTGAAGATTATCCTTTTGCAATAGTTATCATTTTATACTACTTACACCATTTTATTTTTCGAATCAAAATTCTATACTTAATCAGTTCTTTTTCTATTCCACGAGATTTGTCAAAAATCTTTTTTGTCCTCTTTCTCTTTTCTTTACTTACTCTTCTTTTCTCTCATTTTGAATTCTTATATTCCTCTTCTTTATCCAATTTGAAAATACTAAGGCATCAATGAGTTTGTCTCTAGAAGGAAGAATGATTAGTTAAGTTTGTGTAGGTACTGATAATGCAAATAGTTTGGATTATTTGAATATATTTTTATTTTTATATTTTAAAAAACTATTCTTAAAAATATTTTTTTTATTTTCAAAAATTATTTTTGCATTGAAAGAAAATAAGGAATAAAGGATGACTGATATTACAAATAAGAAAATATTTTATTTAATTATAAATTTCATATTAATAATAATAGAATAAGTTAAGAAAATATTTTCTTAAAAGTTATTTTCAATTTTAAGTTGCACAAAAATAAATAAATGGTTTGTTTTTTCATATTTGAAATTTTTTTGTCTTATAATAATATATTGCCTTGATTTGCTATTATTAAATTATATTTATTCTTTCTTTCCTTTAAGAGAATGTTTTATAGATAATAATGGAAGCCATTTTTTATAGCTTGATGCTTTAGTCTCAAAAATAATAAGATGAGGCTAATCTTTGTGACAATTTACCATTTAGGCATATAAGTAATTTTGTATTCTTTAAGTTGTTTTTGGAAGCCATTCTCTTCTTTCTTTTAGTAGACATTTATTACATAAACTAACAATATCTTGAGGTTTAATTGCTTAGGCTACTAGACATCATTTTCTTTATTTTCCTACTTTTGCATCATCTTCTCAAGTGCTCTATGTCCTCTTAACTATGATGTGAAAACTTTTGATTTCAAATGACTAGAGGCCCTATTGAAAGATTTTACTTTAAATTTCTATTTATTTCATATATATATTTTGCATTTTTTTAGTTACATTAGCATGAAAATGAATATATATGTTAGGGCATTTGATCAAATACTTCAAATTGTATGAAGATACAAGAAAATTGAGCATTTTTATTGGGAAAATAAATTCAATAATGTGATATATTGAAGGAAAGTGTTCTTAGTTAGATCATCTATTTTACTCTAGCCACAAAGAAGATATTTGAAATGCAAATCAACATTTATTGTTAATTTGTATTTCAAGTCTCTTTTTATGAGTAGTATTTTGAATACACTTTAGGTATTTTATTTTTGGCCTACAATGTAGCTAAAATTTAGTATGTCCAAGTGTTTTCTTTTAAACTTTAATGATGGGTTGCCTTCTCTATTTTGTGTTGCTACATTATAACTCTCATTCTACTTTTCATTGAATCGTATATATATTTTACTATTTGAGAGGCACATATTGTTGACAAAAAAAATCAATGCTTAGCTCAAATTGATCTAATTTCAATTTCAGTTTGATAATAATCAACTACACATTATAAAGAGGTAAGTTTAGCACATTCCAATTTGGTCTTCCCTTATTTATCGGTGCTTTAGTTTTTGTGATTTTTGGCTCAAATCAAAGGTATCCTATTGGTTATACTCACAAAATTAAGCTTTGTAACTCAATGCCTCCATTTCTTTTACTCTGCTACTGCTTTTATCATATCTTGAATGTTGTGGGTTATGATGATAAAATTCAAGAAGTTATACACCTATCTTATGTTTTTCCAAAATTCATTGTTGGTAATTTATACATAAAGGCATTTTATCATATGGTTTAAGAATGTGCCGGAAGAAATTAATGTATATTTAATTTCTTGTTGGTGTTCGCTATCATCCCTCCATCTTTATGCTATTGAAGATATGAAGTTTCTATTGTATAGAGTACCTTAGGTTCTTTATGAACCTCTCAACAATCGGAAAAAAATGATGTGTTTAACTAATACATGAATAATCTTCCTCACTTTAACATGATAATATATATTTTGTTAGGTTCCTTGCTTCAAATAGATATTAAGTACTTAAATTTTACTTTGCTCTTTTTTTTCCTCTTTGGCTTTTGGTTATTGTTAGAGTAAATTTTTTGTGTATTTAGAAATTTATGACCACTAAAGCTCATGACTCTGTCCGTTTGTGGGTGGCCCTCACATATTGTGCAGCTGACGTTGACGGTTCTCGCATATTGTGCACTTGATGCTTACTTATTGTTGGCATTATATATTTGCTTTTCATTCGATCAACTTTTTCTCTTAATTTATGGATAAGAAGCATGAATGGGATAAGAAGCATGAATTTATTGATAAGAAGAATTTAGGAATTGAAACAACTGATATTGCCTCCAAAGCGATGTATATTATATATATATATAATTTATGATTACTTTTTTTTTTTTCAACAAAGTGGTCAAACATGAGTTTCTTCGTATCCTGCCAGATAAATGCTACTTTCAACATTACGTTTAAAGACAAAACAACTTTCTAGATTTATACGTTTGCAACTATCATTTATGCGAATAATTTTTCTTTAATTATATGTAGTTTTCTTTCAAATTATGTAAACAAATGTAATTAAATCATTGTTGTACAATCTGTGCTATACACGAGTTTGAAACTAGTATATACATAACTAAAATCCAAATAAATGGATTACATGATGAACGTATTAGGACCAGTAACCACCTCATAGAAACTACATTATTGTTGCTTAGTGTATTGATGATATATCAAGTAAATATCAATAATTTCCTATTTTAGGTATACAACTAATAAATTAATTAATTAGAATTGTTAATCGAATTGTTCAAATAAGATTTTACTATATTATTATTGCATAATATAACGATGAAATATATCAAGTAAATATCAACAACTCTCTATTTTATGTATATAACTAATGAATTAGTGTTGTTGAAGAAATTATTTGAGTAGCGTTTGATCGTATGCCTTTGTTTAATTTTGAGCGATAGAGGTTAAATTTTTTTTTTATTAAAGGTAAAGGTGGAAAAAAAATTATATTTTAATAGTGAAATGTCTTTTTACTAACCTAGGGTGAATCAATTATTTAAAAACGTTAGACTTCCTTATATTTTTAAATTAACTAATTAAGGATTAATCAACTACCTCAAATAAATTATTTACTAAATAATTGAAATGACTGTTTTACCAAATCAATTAGTGAAAATAGGTCCAATAAGCTAAAAGCCGATAAAAATACCATTTTGCCATGTATCCTCTTTTAAATACTCATCTCATTGAATCCTTGAATTTCAATGTCTAATATAATTTATCCATTTTAATTAAATAATATATATATTCATTAATATTTTTTTATTCAAATGACATTTGATATTTGTTAAAGGCATTATACTTTCCATTCCATCTAGAGTTTGATCCACTATCATTGCTTGTATATATTTTTAGTGGTTTAATCATTTATACCATTAAAAAAATGGTACACATTTAACTATAATGTATTCTAACTTTTTGATAAAAATTAAAAATTAAATTCTACATATAATAATAAAAAAATGACTATAAAAAAATGGTAATAATACTACTACAACAAATTCTAATTTATGATTTCGGTCTTTAATTATCTGTTGCTTTGTGCAATTTAATTTTATTTATACAGATACAATATCACATAGAAATGAAGAAAGTGAAATTTCAATAAAAAAATTATTGAGAGAATTAAGAATTATAAATTTAATTATGTATATTTTTCATTCTAATGGATTTATTTTCATTGTGCTTGTTCCAAAATTTGCTTTAAATTATGATAACTTATCATTTCGATCAACTTTTCATTTTTACAATACAATGGCATAAATTCATGAATATTAGGAATAACTGACTATAAAAATTTTCAAATTAATACATGTACAGAATTAATTATAAATTAAAATAAACTTTAAATACTTAATTAGAAATAAAAATATAAAGACAAAATTATATTATGAATTAAAATAAAGTGCATGTCGCCTAAAAGTTTAATTTAATCTTTTAAAACTAAAATTAATTCATAAATTAGTAGATAAACGTAGAATATAATATAAATGTAAATCAACATATTTCAGGGAAGTGATCCGAAACAAAACAACAACCAAAACGAGAAGTTTTACTATGCTCCAGGAGGTAACATATTTAGGAATAACTGAATATAAAAATTTTCAAATTAATACATGTACAGAATTAATTATAAATTAAAATAAACTTTAAATACTTAATTAGAAATAAAAAATATAAAGATAAAATTATATTATGAATTAAAATAAAGTGCATGTCGCCTAAAAGTTTAATTTAATCTTTTAAAACTAAAATTAATTCATAAATTAGTAGATAAAAGTAGAATATAATATATATGTAAATCAATATATTTCAGGGAAGTGATCTGAAACAAAACAACAACCAAAATGAGAATTTTTACTATATTCCAGGAGTAAGGCAACAATACCTTACTCTGGAAAGGGAAACAGAAAGAAATAGTGGAGTGGAGCCCACGTGTATAGCCCACCCCACTACATTTGTTTTGCATTCTCTCTCCGGATTAAGGCACTGATGGAGCACCGTAAAATTTCTCAACGAAAACAGAATCGCGCGATTCGCCTACTGTCCTGTCTTTTATGCTCTGTTTGATTTTAGACTTTGGGAAACTGACAAACCAACACTTCGCGGTCTGTTCTGGGGTGATTCTCTTTTGAATACTATTGTTACTACGCAATCCCCTCCATAAACCCTTTACTTTATCATTCCGCTGCCGCCGCCGCCGCTGCCGCCGCAACTACCACCATGCAGTCCATCCTCTTCACTCCCATTTACCGATCCCCCACCAGCATTACCTCGAAGCAACTCTTACCAAATCAGAAATCCCAATCTTCTCGGCCTTTTTCATTCTCCATTAAAGCTTCAATTTCCGACAAGGCACAGACCCAATCGCCTGCCACTGTAACCGTTGACTCTCCACCCAAGTCCGCCCCAACTCACAAACTCAACAAGTACAGTTCCTGCGTTACTGAACCCAAGTCACAAGGCGGGTCCCAGGCCGTGCTCTATGGCGTGGGGCTCTCGGAGGACGATTTAAATAAACCCCAGGTTGGGATTTCGTCGGTTTGGTACGAAGGGAACACCTGTAACATGCATCTTTTGAGGTTGTCGGAGGCTGTTAAGGAAGGGGTGATAGAAGCTGGGATGGTCGGGTTCAGGTTCAATACTATTGGGGTTAGTGATGCTATTTCTATGGGAACTAGAGGCATGTGCTACAGCTTGCAGTCTAGGGATCTTATTGCTGATAGCATTGAGACTGTCATGAGTGCACAATGGTATGATGGCAATATCTCCATCCCTGGTTGTGACAAAAATGTAAGATTTTTTTCCTTATATTGGGTGGCCGCTGGCTTTTGACATTAATGCCGTTTTCCTGATTCTTTGTTTTGTGTATTTGATGTGGGAAAATATGAATCTCACAATGTCTACAGACTATAATGGATTGGTGGTTGGTCTATCTCCTTTAATATACGGTCTTGTGCAGCATACTTGTTTTTCTTACAACATACAACTGCTACAAGTGCACAAAAACTTGCAAGTTCATCAATTTGCATAAAAGATTTTTTTAAAAAATTTCTCATTTTTATGTAAAAGCTACCGCTTTCAACCAAAAAGTTGCCAAAAGGTATAAAAAAAATTTCACGAGTATTACAAGAGGCACCTGTACTACACACGGAATCATAACCTTACATGTATGTGTGTGTATATATTTCAAATTAACTTATTTATGAGATGTGTTCCGTTTAGATTTTCATGACCTCATCTGGTGCTTAGATATGTCAAAAATCTGTCCCCGTATTCAAACAAAAGTGTTTAGTCAGTTATGTTTTAGCTTAACATGGTGTAAATTATCTGTATAACCTAGATAATTTTCTCTTCTTCTGTTTATACCCTTCCACTGATCTTCTCATTTTCCATAAAGAATGTACTTCTTTTCTTCTTTCCTCGTTCCTCTGAACAATGCTGATTATTATTCTAATTCTATTACTGGTAATAGTTGTTAGTGATAATCCAATCCCTCGGTAAGTCTATAATCTGCCTTTATGCCACTGGCTGTTGCTTGTTTGAGCATCATAAAGTTGGCTTTTATGAACCCTCTTAGCCAGTGGCCTAGTGCTGATCCTATGTTTACATCAACACTAATATTTCTGTATTTATAATGGAGGAATTTTCTATGTGCTGTTGTTGCCACTTTCTTACAAGTGAGAATTATATCTTGCTATTTTACAGATGCCAGGTACAATCATTGCTATGGGACGGCTCAACCGACCAAGTATAATGATTTATGGTGGGACTATTAAGGTATGGTATGTGGCTTTAGCTGCTGAGAGTGTAGTTACAGACCACACATGAGGAATAAGCACAAGAAGCCAAATCAATCCCACTAACCTTTTCTGATAAGATACTCTGTATCATTAGACAACATTAAGGGAGTGATAACCTGGTTAAGATCATGTGATGCAATCTTTACAGTAGAATGAAAAGTTTTTACAAGTGGCCTCCTTAAATATTTGTTTTTTCCTTCTTAAAATGTTTTCTGGTAAATGTTAGCTAATTAAGAACTATTGGGGTGAGTGTCTCTTGTTATGATATCATTCTAAGTGGGCTTTTGCATAACCTTAAAAGCCATATAATATCATTCTAAGTGGGCTTTTGCATAACCTTAGAAACTGTGAAGCAACGTTGTTGTTCTTTTATGCAATTGCTTTCTCTGGTTGAAATTGATCACGCCAATTATGCAAATGGCGAGCATTTTTTGATTTCTTCTTGAAAGAGAGGCAATATTATGGTTCTTATATGCCATTGCTTCCTATGGTTGAAGTTGATCAAGCTGATCATGCAAATGGCTACCATGTATTGATTTCTTCTAGAAATAGAAGCAATTTCATGTAGATAAAGATCTCTGAATTTAATTTGTGTACTTCAGGAGATATTTGGAGAGCAAAAGAATGGTGTTTTCCTGTTCTCTTTGCTTTGTGTTGATGTGGGAGATATTTAAAAAAAAAAAAATTAGATGTATATGCCCATGATGCAGTACCAAAGTGGCAACTATCAAATTTATTTATTTTTACTGCCCAATTAATTCAAATCATAGATGGTCATAAATATGTATTGATATTTGGTTTGATTTAGATTTAGATATCATTACAAGATTTTTTTTATAATTTAGTTATTTTATTTTGGTTGCAGCCTGGTCATTTTCAGGGGAATACATATGACATAGTATCTGCTTTTCAGGTATTGCAGCTTAATGTTATCTAAGTATGATCTCACTCTGTTATATTGTGATTGGGTTTTCCATTGCATCAACTTTTTTCTCGTTTCCCCATCTCTCCATCTTAAACATGGTTATGGGATATGCCACACTTAAGTTCTCTGTGATAAATGTTTATGTCATGTTTGTATTATTATTATTATTATTATTATTATTATTATTGTCCATGTCCCATATTTAATGAAGAGCTGCATATTCATTTTACATATTGTTATTATTTATCACTTCAGAATGTAAAATATTTGTTGTTGGTGAAGCAATTGTGTGCTATGTATTTCTTTTGTCTGATATTCTATATTGCTATTTGCTGATTATGGTTTTCTTTATTTTTATTTGTCTGCAGTGTTATGGAGAATATGTTAGTGGATCCATAAGTGATGAATTCAGAAAAGATGTACTCCGCAATTCATGCCCTGGTGCTGGGGCTTGTGGTGGAATGTACACAGCCAATACCATGGCTTCTGCTATTGAAGCAATGGGAATGTCACTTCCCTATAGGTAAATATATGGCTATGGATGCATGGTTTCATATTTGACATTGTAAGGAAATTCTCAATTTCATTGGCTGCATTTTGTAGCTCATCTACACCTGCTGAGGATCCCCTGAAGTTGGATGAGTGTCGTTTAGCTGGTAAATACCTTCTTGAGTTGTTGAAAATGGACCTAAAGCCCAGAGACATTATTACTCGTAAATCAATACGCAATGCAATGGTTCTAGTCATGGCACTTGGTGGATCTACCAATGCTGTTTTACATTTGATTGCTATTGCTAGGTGAGGATAGTTTGTTGGCTGACTTACTTTTGATATAATCTTACAGGAGGCTCACGCTAAGATTTTGGCAGGTCTGTTGGTATCAATTTAACTCTTGATGATTTTCAAAAGGTTAGCGATGAAGTTCCCTTCCTTGCAGATCTTAAGCCTAGTGGCAAATATGTCATGGAAGATATTCACAAGGTATGCATTTATGGTTTCGATGACTTATGGTATATTAGTATTTGCCTTTTCATTTGATTTTCATAATCTCTCTCCTCCCTTGATCTGCATGGTGTTTTGATAGATTGGAGGGACACCTGCAGTTATTCGCTATCTTCTTGAGCATGGATTTCTAGATGGGGATTGTATGACTGGTACGTCTGCTTGCCTTTGTCCATTTAAAACACAAGTTTCTTATTGATAGAATGCTTATTATTAACATGGAGATACTCCCTCTTCAGTCACTGGGAAGACCCTAGCTGAAAATGCTAAAATTGTTCCTCCTTTGGCCAAAGGGCAGGTGTGATGTAATTCTTTTTCAATTTTATATGGTTGTTTTTTTTTTTTCTATTTTCCCTCCCCTGGTTCCACTTTCAGTTGATCTCATTATTGACTAACAATACTTGGATAAATCATATAGGAAATAATAAGGCCAATTGAAAATCCCATCAAGAAGACTGCGCATATTCAAATATTATATGGGAATGTAGCACCACAGGGGTCTGTTGCTAAAATTACAGGAAAAGAGGGGCTATATTTCTCTGGTGCTCTTTCTAGATATTTTTCCCACACTTTGCTTTTGTCAAGTTTTACAAGGTTGTTCTGCTTGAATTATTGTTCCTTGAATTCTGAAATGTATTACATGAGTTTATTAAACAGGTCCTGCACTTGTCTTTGAGGGAGAGGAATCAATGATTGCATCAATCTCAGAGGATCCAATGAGCTTTAAGGTAATTTGTACGATTGTCATGGCCATTATTGTAAACTTGGTAGCGGTGACTAAAATTAACAAAAGGGCTGGTTTTGGAGACCTCAATTTCTTGATAGTTCTGCTTAAGTTTCTTGTTGATCAGTATGCTTTACCCTTTTCTATTGCTTCATGAGATTCTGTCTTTAGTACTATGGCAGTATTTCAGTGTGAGTTTACTGTCATTCATATCCTGCTGCAAAACTTGTGGAACTATGTCTACTTTTTTTATTGACCAGCGAGTGTTCATGATGGAGACTTCTATTTATTAAACTTTACATGTTGAATAGTGATACAAGCCCTTTTTTTATTATTATAATTTCATGCATAAGAATTGTTGACAATTAGCTTCTGGTTTTGTCTACATCTCATTGCATAAGGAGAGCCCTAACTATTGATTTTGCTGCTTGAGTGGCTAAAGCAAGACCCAATTTTGGAGGGAGGAGAAAAACAGAGATATGAAAGGGATGACTAGTTTGCACATGTTAATCATGGTATATTAGATGAAAACCAACCCAGAATAAGATAGATGATGCAGAAGGAAATGATAAAAAACTGCAATTCTTGTGTAAGTAGGGATATTTTAATTTTATGCAAATAGGTCAAGATTGTTAACTGACACTCTAGTTAGGTTTTCTTGTATAAGTTGGAATATGGAGTTTTCTATTCAAACTATCAAATGAATGGGCATTATGGCAGTATAAAAAAAATTCAATGCTTTTGAATATTGGTGGCCAAAAAAAAAAAAAATCCGCTGAATATTTAAAAAAAAAGAATTAAGACATCAGCATTTGTCTACACCTTCTCTGTGCTCATCAGTATAGATATTTAACTATTGAAGAAGAAAAACCTAGTATGGAGAGAAACTTAATCATTTTGTAAAGATCATGCCAACAAAAGAAGAGCAAATATTTTTGTCCAAAATGGTTATATATGTTTGTATGTATGTATTAATCTCTTGGACATCTCCTTTCTGTTGTAAGTTTCATGTCCATAAAGCAAAAAATTAATCTTAGCATATTTCAATGGGGGATCCAATATTAGTACAAGGAGCTCATTTCGATAGTTTTGTCTGCTTTCTGTAACATGAAAGGATGCAACTTCCAGCTCTGCCAGTGCCATCTAAAATGGAGTCAGGAACACTTGCTCAAAATATTTCCGGCTTTCAATTCCTTTTCCTGTATTGTTAACTTTCAAAACTTCCTTTTAGTGAGCTTATGTCGAGTAATTACAGAATATTGAGTTGTTGGATTGATTCTTGATGGTCTCCATTTCAAATCATGTCCTGATTCTAGTGCTTGTATTTTGATTGATGGTTATCTTAAATGTTAGTTATGTGAAGCTATATCTTGCCTGCACTTGGTTTAGAAAGACAAAAATTTTTACTGCCTTATATAAATTTTTTATTCAGTTTTATGTGGGTGCAACTGCAAGGTCAATGAAAGATAAATTGAAAGCCTGATGTGATTTCTTCCTGATCATATTTCATCTTTTCAGGGGAAAGTGGTTGTTATTAGGGGTGAAGGACCTAAGGGTGGTCCTGGCATGCCGGAGATGTTAACACCAACTAGTGCAATAATGGGTGCAGGCCTAGGAAAGGTTTTATTTTTTTTATATCATTTCATATACTCTATTATCTAGTTTGTAACAGTCCTTATTTTTTTTATTTTTTTTATGAAGATGCCTGAACAGTTTTCATTCTTTCAATTTTCTATATTGCAAGAGAGATCTCAATAGACATTTACCCCTTCAAATGCATATATAGAAGATACTTCAATAGTAGTTTTTGAAACTGGAGTACAATGTTTTTAGCTCTGTGAGTTACTCTTATGAAAGGTACATTTCATAAGAATGTTGTTTGCATGTTGCAGGAAGTTGCATTGTTGACTGATGGTAGGTTTTCAGGAGGTTCTCATGGATTTGTTGTTGGTCATATATGTCCCGAAGCTCAGGTATAAAGTGATTATTCAATATTAATTATAAGTGTTGCTCTGAGAAGTTGAATAGTATCAGATGCAGCTAATGTGAATTAAAAAGGGCGATTAAATGATTCCGAGACAGCCAGTTGTTGGCTTTTAATTAATCTAATGCAATGCATGTTTACTGATGATATTGTTGTATTGCTGTTCTTTTTCCTGGAAATTAATTTGGAAGATATGTGGAAAACTTTCTTGAGCTTATAATGTACTGTTGATATGTATGCTTCTGTGGCTGCAATTACACAGATCACTTGACAAAGCAATGCATAATAGGAGGCTACTAGACACACATTTTTTGGCCTTGGGATAATTAAGATATTTATAGCACTTTCATTGAACTCATTACAAGGATGTATTGTGCATCATGCTATTTTGGCATGTGTAAGATACAAAAAGGAGTGTGATGATGAGTTTTTGTATCTCACACTCCTTTTTGTATCTTATAGGCGTTTGAACTGTCTTCAGCAAGTTTTGGAATTTGTTGCCCCCACAGTTGAATGTCAATAAAATAATGATAGATATGATCATAAAGGATTTTTTTTTTTTTTTGGGTTGGGGGAGGTGTTAAAATGCATGCATGAAATCATGGAGCCTTCTGGGCATACTATACTTGAATGTATATCCCAAACTATCGGTGGTAAGTGTTGTAGGGATCTGATTGTGGTCTTTCAGTGGGACTATTGAATGTAAAATGTCATAATTCTTTGCTGCAAATTCTGCAATTTATTCCTCTTGATGTCCATTGCTAGTGATTAGGGTGCAGAGTTCAGTTTAGAGGTAAAGAGCCGCATAAATAATAACCTTTGATGAGAAACTCGACAGATTGGGCACTTGCAAATTTGTTAATTATTTTACTGTTGCTTGTAATATATTAAACATCTGAAGAATAGTTTATTTTGCCATCAACAATTATTTACACCGACCATTCCTCAGAATCAATCACAAAGAAATTTGAACTTCTTTCCACTTCACTTCTGATGATATATGCCTTTTTGGTTTAAAATTTTCTATTTTTTAATATGAAGGATGCTTAACTGAGCTCATTGATTTTATAGGAAGGTGGTCCTATTGGCTTGATTCAAAACGGAGACATTATCAACATTGATGTCCAGAAAAGGAGAATTGATGTTTTGATGACAGATGAGGAGATGGAGACACGGAAGAATAGTTGGACTGCGCCTCCTTATAAGGCTAACCAGGGAGTTCTTTACAAGGTATTAGACTAAAACCCCTGTCAAAAGAATAGAAATTTAAATTACGTTTTGAAGTCCTTATGGTGTTATTACAATACTATTTTCGTCCCTTTATTTCCAGTTCTCCGGATTTATCCCTCAGGTTTCCAAATGGCTAACTGAATCTATTAATCAGCCAAAATAATAATAATAATAATAATAATAATAGACTGAATGAATGCACTTTTGTCCCTCTTGCAAACTTGTCACTTGTGATATTTTTAAATCAGTTTTCACTATGCTTTTTTGATGGAAAGATGCCAGTACTTAGTAGCTGTAGGTTGGCATTGGCTTTCGTCAACCACAACTAAAATTCAGGGTAGTATGACATGCACTGACAACTCATTTTACAACTATAAACATAGCACAATGTCATAATCTGAGTAAAATTGATCCCACTTATTTAAGAAGAGGAATAGGTATGACCAAGATTGTCTCATGTTGAGCATTGACAGAGTTATGAGTAATGGTAGTGCTGATAGGGGTAGAAACAAGTCAAGCCAAGTGTGGCTTTTAACATACAAGTATGACCAAGATTGTCTCATGTTGAGCAGTGAGAGTTATGAGCAATGGTAGTGCTGATAGGGGTAGAAACAAGCCAAGCCACGTGTGGCTTTTAACATACAAGTAGGTCAAGCTTGTTTCAAAAATTTCTGACTTCAGCTTGACCTCTGGTGCTTGTTATTAGTTAAAAATTTCAGCCTGACTTGACTTATCTATAAAATTTAAGAAGTTTGATTTGTTTAAATATAACTATTAAAATTTAGAAAGTTATACATGATCTTTTAAACCTAGGCGTAACCAATTGTAAACAGGCCACACAGTCAAAAAGGGAAAAAATATAATAAAATATTTGTTAAAAAAATAGTTCATTGAATCAAATTTTATCTCTAATTTCACTGGATAGAATCGAGAGTATTAGGTTAGGACAATGTACTAAGGTTGAAATTGCAGTTAAGCAATAGGTCACTCTCGAAGTAGCTCATTCATTTTCACCCTTAAGTGCAAGTAACATTCTCCTAGAATTCACAACAAATCTTAAAATTTGCCAAAGAGGGATATGATGGGAACTGCTTTCTTAGACTGATGAAATAAATAGTTACTGGATTGGAATTAGAGTGACCACATGTATTTCCGCATAAAAAAAGGGCCATTTGCAGATAATGAAAGTAAAATTTATTCAGATAATAGTGACATTACGGGCTGTATTGTTCCTAAATCTTATGTTTGTGTCTTACCTGCATCCTTTTATGTGTGGGCAGTATATCAAAAATGTCAAATCTGCTTCAGATGGATGTGTGACGGATGAGTAGGAAGCAAGCATTTTTGGTGGCTTATTATAGAGCAAAATCATAGCTTTCTTAACGTAGTATTGTGGCTTAGCAGATGTAGGTTTTCTCTATCTCGTTGTATTTGTCTTGGAATAATATTTTAGATTAGCACAACATTTATGCTTCACTCGTCAATTTGTTCGATCTTCTCACGCCATGAACATTTAGAAGCATATGATTTCTTTGTTTATTCTGTCAGTGGGTTGCTAAAAAAATCTTTGCAAAGGTTCAATTTTCTTGCGTTCATTTTAGCCTTTTTATATGAATTCTGTCAGTGGGTTGCTAAAAAAATCTTTGCAAAGGTTCAATTTTGTTGCGTTCATTTTAGCCTTTTTATATGAATTTGTTTAGGAAAAGAAGGGAAGGGATTTCAATATGGTTCATAAAATGGCATTGGTATGATTATCACTAAGATTATATAGATTCTTGCATGGTAACATATTATTCTAACAAAATGTGAGTTGAGAAGATTTAAGTCGTTGATATAAAATAGACATAGCTCTGCTAATTTTCTACTGAAACGTTAAACACGTTAATGTTTTATTTGGATTAAGTATACTCATCTCTCCTGAAGTTTAATTTAATTATATTCATACTTTTTTTATTTTCAAATATATATATATATATATATATATATTCCTTCCACTTGTTTTATTTTAATTGTACATTCAGCCTTCATTATTGAAAATTAAGTGAGTGTATATTTTCAAATATAGAAAGGATGTGAATGTAATTAAGCTGAATTTCTTAGCTTAATTTGTCCTTTTAATTATAGTGGGCTTTACATTTATACCCAATATAAGTGGGTTTATGTCCACCGAAATGAATAAAATTGGCACGGTTATTAAACTGGCCAAGATCACTTGCATGCCTCCATGATGTATTGTCACCATAAGCAACCATAGGCCGGTTTGGTGGACGGTAAAGAAATGGTAACATAGGATAAGTTTTATTATCAAAATTTATCATATATTTGATGAATAAATTGTATAGTATAATCTTGTATAATTTTCATGTCTCATACATAAGATGATGTATAATGTTATATATTTTTTAAAACGAAGGATAAAATTCGATAAGTTGTTTTTATGTTAAAAATAATAAAAATAAAGATATTTTTATTTTATGAATTTTTTTATTTAGTACTATAAATCACTGCTATTAATCTAAAATTGGTCATTAGTGGTAATTACCATATTATTGTCAATAATAGTGTGCTAGTGGGTAACAGTGATAGATATAACTTTTGGCCGTAGTCACCCTCTTTCTAGATATATAAAACAAGACCTAAGACCTGTGATCGTGGGTAATATGGATAACCTATGATTATGGGTTAATGTGAGTAGTCTAGCATGAAGTTCGTATTTATGTGAGCAAGCCTGTGTGAAAGTCCGTATGGTTAAGCCTGTGTGGTCGTGGACAATAAAATATTTTTTTTAATTATTTTTTTATATTTAGATTTAATATATATTAAAAATATTTAATTCAATTAATTTTTAAAAATTTAATTTAATTTCTATATTCTTATTTAATTTTTTACTCAAATAATTTAATAAAAATTAAAATATAAAAAATATAATTTATAAATTATAAAATAGTAAAATTTACATTTAATGCGGATAAGCTTGAGTGAATAAAAGCTGGCATGGGTTAGGTTTATATAAGTCTGCCTCGTGAGTTTTACATGTCTACCTCTTCCTCCGCTACCAGCTGCTACTGCAATTGGCTACAAACAATGGGACTGGGATCATGGCTGCTACTATTCCCGATGAACAGTGGACAAATGGTGGAAATTGCCGCGACCACGAGCGCAAACCATTTGTAAATCTCATTGTTGATTATTATGGCAACTTTTGTTGTCACTGCATCACTAACATCCAATCCACCAAAAATTACTATCACTATTATTATATATTATGCTTAATTTTCTTTTACGACTACCGCCTTACTCATAATTACTTCACATCAATATCACAATCATTCGATTCCATTCTCAATTAATACTTTTCCCTTTACTGTGATAATTGCTAAATAAGAATAATTGTATTAAACTTGAAACTTTAATGTTATATTTACTGATTTTTTTATTGTGAAATAAGAATACATTATTTATAATTATATACATTACACAATAACGCAACAAATATTATATAGTTTAAAAGCTTGTGCTATATATATTTTATACTATGCTATCTTGTAATTCTTATATTATCAACATTTATCTTATATAGTATATCAAATGAAGCCTCATAACAATTGTTACATTTGAATGGATTGCATTCATTCTACATGACATTACGAAATTGAAAGTGAGCTGTATGTTAAAATTACACACACCTATGGCTGAATTGTTTAATCCTTTTATAAGTGCCTTTTGCTTCAATTGGAAAACGTTTTTCGTATAATGTAATTATAAAATATTAAAATAAAGAAAAATATTTTTTATTTAATATTAAATCTGAAGATTTTAAAGAAAATAGTGCTCTTTATTTCAAATAAAAAGTTAATTTGCTGTGTTCCATTAATTGAAAGCTATACAAATAACATGACACTTCTTTATTAATATACATTTAAGTAATGATTTTATACAATCCATTAAATATAATCTATATAATTGCACAAGACACTTCCTCCCGTCCTCCACGAGAAAACATAGGGCTAGAAATTTTTTGTCAAAATCGAGGAGTCGTGGGAGAGCTGTTTAATTGCTAAAAATGTCTTGACTCGAGGAAGAAATATCTTTCTTGCTAAAAGTTGAGATATAGACGGTGTTTCAAGTTGTAAAATTTTCCCTAAGTTTAAAGAGATATGAAGTGACAACAAAATGAAGACTAAAAATTTATTTTAGTTATAAGATTGAATTTTTATCAATTTTATTTTTATTAAAAATTTATATTAATTAAAATTTTATAAAATTAAAAATCTTAAATTTTAATTCTTTTATACAATAATTCAATATTCCATTTTGAGTATAAAATGATTAAAGTTTAAACATTTTTAATCTTATAGATATTAAATCGATACAAATTAAAAATGAAATAGATAAAGACAATTTCACTATACCCAAACTTTGTTTTAGTGGTAATATAATAGTTATCAGATTTAAGAGATAAAAAAATGAATTGTTGATATGAGTTTATAGGCTATTTATTAAAAAAATAAATATTATTTATGTGATTAATTTTCTCAGTCTCATACTTTCTATTTTTTATAAAAATGATCATATATACACCAACGTAATGGATAGGCCTAATTTTATATTTTTAATGATTTTCTAAATTTTTTTATTGAACATGCAAATAAAAATGTATTAATTAAATTTTTAATAAAGAGAAAATATTTAATTTCTCATTTAACATAATAGAAAGCATGTAAATGGTTTACATTTTGAAAAAGAATATTGAAATAATATTTTTTTACATTATCATACTTTTAGATATAATAGTATGATTATCAACTAATTTTTATTATAACAATACTATCATTTTTAAATTTAATACTCAATTTATTTAGATTTTTTTGCATTAAATATGAATTTGTTATTTTATTGCAATTTGTGAAATAATTTTGAGTTTTTATAAATTTTTTTAGTGTTAAAATTTATATATCTAGTAATGATTTAAAATAGACTTTTATAATGAATTATTAATATTAGGCCAATATTATTAGATTGATAGTGATTTGTATAATAATTTATTGAGTTATAAAATATATTCAATAACCAATATATGCGATTTGCATATAAATTATTTATAATGAGACAAAATTATAAATGATAAATTATGTATATAATATATTAAAAGAATTATAATAAATTTTTTTACTAATGAATGTATTTTTAATTTTAACTGTTAAAGATTTTTTATAAATTTTCTATTCTCAATGAAAATAAAATGGAAAATAATTAAAGCAAATACACGAATTTTTTATTTTAATGAAAAATATGCACTTCTAAATTTTATATATATAGGTATATAATATTAAAAAAATAGTATTACTGATATCGATATATTTAATTTTTCAAGTTTTCAATATCCAGGTAATGATAAAGAGTTTCAAAATTAATGATTTAAATGCAATGCTATTTGTACCATTATTATTTCTTAAGGAAACATGTAAGATATTAAAATTGAAATTCAAAATTAAATTTTAAATTTTTATATGATGAATTTATGATATTTTTGAAAATTTAAAAGTTTGGATAATTTAATAATTTTAAAAATTATTAAATTAAAATAATTTAATCACATCTGTTAATATATAAATATTTATGATTAAATAATTTTAATTTAATAATTTAAAATTTTATTATATCATTTTAAGTATCTGTACATAAACTATTTATCAAGGAAGTATATAACCAATACATTTTTACCCATGAATGTTTATAACTAGGTATTTATATATAAATTATTTATCTGTGAATGTATATAATCAATACGTTTTTATTTACATATTTTTATTCATATATGTAAAGAAAAATATTTTTTAAACAATAAAATACCAAAAATTATTTATCCATTTTTTAAAATTTATTCTTAAAAAAATTAAAATCATAATTTTGCATACTATTTTTAAAATCTAACATATAAAATTAGATTATATATATATAAGCACCAATTCTAAAAATATTGTTTCAAAAATTAAATATAATACATATATTATGGAAATCCAAACTTTCAATATATAATTCTTAAATTTAAATTGAAATACTTTGAATATTTTTAAATTTTAGATTTATATACAAAAAATTTGAAAGTTGATTAAATCAACATTTTATTAAGAGAAATAAATAATAAATTTAAAAGAAAACTTAAGTTATGCATTTTCTTTTACTTTTTTTGGGCCATAAAACATATTCAATAATTAATACATATGATTTGCATATAAATTATTTATATTGAGCAAAAATTATAAATGATACATCATGTATATAATATATTAAAAAATTTTATAATAAATTTTTTTATCTATGAATTTATTTTTAATTTTAAATGTTAAATTTTTTTTGTAAATTTTCTATTCTTAATGAAAATGAAAATAGAAAATAATTAAAGTAAATGTACGAATTTTTTTATTTTGATGAAAAATATGCACTTTTTAATTTTATATATGAAGGTGTATAGCATTAAAAAAATAACATTATTGATCTTAATGCATTTAATTTTTTAAGTTTATTTATCATCAAAGTAATTTGAAATTACAATGAAACTTTTTAGTTTTCATTTTCCTTTCTAAATTTATTTTGAAAATTTAATTTTTTTTTGAAAATTTATATATATATATATATATATATATATATAATAAAGTCTAAATCTTTAAATCTACATAAGAAAAGATATTTGGGTCTAACTTATTTTTATAAACTCATAAATTCATAAAAAAAATTGAGGTAGAAATAAAATTAGAATAAATTTAAATCTTAAATTGTAAGGTTTATAAATAGATAAATTACCCAAAAATTTATTTTATATATAAATAAGTGTTATTTATTCATTAATTTGAGATATTAATAATCAGATTTTTAATCTGTGGGAATAGAAGAACTATCCGATAGATAAAAATATAATGTTACGGGATTGAAAATAAGTTGTTAGACTATTGTGAATTTTCATATAGTGCATTTCAGAACACTAAATTAAATGACACCCACCACCATGGTTTAGAACTGCCCATTCTGAAAGTCCCAAAAACCATGCATCTGAGCGCAAGTTATTATTATCAAATAAATGCATTGCAGAAAGCAATAATTTGAATTCAGCAACCACTGCATCCTCTGCTCAAGTATATAGCCAGACCTGCCACCTTCCGTCATTGAAACGGCTCCAGAACAGCACGTGTTCACAATACACGAAGAAATTTCAAAATATTGATTGAGAATCTGCAGCTAGCACAAATGAGACAAGCACAATCATTCCCACTCTTCAATCAATTTAAATCTTGTATGCAATGGGATTTATAAAAAAATATTTTAAATATTTTATATGCGATGGGATTAATAAAAAAATTTATGACTATTTCTTTCTAATGTATGATGATAAAAAAATAACTTAAAAAAATTTAAATCTTGTTTTGTTATGGATGTAGGGATAATTAACTTAATATCCATATATAAAATATTAGATTTAACCTCAGATATATAAGATAAGAAATAAGATCCTAAGATAATATTATTGGCAAATCTTAAATCTTTTTAAACTGATACGAGTACTGCCTGAATCATGAATTTCTTCTATTAAATCTATCCCTTTATAGAAAAATTGCACAATATCCTAGCGGCAAACGAACAATTAAGACGTGAGTTTGATAAATATATATATTTTTTGACAAGGGATTGATGGCACTTTAGTTTGAATTGTGTGCAAGTAATGTATAGTTTCTTTTACTGAGATATTTTAATGCACTGAAAATAATGCTATTTTTTAATTTTAAAATTCATTTACCAATTTTATAGAGATGTTAAATTTTTCATTTTTTTAAACATTAAAATTAGTTGTACAAAAAAAAAAAAAACTTGTACAAACTAACATCTTTTTTTTTTTCAATTGGGTGCAAATAAGCGAACATATTTTAAGCAGAAAAATATTATAGGCATCAAATTAAAATTGAGTTTTTGAACTTTTTATATTTATTAAATTAAATTTTATAAATTTATCTCAATATTCTATATTTAATGATAATTTTTAATTTTCATTTAAAACTTATTTTTGATGTATATAACATTATTGCTTTAAGAGTAAACTTGTGAATTAAATATGATTAATTCTATAAGAACACAACATTTTTAAGAAATGGAGTGTTTTCACATTAGACAATTATTTTGCATTGGTGTTTTTCTTTCCCTAATTTAAGTCAATTGCAATTATATTTAATAACAACTCTTAATTTTCATTTAGAACCTATTGTTAGATTAGATTTGTGAATTAAATATGATTAATTCTATAAGAACACAACATTTTTAAGAAATGGAGTGTTTTCACATTAGATAATTATTTTGCATTGGTGTTTTTATTTCCCTAATTTAAGTCATTTGCAATTTTATTTGAAAATAATTGAAAACCAAGTAACAAAAGGGTGTATGTTTAATACATAAACATTAAAGCTGTATTGACATTAACTTTGTATGAAATTGAGTCATGTGTTGTATATCTTCTTTTATTAGTGCAATAAGATAATAAAAATGTAAGAAAAGAATATGTAACAATATTTTGGTGTATCATTGTTCTTATAAATACAAAACTATATGGTCACTGTATGCAATATAAATTCATGAAAAAAAAACACGCACCGTTTCAATAATCCTGTCTACTGCATTAATTTATTTTCCCCTCGTGTATAAATGCCACACAAGAACTACTGGTCCCCAACCACTGGAGCCACATTTTCCATCATCAAACTTTGTCTTCTTTGAAGTTCTCCAAAATGGCTTACCCTTCTTTGCTTTCTCTTACCTTTGCATTTCTTGTTGCCTTCCATGGCTGCTGTTGCTTTTGTCTGTTGTAGCCTTGAAAAACTGAGCACTCTAGAACCTTCTAGAAGGGTTGAGTCCGAAGGCGGCGTGACTGAGTATTGGGACGCCAACAATGAGCAGTTCCAATGTGTTGGTGTTGCTGCCATTCGCCACATCATCAAACCCAGAGGCCTTTTGTTGCCTCTCTACACCAACTCTCCAAGACTCCACTGCGTACTCCAAGGCATGTTTCATCTTACGAAGTTGTTGTTTTTATTTGAGTATACACTTTTTGCTATTTGGGTTGATCTGATCTAGTTTAAAATGCATCAGTGTGCTCTTCAAGCATATGTTACGTTCCCAAGTATACATGGTTTTAAATTGCGATCAATAATTCTAATACATTCTGGAATTTTATTCTGCAATAATTACATTGGATCACATTTATCAGTAATTTTTCTAATCGCAACTTAATTACAACCATGAATAAGAATCATGCATGGCTTTAAATATATGGTGGTAGTGATTACATTGCGATTAACAAAATTGAGAACATGGAGAAAGTTACAATCATTGTAACGCAAATTTGCAGGAAATTGCAATTGTATCGTGATCCGCAATAACAATATTAAAGTAGTAGCTGAAATGTTTTTACTCTATCATATTCATGGATTTTGATGCATATTGTGCATGCATTGTTCCTCATTCTATGTTTTAATGGAGAATGCAGGTACTGGTATTCTGGAAACAGTAATACCACGTTGTCCGGACACGTCTCAAGAACAAACAGCAGAAGGAGACCAACACCAAAGATCCATAGCACAAGGGAGGGTGATGTTATTGTGGTTTCAGCTTCTTCTGCACAGTGGATTTATAACAATGGACAAACAGACTTGGTTCTCTTTTCACTCATTGACGCTGCCAACGAAGACAACCAACTTGACCTAAAGTCAGGGTAAGTATGCTTTTATGGTTTATAAATAAACAAACGCTAATGTGCAAATGAAGCAAAACCCTGAAATCATATTCAGTTATTTCTTTTGAATTATTGGTTTAATTTGTGTGGTCTAATGGTTTCAATAAACGGCAAAATAAATTGTAAGCATACATCTTCTGTAATTTTGAAAAAAAAAAAAGTTACTTTTTTGTAATTTTTTTCTTTGAAGTATGAAAATTTATTGCAGAAAACTTTTTTTTTTTGACGAGAAGTTACAAATTGCAGAAGTGTTACATAATATTTTATTACAAATTTAAAATGTGATTGCAGTAGTTATGATTATGTAATAGAAAATTATGAATTGATGAAAAGAAAAAAAAATGAAAGAAATTAATCAATGTAAATTCGTCTCCAAATGTGATATGTAATTGTATATAATGTTGCCAGCAATTAAAATTGCTGCAATAAAATTACAATGTTGATAAAATTTACGTAAAAGTAATAAAAAAAACATAAAAATGATGAAATCTTGATTAGTATCTACCAAAATAAATCCCCTAATCAGTTTTCATATTATATGAACAAATGCATAAATTTTTCCGGGTTGGGAAACCCCAAGAAGAACAAAGCCAAAAAATGTGGTTGGAGCTCCCTAGAAAAGTGAGCAAAGAGATTGAAGAAGCAACCAATGTTTTCAGTGGGGTTCAAGGAGTTTGAGGCTCTCATCTTGAGGATTATGAGATTATGATTTGTAATGTTAACCTTCCTTAATTGATTTTTCTCTTTCTCTATTTAATTGTACTGAATTCTTGAGATTACTAGTATTAGGTATTGATTTAATATAATTGATGTTCATCCCTATAGTTTCTGAATTCTTTGTTGTTTTGTTTTGAAATTATGGTTGATAAATCAGAGTTTTATACATAGGGATAGAGGATTGAGGGATTAATTTGGATATTTCTAATTTAGTTTCTCAAATCAATTAAATTTTATTCATAAATCAATTTCAATCTAGTGTAGGAATTATAACGATTGCTTAATTCAACTAATTTTAATTGATGAATTCCTAAATGATTTTCTAGTGTAGAATTCATGAATTATTGCAGAGATTCCAGATAATTGAAGGTTGAAGAATTAATTAGAAAAAATTAAATCCTAATTAATCTATGATTAATTCAATTTAAGGCTTTCAATTTCCTTGAGTTGGCTGTTTGATTCCATTAATTTCTCTTCTATTTTGTTTCTATTTTTCTTCTATTTTAAACTTAAATTTTGTGCTTATTAATTGTTTAAATTCATTCAGCCAACCCCTCATTTTAATTTTGTTTTGCATATTGCACATTGTAGCATTATGTAAATAGCATATTCTACTTCTATTCTTGTTTCTATTTCTGTTTTTGTTTAGTATTTTGTTTCACTACATTACCATTCTATTTGCATCCATTCTTCATGTTTTCATTGCATAAATAATTTAATAATTTTACATATATTGTTAGAAAATTATTTAGAAAAAATAAAATAAAATAATCATTAGGGGTATGACTTGGTTGTATCATTATTCTACATTAATTCTCAGCAACCAGTTTTAAATCTAATTTTGGTGCATTGTGGCATGTACGTTAGTGGGTGTAGTGGCAAATTTGCTCGGCCTAAGTGATGTAGTAGTGAATGAAGGTGAAGGCAGTATGAGAACCTGCTGTCTGAGTAGTATAAATAGTATAATTTGGATTGTTATGTTTTGATTTCAATTTTAAATAAGAAAGAGCCTAAAATCTAAATATCTAGAGAATATATTGTAGCAATTATGTATTTCCTAAAAATGTTTTTATATAATTATCCTAATTTTACATTGCATTACTTCAATGAAACTAATAATTTTATTCTCCTAAACTACATCATAAATTTTGAAATTTGTAAATAAAATATCATAACAATTTCATCTTAAATTAATCTAACTAAATAATTCACACATATATTGTATTATATAAAATTATAATTCAAAGGTTACATAATAACAATAAAATTTATATTTATAAATTTTACACTAAAAACAAAATTACATAAACATATTTGATATCTAAAACATACAAAACTAAACAAGATTATTTCATACCAAAGTAATTATACCATCAACTTTATTAATTCATTACAAATTATTCATCTTACAAATTATATATTATAATAAAAAATTATAAATTTTAACTTATATACCTCAATTGAAAAAATCTACTGATCAAGTATTCTCTAAATACCCACCACGAACAATAATGAATAACAATAATAACTAATAAATTAAAACTATAAAAATAAAATATTATAATACATAAAAAATATATTTAAATAATAAATGTACTATATTATAAAAAAATTAGAAATTTAACTTACATTAGCTTTCTCCTGCAATCCTCTCATCATCGTGTGCGAAATGAAAGTCAAATGGTATGGGGGTGTATTTATAAGGAAACTTTTTAGCGACAACAAAATATTTAATCATCGCTAAAGAGTTGTTGGTAAAACTTTGACTTTACAACAATGACATTGTTATCGCTGAAGAGTAGTATGGGAAATTGTTCCCACCTTTTAGCAATGACTCCTATCATCACTAAAAGTTTAGGACTTTTAACGATGACTCTTGTTGTCATTAAAGGGTGGGAACAATTTCTTACTAAACTCTTCAATGATAACAAGAGTCATTGCTGAAAGTTGTTGAAAGTCTTGCACTTTCAGCGATGACAATTGTTATCATTGAATAGTGTTAATAGATATTTTCACCCTTCAGCGATGACAAAAATTATCACTAAAAGTCAATTTTGGGTGGTTCCCACTTTTTAGTAATGACAAGAGTCGTTACTAAAAGTCTTGAACTTTTAGTGTCTTTGTTGAAGGATGTCAATGGATATTCTCACCCTTCAATGATGATAAGAGTCATTATTGAAGGGTGGGAATAATTTCCTACTAAATCCTTCAACGACAACAAAGTTATTGCTAAAGAGTGGTAATTTTTTGCCTAATTTTTTTGCTCTCTTAACCAATGACAATGTTATCATTAAAGATTTTATTTTCCAACCAACATTTTTGGAGTTCTTACATCACCAATGATTGTATCATTGATGATACTTTCATAGCAATCGAGAATTTGTCATCACTGTTATGCATTTTTCTTGTAGTGTATGATGGAGCATTTTATTTCTTAAGATGTATCCTGCATTTTTAAAAAAATAAAATTCAATTTGACTAAAATGGTTGTTAAAGTGTTTGATGTATATTACTTAAAGTATTGGCTTTGATCAAAAGAATAATTCTTTCCTCCCTCTTTTATGCATACTCTTTCACTTATAACCTTCAAAGATTCCATTTGCTCACAAGAAAAGTGGGAAAGTGCATGTAAGAAGTTTGAAGTAATATTATTGTTAATCAAATTGGGCTTAACGTTTGTTTCCATGGAGAGTAAAATAAAGTTATTTTAGTATGCACTTACAAAGATAAGGAAGTAGTTACTATATATGCTCAACACAAGTCAGTAGTGTAATTTGTAACATTTTTAAATTAATGTACATAGAGTGTTATATATTTAATATGTATTGAGTGAAATTTATTTTAAAAATATTTCGTCCTAAAATTTTAAGTTAATTTCAAAAGTTAATTTTATCTTTTAACGACATGCAATTTTTATTTCTTGATTGATCATGTAGAATTCCTTCCTCACCAGGAACCCACTAGCACAACAAATCCAAATTGACAACAACCAAGGCAAGAGTTGGGGTTGGTACCACTACCATGGAAGGTGGTACATACAAGAGCTCCAACGGTAATGTTTTTAATGAGATGGCACTGGAGATAGTGGCTGTATCTTTCAATGTGGATTTAGGGCTAACAGAAGAGGAGCAGGGCGAGGAAGATAAGGGAGGGCCAATTATTTTGGTGGAAGAAGGAATTATGTGGTCAAGTCTAAAACATTACAAAGAAGAAGCAGAACGAAGAAAAAGTAATTACGGGAGGGAAAATGGTTTGGAGCAAACAATGTGTTCTCTGGCATTTGTGCATCCATTAGGGAAACCAAGAATGCATGCATGTAAATATAATCCAAGAGGAGGTCACTTTACTGGCCTTAATACACCTAATATGCTTGTTCTTAAGTTAGAGGTGTAAAATAAGGCAGGGGGCAAGTAGGGCTGGGCCGTATAGGCCTGCTCGTAGAAGAAATTACTCCACCTTTATGAAAAGGAAGGTATAATACGAGAAATTACTCCACCTTATTCTTCAGAATCTAATGGAATAGTTAAAAGAAAAAATAGAACTTTAAAAGAAATGATGAATGCATTATTAGTGAGTTCTTCAACACCAGATAACTTATGGGAAGACGCTATTTTATCTGCATGTCATATACAATATATAATACCCTTTAAGAAAATCAATAAAACTCCTTATGAGATATGAAAAAGATTTGCACCAGATTTAAAATATTAAAAGTGTGGGGGTGCTTAGCTAAGGTCATGTTACCTAAACCTAAGAAAAGGAAAATATGATCAAAAACTTGTAATTATATGTTTGTTAGTTATGCAAAAAATAATGTTGCATATAGATTCCTTGTATTAAGGAGTGATGTACTTGATTGTAACACAATAGTTGAGACAAAGAATGTTGAGTTCTTTGAACACATTTATCTATTGAGTTTATAAAATTTCTCATACAATAAAGACTTTAAATGCTCCATTATTTAACATTGAAGAAACTAATGAGGTTTTGAAGAAAAAGTAAAAGATAAAGAAAAGAGACATCTTTTGGAAATGATTTTTATAGCTTTATTGTTGATAATGATCCTTTTTCATACAATGAAGCAATTTCTTCTTTTGATGCAAAATTTTGGAAAAGGTAGTCAAGGTTGAACTTGATTTGATTTTAAAAAATAAAACTTTAGAATGTCTTAATCTAGCCCTTGGTGCAAAAGCAATTAGTTGTAAATGAATTTTTAAAAAGAAATATTTTCCTAATCGATCAATTGAAAAATATAAAGCACATCTCATTGTAAAAGGTTTCATCCAAAAATAAAACATTGATTATTTTAATAGCTTTGCATCAGTGACTAGAATATCTTCAATGCATATTTTGCTCAATTTAGCTTTTATTTTTAGGACTATTTGTACATTAAATAGAAGTAAAAAACTGCCTTTTTAAATGGCTTAGAAGAAGAAATATATATGGAGCAACTTGAGGGCTATGAGATCCTAGGACAAAAAAATTACATTTATAAGTTAAAAAAATCTTTGTATGATTTGAAATAGGCACCAAAAAAGTGGTATAAGAAATTTGACCAAATTTTAAGAAATGATGACTTTTCATGTGTAGAAGTGGATAAATATGTGTATACAAAATTTGAAAACAATGAGTGTAATTATTAGTCTATATGTTGATGATATACTTATGTTTAGAACAAGTTTTGATAAAATCCTTAAGAGTAAATTTTTCTTAACCTCAAAATTTGATATAAAAGATATAGGTGAAGCTAATATTATATTAGATATTAAAATCATAAGGAAAGAGATGTCATATGTTATTGTAACAATATTACGTTGAAAAACTTCTTAGGAAATTTGGCTATTTTGAAAAAAAAATTAGTTAGTGCTCCTTATGATCAATACTAATATAAGGAAAAATTTAGATGGTCTAGTATCTTAGTCTAAATATACTCAAATTATTAGGAGTTTAATGTATTTAATAAATTTTGCTAGAACAAATATAGCATATGCTACATGTAAACTAAGTAGATATATTCACAATCTTAACCAAGAACATTGGAATACATTAATAAGACTTAACAGATATTTAAAGGGTACTATGAATCATGGTATCACCTATAGTGGGTTTTTCATTGTATTAGAAAGGTACAATGATACAAACTAGATTATTGATTCAAATGAGACAATATCCACTAGTGGTTTTATGTTTACCCTTGATGGTAGAGTAATGGCTTGGAAATCATCCAAGCAAACAATTATAGTTAAATCCACGATTAAGTTAGAATTTGTGGCTCTAAAAATGACTGGAAGTGAAGTTAAGTGGATAAAAATTTCTTATCTGACATACCATTAGGTGCAAAATCAAAACCTTTGATATCTATATATTATGATTGCCAATCAACAATAATCATTAGTAATAATAAATCTTTCAATGGTAAAAATTAACATATTTAATTGAGACACAAAGTTGTGAAGCAATTACTTAAAAATAAAATAATTTTCATTGATTATTTAAAATTAAAAAGAAACTTGGTTGATCCTTTGACAAAACCTTTGAGTAGAAAACAAGTATTAGAAGGATTGAGGGGAATGTGATTAATAGCAAATCAAGAAATCTAACATTGATAATAACCCAACCTATGTAATTGGCGGTCCTATAAAGTAGGTTCATATGGGTAATAACAAGTCAATGTTAGATTTAAAAGTACTAAAGTGAATGAGTCCCTCCTATGGTGTATGTGAATTGTGCTTTGAACCTATAAAACTAGTAAGGATGACTTAAGCTCTTAATGATTTATATATCCCTTATGGGTGCTGTATTTATTTACAATGTACATTTGATGGAATCACCTATATAAGTATGGAGTGGGGCCACTCTTATGACATCCTAGCAAGCCTCTAGAGCACTTATGAATAATCAAGCATGTGCATGACTTAATAGTGCAAAATAGTTGTACAACAAAATAATTTATTAGTGAAAATTACATGTAAGAATTTTTAGCTTACAAAAGATTTATTAGTTCATAGAAATTGTAAAATTTCACTAATATTTTTATAAGCTATGTCTTATTATGTCAAGATTTAGTTTATAGTCTAAAAGACAATAAATTGATGTTTTCATTTTTATTAAAAGAACCTGCAAACTTTTTAATTTTTAATACTTGTTATTTTAAAATCTTTTGAAATAAGTGGGGGATTATAGAAAAAAAGCAACATTTATTTCAAAATATTTTAATCATTAACATCTTTAGACTAAGTGAAATGTCTTATCTTACTTAAAAGCTTAATATGAAATCAATTTTAACAAATAAAACAAAACTATAGGCTATCATTTTTTAAACTAAAATTGAAGCCAAGATTTTCTCCAACCTTTTAATATGCCCATGGAATTAAGAGATATTTTCTCTAATATTTTCTCTAAGATTTTCTCCAACCTTTTTTATATGCCCATAGAATTAATAGATATTTTCTCCAATAATCTCTCCAACCTATACTTTTAAATGCTATAAATAGAGTTGGTCTTCCTTACATTGGACATAAAAAAAAAAGTAATATTAATGAGAGCAAAAAGCTTGTCTCATCAAATTGGTGTTCTACTATATGTTCTTTAACTAGGTTCTTTTATTCTACTATACTTGTTACCTACTTTAGTTGTGCTTTATAAAGTAAAAGAGTTTGTTATATCCGTAGGGAAATTTCTGGTTAAACATTTTTGCATGAGGGGAGCCTAATACTTCCTTAAGGATAGTGACATTCTTACACCATAAACTGCTTTTATTTACAACTTTATCTAATAGCCAAACACTACATGGTGGTGAAGAAAGGTGGATGTGACAAGTTTGACTAGGTTGCAATTGAAATTGATGATAATCTAATAATTATCCCACTTGCCAATGACTCTCACTCATTTGGGCAATTCTAGTGTCAGTACTGATGAATTTGTATAGGATCAAGAAAGAGGAAGCTATGGATTTGAAGAGAAGAGACGAACTCACTTTTATGAGTCCTTTGTTAAGGTCACATGGCTAAAGTTTCATGGAATAAGGAGAGAAGGTTTAGTATGTGTGTATAGTTGTGTCATGCTTGTGTAATAGGCCTATGTAGTATGCATGTTTCATGTGATGTAAGGAATAAATTGACCTTCTTGTTATTGCGGCTAGAGGCTAAGCTAGTTTAGTTGCTTCTAGTAATGTATGGATGTTTAACTTTGTGCTTTAGTAACTGGTCTCATAACTTATATGAGGTTTTTTTTTTCTAATTTATTTTATCTTTTTCCTTTCTTTTGTTTAAGAAAGGACAATATTCTTAAAATTGATATCTATTATAGTTTTAAGTAAAAGATTTTTAATAGTTGTCAAATTTAGTAGTGTTATTAGTAAAAAAATAAAAGGTAATGATTTTTTAACATTGCCTTAACTAAAACGAAATGACAACATTTTCAAAATCATTGCCTACTATAATTTAAGTAGTGGCTTCTAAATATTGGTAAATTTTTTGTTTTTGTAAATTAATAATAAAAGGCAATAATTTTTTAGTGTTGTCTAAACTAAAAGAAGAAAGTAATATTTCTTAAACCATTGCTTATTCTAGTTTTAGGCAATGATTTTTTTACTATTATCAAATTTTATGTTGCTATGGGCCAACAATAAAAACGAATGGGTTTTTAGTGTTGCCTAAATCCAAAAGAAAAAGAAACATTTTTAAAACAATTACCTATTGTAGTTTTAAGCAATAGTTTTCTAGTCATTGCCAACAAATTTAGCATTGTCATGGGTAAAAAAAAAATATTATAGTATTTCTATCTTGAAAAATGTATATTTGTCTCTCTTTTTTTACTAAGAAAGATGAATGTATGTTTAAAATAGGAGGAAAAAAAAAGAAAGTATACATAGAAAATTGAGATCAATGTATTGTTTTTAAAAATTAAAAAATGAGTGTCATTAAATCAAATTAAAAAATAAATAAATCTATATCCATATCTATCCATCTATATCATTATCTTATTATCATCATCATCATCATCATCCCTTACTATAACATTAAAATAAGGTTTTAAATGTTTTTTTTAATTATTTTTTACTAACAATGTGTCACTTTATTAGGTCTTCATAATTTTTGTTTCCCACTAAACACATGATTTTGTCTAATTGCATCTCTCAATTATTACTAATAATGAGCTAGTTTATTAGCCTTTTATTTTTCCTTTTCTTCAATGGCTCATGTAGACAAATATATGCCTTAATTTATTAAATCAATATCAGAGGCTACTTTTGTTTTTCTAAACTTGTTGTTTGAATTCTTTCTTTCATGCCATTAATAGGGAGCAAAGTTTTCCTTTTCGAAATAAATTAATATGTCTTAACTTTCTCAAATAAAAAATTTATTTGAAAGGAATTTTTTATTGCCATGAAATTCTTTAGCAAAAGCTATTGACAACTTCATTTTTTTATAATTGCAACATTTTGTTCAAAAGTTTGTTTATTCCATTTCTAGTTAGTATGTTACTTCTTTAAGGGTTTGTTTATTCCATTTCTAGTTAGTATGTTACTTCTTTAAGGGATACATTTCAGTCCGTTACTTCTTTAAGGGATACATTTCAACTAAACGTAAAAATGGAATTTTGTCGTTATTTGATGCTTTTAGGTTTGAAGTTGCTTGCTTTAAGCTTACCTTATTTTTTTGTATGAAGCTACTTACAAATGGAGGTAAGCATGTTCATTCAGCTACAATTATGTCATTTTCATTTTAGGTTTATGGCTTTGCTAATTTCTATAGGTGTGTTATGTATTTTGACATTGATATTAGCTATTGCATTTCAATTTCTCCATTTGTATCCAGTCTCACCTTCTACATTTTAAAAAGGTTATAGAATACAAAGAAGATTAGATTATAGTGATTCATATTCTCTTAGCTAAGCTTAGTTCCATTGCACTCTATTAAACTCATTTGCACTTTAAAAATCAATAAGGGAAGTTCAAATTTTTAAGTTAATATGTTCTCTACTTTTACATTATGCATACTTTTATTTAGTTTTGTTTTATTTATACTATGCTTTGTTATTGCTAGATTATATAACTTTGATTTGTAAATGGCTAAAATCTTTTATGATGGTAATTTGAATTTAAATTGATTTTCCACCTTTTATTTGACCTTTTGTGGACACTACTATAGAATTACAATTCCATGTCGATGGATAAAGATTAGTAGAAGGCAAAATCGATATCTATATTGAGCCAGTGACATTTTTAAAATTATTGACACTAATGAGATTAACCAATGTATATTTTAACATGGTAATATTTTTTAAATTTCTAAGAAACTTAAGATAACATCTTTTTATTTAACCAACTTTATAAGGCATGACATTTTAAAGATGCTAAGAAAATGAGAAAAACTTAAGACATTAATTTTAGAATTAACTAATTATTTTTGCAATTGTTAGGAAACTTAGGATCAAGGTTTTTTACTTAGTTGACATTATAACATATGTTATTTGAAGGTTGTTGATAAAATGAGGAAACTTAAGAAAATAGTTTTAAAATTAACTAACATCTACATGTAATGACATTTTTAAAATTATGAAGGAACTTAAAACATTGATTTTTTTACTTAATTGATATTGTAATGTATGACATTTAAAGATTATTAGAAAAATGAAGAAATTTAATATGTCAATTTTAGAATTAATTGACATCTATTTAGATGTAATGATATTTTGGAAATTATTAGCAAATATAAGACATCAATTTTTTATATAACTGATGTTAAAATAAATGACATTTAAAGGTTATTGGGAAAATAAGAAAACTTAAGACATTAATTTTAAAAATAATCAACATCTAAAGATATTGGAATTTGATAAGAACCTTTAATATGATAATAATTTTACATTATAAATAAATCATATTTTAGCTCTCACTCTACTTTTTATTTGTTCTCAAGCTCAATTTCTATCTTCATCTCACTCCTTCTACAAAACTCTAAATATTCCTCCATCATTTAGTACATGTTAGTGAGGTACCAATACTCCTTCGACTAACATGGAGAATGAAGAAAATGTCACATTTGTTTAAAATATAAGGATGCCTTTTCTTGCTTCTATTTTTCTTAAATCTTTGTCTTTTTCATTTTTGTGATTTTTTTCATTGATTTTTTTTAAGAGATTTATGCTTGTTTCCCTTGTATAACTTTTAAGGTTGTATCTAAATGTTAGATACTTATTATGTATTTGATAAAACATTGCAATTAAAACTGAAGCAGCTAAAAAGATGGAGAAAAAAATGAAAAAAGTTCATAAAAATAACTATTTTTTGCAATTTCAAGAAAAGCAAAATCCCTTGGGGTTTAAGCTTTAGGGCAAAATCTTAAACCCTTTAAGTTTTACATAGATGGATAGATCTTGAAAAATTATATGAAATCGATACAAAATTTTCCCTAAATGGATAACTGAGCTCAAGTTATGACCTTTTAAGATTTTTAGCTTAAAAGATATATTTTTGAGCAAGATACTGAGTTTATTCAATTTTGACTCTAAATATTTTGGCAAGGAAACCAAAAATAAATATAAAAAATATTTGACAAATATTTCACATTGATTATTCATTGGGAATCAATGTCTTTAACTTTACATTCGTTACTGGATAGTTTATCTTACAAAAAATGACAATAATTTTTTGTTATTGGCTAATGTTATTTTCCTTTTTTGTAACGATTTTGTAATTGATGTTACAAAATATTTACTATGGTGCTCAATAAAACATTAGTCATAATTCAAGGAAAATCTTACAAACATCTAATGTCAATTAACTTTCTTATAATAGTGGGATTTACTTGGCCACATGAAGGAGAGAGTGAAATTTTCACCATTAATTATAATGAGAGCCTCCTTTTATTTATTGACTAAAAAGTTAGTCCTATTTTGTCTATTTTTTCTACAATCTCACTTTTTAGGGCTTCTATCTTTTCTTTCAAAAATTTATTTTCAAATTTTAACTCTTATACATGTATCTTAAGTAACTTATAAGAATCTGTCATGCATTTGAATTGAATCTAAGCCAAGATATGTCATTTCTCAAATAAAGCCAATTATAGTTTCATTTCTTCTAGAAGTTACTTCTTTTCCTACAACTTTTAAACCATTTCCTTATAATTATTTGCATGTATTCAACACGTTCAGTTAATGTGTCATCTTTCTTTAATTTTAGCCATTTGAATTCTTTTGCTAGGCAATCATATAGTTCAATATCATAGGTAGAACTTGGACTACTATTTGTTCCTTGGAAACCTCAAAATCATATTTAAGTTAAGAAATGCAACCATCTTTATCAAAACACATGTCTTTCATCATATCGTTACTATCATCCCGTACTTAGCAATCACAATAGAATGCAACCAACAACTTTGGACCTTAAACCTATAAAAGTATAGAAATGAGAACCAATTAGAAACATTAACTCTATCCTTGATATTGATACATTTACATTGGAAGACCTTCTTACCTCTAACTCTAATTTTCAAGTTATAATGTAGTGAAACTTGTATATAATTGCCATTTGATACATTGGGAGACTTTAAAGAATAACCTTACATAGTATTAGCAAATCAAAGGTTGATTTCTAGTTCCCAATTAATCACTAAGTATTTTTTTTTTCATAGGAATATTCAAACTCTTCCTTAATTTACCTTATCCTTTTAGTGGATTATTGTTCTCCAACTTTTTAAAAGACATGATTGGTCCTAAAGATGCCCATCTCTTCAATAGAAACTATGAAATAATTTTCTTTTCATCCATAAAGTTGAGAAAGAAAAGGTTTAAAATATATTTGCTTTCATTGCTCAAATGTATTAGAAATGGTCCTTATGATGATAATTGAGTGTTTAATATATCTATGTTATGTTATAGGGATTTTAATTAGTCAAAAAATGAAATGTAGAACTAGTAAAATCATTGAATAGAATATAAAATGTTGAAACTTGCATATGTCACATTAAAAAAAGTTGAACTTAAACATCTTTACCAAAACTTATTTACTTCAATCAATCATTTAAGCTTCAATTCAATATTAGGATAAAGAATCTTTTTAAAGTCCTAAAGAGAGCTGAAGGTTTGATATGTACTTAAACATTTCATAAGTAAAATATAAATGACAATTTTTATAATTTCAAATATGAATGCAAGACTATATTACAATTATAATAGGGACCGCATAATTGTTAATAATGGCATAACAACGTGGTAATAATCAAGTAAAAAACACATATAGTCAACAAGCTTCTCAAACTAATTCAAATGATAACAAAAAACAAAACATGGAAGCATATAAGTGTATAACCTAAAATCTTAGGAAGTTAAAAGAATCTTTTTCTTTAAATGGGATTGAGGAAGAATTATTGATTTTATAGGAGAATTTCTTTGGCTATTTTACACATTGTATTGATAGAATTTTATGGTTAATGTTGTGTATATTACATGACAAAGACTAGCATTCTATTTGAAGATTCTTTCACCTTAGTGAATGCTTCCCATTGCCCTTAGTTACTCTTTGTTGGTACTAACAATTAGATTCTAAATTCCCATAAAAATATTTAGTAATTTTTTTCATGAGGATTAAGGCTTTTTGTTTATCAATCATGACCTTGCTAATTTCATCTTCCATAACTCATAGAAATAGCTTTTAGAGTTGAAAAAAATTCCATTGTTTATCTAGTATTTGATATTGCAAAATTAGTCTCACTTTATCTAACCCCATTTCAAGTTTTGAAAGTAACTACTTAAGATTTACCTTTTTAACATTGCCAACGTTTGAAGTGGGTCTAGTTATAACTCTTGACCCTATTTAGTGTTATAGAATTTCCTTTTAACTTCATCTCATTGATGTTAGTTAATAAGAAAACTATTGTATATAATAACATAATGACATTTTTATAAATAAGTACAATTTACAACATGGGTTCAAATAAAAAAACTAATATTATAATTCAAAATTTTCTCCTATGGAAAATTTAGAATTGTTAAATTTTTTCCACAATGGTTACTTTTAGAATCGTAATGGAAAATGAAAGTAAACTATTAGGTTTAAAAAAGAGGTAAACATTAGACAATGGTTTTTATATATAATCGATGTCAAAATTTTCTCTAAGGTAGTTTTACAATTAAACATGAAATATTAGGCATCAATTTAATTATCAACTAGCATGAAAAACATGTGGTAACTTGTTTACATGTTGTATTTGTTTCTTATAATTGTAGGCAAAACTACAAATAGAATTGTAGCGATTATGTGCAATAACATTCATCATTGTAGACTATCTATTTGAGGTATTTTCTCCAATTCACCTTTAATAAGCATTTTGCATTTTAATTATGGTCTGTGGGTTAAAGCTTAAGTATTATCAT
Organism: Sindora glabra; assembly: GCA_020226215.1. Taxonomy (NCBI): domain Eukaryota; kingdom Viridiplantae; phylum Streptophyta; class Magnoliopsida; order Fabales; family Fabaceae; genus Sindora; species Sindora glabra. The sequence continues at coordinate 52,179,587 of CM035232.1, read as the reverse complement.
TTATTGTTGAAAAATTTTCATTTTTATACTTTAAAATTACTCTTTAATCATTAGTTACATATTTCAGAAGCATTATTTAACATAGACAAATGAAATTCCTAAATACATGTTATGTCTTGTGCTTATATTTTTCAAAGCATCATTTTTTACTTGAATGTTATGTTTATAGAGTTACTTTTTACATTGGTGTGGCTTTATTGCTTAAATATTATTTTTGAAAATATCACTTTATTATAAATAAAATTTTGTCACTTTATCACATGTATGTGTTTGATTTTTTTTATCAAATATTGCTTGGTTGTAATATCTCAAGTTGAAAATTAAAGTTTTATAAATTTCAATACTTATGGGTATTTATTTATTTGGCTAATAATTGATTTTAAGTTCTTTTTCATTTTAAAGGTTCAAAAATATTAAAAATGATATTTATAATAATATTTGAATTTTATTTATTTTTATATATGACCATTATTAATTTAAAATTATTTTAAAATTATTTTTATAAAAAGTTTCCTACAAGTTGAAAATATTTTGGTAATTGTGGGTGTAAAGGTTTATGAAGTAATTCATTTGTATTTTATCATCTATTTTTGAGAGTTGCGAAAGATTAAAATAATTATTTTAGGACTTTCAAATTTATTAGATTATTACAATATTTAATAAAATTTGAGAGTGCAGAATTTGTAAAATAATTTGTTTGTGTTGATAAATTATCTTTGGGAATTGTAAAAATTTGAAATAAATTATTTAGAATTTTTAAATTTATTAGGCTACTACAAATATATATATATATATATATGTATTGGTGGGAAATTTAAATTAAGTTAATAAAATTAGTTTTATGAATTTTTTAAATAAGTGATGGTTAGATTAACTTTAATCTAGCTGAGATTTATGAGAGAAAATGAGATTAAAAAGATGAGAAACATGAAATCATTTCCCACACCTCAAGTATCAATATTTTCTCCTCCTTTTTATCAATTTTCGGTACCCCTCTTTTTATTTTTAAAAAAATGCCGGCTGCTGTCTGGATCATTCTTCCTTCTCTCATTTCCAGAAATTTCCTTTTATTATTCATATTTTTACCAACTTTCCATTTTAACACATAAATTCTCGTCACTTTCTCTCTCTTAAGAGCTAGCACCGCCTCAGCCTCTCTCTCTCTCTTCTATTTGTTTATTATTATTATTATTATTATTATTTCAGGACAGCAGTACATGGCTTAGCAGTTATGCCACTCCACATCTTTCAGTTTTTCTAGCCCTCTTGATTTTCTCAGTAGTCGGTGCTCCTGTAGTTTAAAAAAAAAAAAAAAAAAAACAGCGAGAGAGAAGCCGGGCCCTTTTTTGCCCTTACTTCTTCCGGCTTTCCACTCGCTGGCAGCTTACTCCTCTCCCTTTTCTCTTTCTGTCTCGGTACTCCCCAGTGCTATCGATTCTTTCTGCCATCCAAGTCTTGCACGCCATCACAAATTCACCTGCTGTTCTTCCTCAGTCTGACGGCCTCTGGCACAAGGGGCGCTGCGCTTCTGCGGCTGAACATAGCAACGAGGCAATGCTATCTCCGGCGAGTTTTTCCAACCAAGGACGGCTTCTTCCGGCAATACATTTCATCGCCCCTAGGGCTATTTCTTGGGAACTTCATGGAGCACGGTGGAGCTGTAGGTCGGAGCTGGAGCAGAGGCGGCACTCCTCTGCATTTGCGGGCAAGGGGAGCACTAATTTTACTAATTTCTGGTGTTAATGGTCTTCTAAGGTGATGGTAAGCTATTCTAAACATTAAAGTCTTCACATTTTGTTAGATAGAGCTGGATGAAAAAGAAATCCGTTTTCAGTTTGTTTAAAACATGTGATGAGAATTATGAAAAATACAATTTTCATACTATAGGATGTTGAAAAGGATATATTTAGGATCTTTCAGAGTAGAAACTCTAAATGTTGCTGGGTGTTTGAGGCTATTTCAAAAACTCCATGTATGTGTCTAATACACAAAATGTATATATATATATATATATATAATCTTTCGTATTGTGAAGTGCCAAAATAGAATATTAAAGTGTAAACGGAATATTTTATATTAAATTATTATTATTATTATTATTATTATTATTATTATTATGGTAGATTCATTCTTAGTTCAAAGAATTCATTTTTTTAATGCATAAATGAGATAAGTGCTGTTTAGAAAAATATTATTTCTATGCTATAAAATATTTAGTTAATAGGAGTAGAATTATTTTAGAGTATTAAATAACAATGTTCTCAATAGTTATATGTTTTAGGAAAATTCATTCTTGCAAGTATTTTGAGATAGATGATGATACAAAAGAAGAATAGATTTTTATTAGGGGTGGCAATTCGGGTTCACGGGTCGGGGTCGGGTCGGGTCGGGTCGGGTTAGGCATAATTCGAACTTGTTTATGCTCAACCCGAACACGACCCGTTCAATAAATGGGTCGACCCGACACGACCCGTATAACCCGAATATACAAAATATGTTTATAAAATAATAATATAACCCGTTTAACCCGACCCGAACCCGTTTATATTATTTTTTTATTTTATATAAATTAATAATTAATAAATTTATATATTATATAATGGGTTAAACGGGTTGACGGGTCGGGTTGACCCGTTTAATAACCTGTGTAACTTAAACGGGTTTGAAACGGGTTAAACGGGTTGACCCGAACCCGACAGGATATTTATTCGGGTCAGACAGGTCAACCCGTTTATGACCCGAACCCGAACCCGACCCGAACCCATTTAATTCGTGTCGTGTTATCGTGTCGTGTCGAAAATTGCCACCCCTAATTTTTATATCATAAAATGCTAGAATTACAAGAATATGATACTCCCACAGTATAAAGTTTTAATATGTGTACATATTTTTAGGTCTAGGTCAAAAACTCTCATTTTTCAATTTATTTAAAAAAATTGACATGATACTAATAAAATAATGATATGAGACTCTAAAATACTAAGTTACTGTACTTAGAATATATTTGTTTCATAGAAGTTAATATTTTGGTGTTTAAAGTTGATCTAAGCAAATCTATGGTGTTTAAATGCGTAAACTTCTATTAGGAAATACTAGAAAGAGGAATAAATACTATCCTTATTTTCATAATATTACTATCATGCATGGTGAATTAGGAAGATAAGAGGAAGACAAGGATTAACCAATTTCAACTTCTACAGTGGATGGATGCCATTAAGTGAGTATATATCTCACTACAATTTAATATCTTAATAAAAGATAGTTTAAATGTGTGAATTATATTCTTCCTATTGTTAGTGTAGGTTCTATATTCATCTGTAAATTCAGTTCTATGACATAGGTGCAATTAGCTACTTGAGTGAATAGATCAAAGTGTGCAATGGAAGCATGGTATCAATATTAAATACTAATTGATTGATTGTGATAGAGTTGTAATAGATCATGTTGTGACTGTGTTATATATTTTGATTACCAATAATTGTTGAGTAGTTGTCTATGTAGGCTTGTATTGAATCTGGTGATCGGAAAAGAGTAAAGTTCTAGCGAATTTATGTTGGTTATATTTTGATTTAGGAGAAAAGTTGATTTGGTTATGTCTCTTTAAACTTAGATGACATGGATACAAGTAGGAAATAGTGACAATGGTATATAAGCTAAATATTTATGTTGATTTGGTTATGTCTCTTTAAACTTAGATGACATGGATACAAGTAGGAAATCTAGTAAAGGTGGACAAAGAAAGAAAGGCACTAAGGGCCTTGCAATGAAAAGGGATATGGTCCTTAAGCATACGTAATAGGATAGGCTGAGAGTACACTTTAATGAAAAAGGAGCTCTATATGGGCTTAGTGGAAAACAAGACATTTCATAATAATTACATAATGGAATTATGACAATGAACAAAAGGTGGTTCTATGTAATGACCCTAGATTAGTAAAAATAATAATAATAATAATAATATTAATAATAAATAAGAAGTTTTTAATGAGATTGTAATAAGTGAAAATATTCTTAGAAACCTAAGAATAGATTTTAGAAAATTTCACTTAGAAATTCATTGAATTTCTGTACCTGGTAAAGTGAAAAAGTGAGAAAATGAGTCAAAATTATATTAAATTAATTCAAAAAAAAATTAATGGATGATCAAAAATAATTTTCAAAGCTCAAAAATGGTTATGGGAAGTAAAAATAAAATTTTTAAGATATTTGAAAGCCTAAGGGTGAAAATGTAAAGAAATTAAGTAATTCGGGGCCAAATTGTAATAAACCCTTTTATCTTTTTAGCTTTTTTATTTTTTTGTTGTACAGGTTGAGTTGGCCCATGTTATTTTCAGACCCAAATGTGAAAAAATAAGGCCCAATTTCGTGATCCAAAACCAGCCCAAACTTCCAAGGGAAGCCAAGGACTAAAATGAAAGAAAATGACAAAATTTGGGGCAAAAGTGTAATATGTGAAAACTTTTAAATTGTGTCTCATTTTTATTGGATAAAACATGATGTGCTGGTCTGAAACTCAGCCACTTGGACGTGCTATGCAGCTCACCAAGTGTCCCCAAAATCCTCCCAAAATCCAAGGCACATTTAATGTTGGAAATGATAGAATTTATGAGATTTTTTTTAGAAATCCTTTAAGCATTTTTATATAAAGTAAAAGAGGCTTAGCTGCAGCACATTTGCTGCTCCTCTCCAGCAAAAAATGTGAACTCATAAGAGAAGTAACAAGGGAAGCTAGACAAAGTAAATTCAAGGGAAATTGACAAGTTAAATAGGTAGATTTTGATACCCCTAATCTCTTGTGAAATTCTTCTTCCTCTTGACTCTAAAATCTGATTTTTTTTATTTTCTTGAATTCATCTCCCTCTCCCTTAGAATTCAGATTTGAAAGAAGGAAGAAACAAATAAGGATTTAAGGTGAGTAATAACTTGTTATACACTTTATGAATTCCTAATGCTGGATGGTCATGAGGAATATGATTTCTAGGACATGATTTGTGTTAGTTGTTGAGATAATTAGTTTTGGATGATTTGAACATGTTTAATGGTGTTTTAGATGTTGTTATGTTGATCTATGGCTTTGGTTTGGTGTAAAAGCAACAAGAAACCATGACGTATACACTAGGATATTAGAGGCATAGTGGTGCATGTGTGAGTTTGGCATGATTTGTTTGGAATTTGGCTAAATTGATGAAATTAGGATGATTCTTATGAGTTATGAAGCCTAAGGAAGATGAAATTTTGAGTTATGAAAGTGTGTATAAAGCTTTCCTTTTGAGAAGCCAAGGGGAGAAGGAGGTTTAGCCATGTAAATTGTGTTTTTGAAAAATCAGTAATGTACACGGGGTAGAACACGGCCCATGTTGTACCCCGTGTTCTTTGTGAAAGCTAATCAGTAATGTACACGGGGTAGAACACGAGGTAGAACACGGCCCATGTTGTACCCCGTGTTCTTTGTGAAAGCTGATCAGTAATGTACACGGGGTAGAACACGGCCCATGTTCAACACGGCCCATGTTCACCCCCGTGTTCTTTGTCGAAAGTTGATCAGTAATGTACATGGGGTAGAACACGACCCATGTTGTACCCCATGTTCTGAACACGGGGTAGAACACGGCCCATGTTCACCCCCGTGTTCTTTGTCAAGTGAACAATTTTGGTCTCAAATAATTCCTGCCCTTATGCTGCCTAGATAGGGTCTACATGCAAAATATTTTGTGTGTGACATAAATTGTTTAATTTGTGTGTATGACATATGAATGATTTAATTTGTATACATGAATATCCCTTAGGGTTTGATATGAGAATGAGCATAGAAGGATAAATGAAGCATAAAACACTTATGGCATTGTTGGTATTTTGACACATTCCTCGAGAAAAAATTGTGGTTGATGCATGTGGCGTCCCACAATTATTCATTCTACTTACAAAAATGTGGGAGGGAGAAAACATCCTTCGCAGAGAAGGAGAGGAGGGGTAAGTAGTGGAGGGAAAAGGTTGGTGGCCTCGGGCCTAGGGTGGCAGGGGATAAGGTTGAACCGAAGATATAAGGTGACATTACATACCAACTAATGCCATTCCTCAATTAATGTAATATCTAAATTTTGGGCTTTTAATTAGAAAAGCAACCTTAAATGGGAAAATCAAAAAGGGGCAATAATAGGTTATTACTCACTGAGTATGTTTATACTCATTCTGTATTTTCTTTAATCTGTCTTTTCAGATAATATCCATGGATCCATGGACGTGCGGTAACACTTATAGAGGACATGCCACGACACCCTTTGGAATGTATGGATTAGAGTTGCAAATAGAGATTCGGGTCACTCCCAATGAGATAAATATTTTGTATCATATGGACTATTGGCCCATAGACAGTGAGCCAAATGTCCTTCAGATTTTCTTCCCTCTAGTCCTAGTCCCCCCAGATGGCAATACCGGGAGCAATGAGACACCGTTAGGGCTCATAACACCTAGTTCTAGTTCTCCTCCAGAATCTGATCCGGAGGAGGAAGGCCCTAATCGGGTTAGTGAGTCAGATGACTAGGTTTTCTGTATGTAAAGTTATGATAGACTTATCTCTGTAAATATTTTTGTGCTGTTATATGTATATTATTTTGGTATTTTAACTCTTTATTACCTACTTTCTTTCGGCGCGCCCTAATATTATTTTTATAAGTATATGCGATATTGTGTCGTCTTTGGAGGCTAGTAAGGATATCTTATCAGTGTGGAATGCTGACTGGGTATCTTTACGCCGGTCACGATTACAGTATGTCAGGTCGTGACAGAGTTGGTATCAGAGCATGATCCTGAATGCTTGTGAGTCTTTAGAGTCTGTTGTGACCCAAGTAAGTTCTGGGGTTATGAAAGGCATGTGAAGAAGTAAGTGTTAGCAGCTACGGATCCATGATGATTCCAGGTAACATTTTATATTTTTAAATTTAATATTAATCATTAATTAAATTTATTTTAGATAACTATGCCTAGGAAAAGGCAAGTTCAACCTCCAATGCCTCGTCGACCTACCAGAGCACATCCGGAAGTGTCAGAAAATGAGGCATCTGTAAATGCACCTATTGAAAATCCAGAAAAGACTGAGTAGGAACAACCTGCAGCCTCGGATTGGGCTATAAGGCTACAACAGATGCTAGATAAATTCCTGGACCAAACCCAGAATCCTATTGCTCCACCCCCGGCATCTCCACCTAAAAGATAGGTCCCGATATTGCCTCCAAGGGAGAGATTACAATTAGTGCATGAGTTTTAAAAGCTAAACCCTCCTAAGTATGATGGCACAGATCCTACAGCCGATCTGTATCAGTTTATAGATCAAATTGAAAGAGTGTGTAAACTGCTAAGATGTGACGAAAACATAATGGTAGAACTGGTAGGCTACCAGTTGGAGGATGTTGCACACTTTTGGTATGCGCATAATATTGAACCTACTATTACAGCACAGGAGCCAATTACTTGGAAGCGGTTCCAGGAGGAATTTATCGATAGATTTTTACCGCCAAGTATTAGGGAGGCAAAGGCTCGAGAGTTTGAGAAGTTAACTCAGGGGTCAATGACGGTGGGCCAATACGATGCTCAGTTTACTCGGTTGTCACGATATGCAGAACATTTGGTACCGACAGAGAAAGCTCGCGTCAATCGATTTGTATACGAACTTCGAGATTATTTTTATGATCGGGTAGATGTTTCTGACAACACTACTTACCAGCAAGCGTTGAATCAAGCTATTAGAGCAGAAATTCGGGCAGCAGAAAGACATAATCGAGAAGCTAGTTCAGGAGGGAGGCGAACCTTTCCATTTCAAGCAGAAAGTAATAGGAGCACAGATAAGACAGTGATTGCTTCAAGTATTCCAAGAAGTACCGCACCAGCTAGTAGGAGAAAGGGCAACTAGCGGTGACCTCAACGAAAACCAGCCGGAAGCAAATCTGAAGCTAGTGTCAATGCTCCCCGTCAAGTATATTCAGTACCATTCAATAGGCCTTCACAATGCTCTCGTTGTGGCCTTAGTCACATTGGACCATGTGGCTCATGTTTTCGATGTGGACAAATGGGGCATCGAGCTCTTGAATGTCCATCAAAGCCACAGGGAAGTAACACGGCAAACCCTAATTTCCGTCCTATTCAGAATATTACTTTTGTGAAGCCACCAGCAGTACCAAACAGAAGAAATATGGGAAAAGAACCTGCAACAACTCAAGCCCGAGTGTATGCCATAACACGTCAGGAAGCTCAAGATTCAAACGCGGTAGTGGCAGGTACGGTCCTAATTGAAACCTTTTCTGGAAAAGTATTATTTGATCCAGGCACTACCCATTCGTTCATATCTGCCAATCTAGCAGCTAAATTTCCTAAATCAATTAATGTTTTAGATGAACCCTTGAAGGTGAACACACCAGTAGGAGAAGTTATGCTAGCCACATCTAGTGTTGATAGCTGCGACATTAAAATAAACAATCATTCAACCACTATAAATCCGATTGTATTAGAAATGGGAGATTATGACGTGATATTAGGAATGGACTGGCTCTCGAAATATCATGCTTGTGTTGATTGTTATCATAAAACAGTCACCTACCAAATAGAAGAAGGGGTAGTCCAAATTTTCCAAGGTGAAAAGAAGCCTGGATTGCTAACCTTTGTGTCATGTACGAAAGTCCGAAAATTGATCAATAAAGGACATGTGGCATGGGTCGCTTCAGTGATAGAAGGGGAAAGGAAGGAAGGAGTATTGGAGCGAATCCCAGTAGTGAAGGAATTTCCAGATGTTTTCCCAAATGACTTGTCAGGATTACCACCAGATCGAGAAATAGAATTTGTAATTGAGACAATTCCCGGAATAGACCTGATATCAATTGCACCGTACAGGATGGCACCAGCAGAATTAAAAGAACTGAAGGAGCAATTGCAAGATTTATTAGATAAAGGCTTCATACGTCCTAGTACGTCACCTTGGGGAGTGCCGGTGTTGTTCGTGAAAAAGAAAGATGGATCGCTGCGATTGTGTATTGACTACCGGCAATTAAACAAAGTCACCATAAAGAATAAATATCCTTTGCCCAGAATCGACGATCTGTTCGATCAACTGCAGGGTTCCCAATATTTCTCAAAGATCGATTTACGCTCCGGGTATCATCAGCTGAAGATATGGAAAGAAGATGTTCCGAAGACGGCATTTCGAACCTGCTACGGACATTACGAATTTCTGGTGATGTCGTTTGGCTTGACAAACGCTCCTGCAGCATTCATGGACTTGATGAATCGTGTTTTCAAACCTTTCTTGGATAAGTTCATTGTAGTATTCATTGATGACATTTTGATTTACTCCAAGAATGAAGAAGAACATGCACAGCATCTAAAGATAACTTTGCAAACGTTACGAGAGCATAAGCTTTATGCTAAGCTCTCAAAATGTGAATTTTGGATGAAGGAGGTACACTTTCTAGGCCACGTAGTATCGCAAGAAGGAATACAAGTAGATCCTCAGAAGATTGAAGCGGTACTTAAATGGCCACAACCATCATCAGTAACAGAGATCCGTAGTTTTCTTGGTTTGGCTGGATATTATAGGAGATTTGTCAAGGATTTCTCAAAAATCGCAGCTCCCCTAACTAGATTGACATGTAAAGGAATCAAATTCAATTGGGATGATGACTGCGAAAGGAGTTTTCGAGTATTGAAAGAGCGACTTACCTCAGCTCTAGTATTAGCTTTGCCTGATGGTGCAGAAAAATATATAGTATATTGTGATGCTTCTAGAGTGGGTTTGGGATGCGTGTTGATGCAACAAGGAAAGGTAATAGCATACGCATCTCGTCAGTTAAAGAAACATAAAGTTAACTATCCTACTCATGATCTAGAAATGGCTACTGTGGTGTTTGCTTTGAAAATATGGAGACATTATTTGTACGGAGCCACTTGCGAGATTTATACAGATCATAAAAGCTTGAAATATATTTTTGATCAAAAGGAGTTGAATATGAGGCAAAGAAGATGGATGGAATTCATAAGTGATTATGACTGCTCTATCCATTATCATCCGGGTAAAGCCAACGTGGTAGCTGATGCTTTAAGTCGAAAAATTCTGAAAAGCAAGGATGAACAAAGGGATGGTGATGTGAACAAAACTCTAGCCTGCATAATGGTGCATTCTACCATAGTGGACCAAATTAAGGCAAGTCAAAAGCAGGACCCACAATATGAGCAGTTGAAAGATAAAATCAAAATGGAAAAAAATGACAAACTAAGAATTGATGATGAAGGAGTAATAAGATATGAAAATCGTCTGTGGGTGCCTACTGCTTTAAGAAGGGAAGTGTTGAGGCGAGCTCATGAATCATCCTACACAATGCATCCTGGTGCAATGAAAATGTATTAGGATCTGAAAGGTGTATATCAGTGGGATGGAATGAAACGAGATGTGCGGGAATATATAATGCGGTATTTAACCTATCAGCAAGTGAAAGCAGAGCACCAATGCCCGGCAGGTCTCTACCAACACATTTATATCCCTGAATGGAAATGGGAAAGTGTTACTATGGACTTCATGACCGGATTACCACGAACCAACAAAGGATATGATTCCATCTGGGTAATCATTGATTGTTTAACTAAGTCTGCCCACTTCGTACCAGTGAAGACAACTTATACTGCATCACAATATGCTCAACTCTATATGGATAAAATTATTCTGTTGCATGGAGTACCGCTTGTGATTATCTCGGATCGTGGGTCACAATTTACATCGCGATTCTGGCGATCATTTCAAGAGACGCTAGGCACTCAATTGCGATTTAGTACAACATTCCATCCACAAATTGATGGGCAATCTGAGAGAACAATTCAGACATTAGAAGATATGCTCAGGGCTTGCACAATAGAATTTGAGGAAAGTTGGGATAAATATCTGCCATTAATAGAGTTCGTGTATAATAATAGCTATCATGCGAGTATACAAATGGCCCCATTTGAGGCATTGTATGGTAGAAAATGTCGATCACCCATTCGATGGTTTGAACCAGGAGAAGCAAAAATGATTGGTCCAGACCTTGTTGAAGATGCTATTCGTAAAGTTCAGTTTATTCGAGAAAAACTACGAGCAGCTCAGGATAGATGTAAATCTTATGTAGACAACAGAAGAAGAGAGTTAGAATTTCAAGAAGAGGAACAAGTGTTTTTAAAGGTTACCCCTATGAAAGGAGTCATGCGATTCGGTAAAAAAGGAAAATTGGCACCCAAGTTTGTAGGGCCTTATCGGATCAAACATCGAATCGGAAAGGTGGCTTATCAATTGGAATTGCCAGATCATATGAAGGGAATACATCCAGTTTTTCATATATCTATGTTGCGAAAATATCTCCCAGATGAATCCCATGTATTGAAAGAAATACCGGTGGAACTAGATCGAAAGCTAACATATAAAGAACAACCGGTACAGATCGTTGATTGGCAAATACGAAAATTAAGATCTAAAGAAGTTCCCATGGTGAAAGTAATATAGGATAGACATGGAGTCCAAGAGGCAACCTGGGAATTAGAAAAGGAATGAGTGAAAAATATCCCCATATATTTGGTAAGTTTTCTTCTTATAACCATTCTTTAGTCAGTAATAAGTTTATACCTTTTCCAAAGAAAATTCGAGGACGAATTTTTTGAAGGGGGGAGAGCTTGTAATGACCCTAGATTAGTAATAATAATAATAATAATAATAATAATAATAATAAATAAGAAATTTTTAATGAGATTGTAATAAGTGAAAATATTCTTAGAAACCTAAGAATAGATTTTAGAAAATTTCACTTAGAAATTCATTGAATTTCTGTACCCGGTAAAGTGAAAAAGTGAGAAAATGAGTCAAAATTATAGTAAATTAATTGAAAAAAATTAATGGATGATCAAAAATAATTTTCAAAGCTCAAAAATGGTTATGGGAAGTAAAAATAAAATTTTTAAGATATTTGAAAGCCTAAGGGTGAAAATGTAAAGAAATTAAGTAATTCGGGGCCAAATTGTAATAAACCCTTTTATCTTTTTAGCCTTTTTATTTTTTTGTTGTACAGGTTGGGTTGGCCCATGTTATTTTCAGACCCAAATGTGAAAAAATAAGACCCAATTTCGTGATCCAAAATCAGCCTAAACTTCCAAGGGAAGCCGAGGACCAAAATGAAAGAAAATGATAAAATTTGGGACAAAAGTGTAATATGCAAAAACTTTTAAATTGTGTCTCATTTTTATTGGATAAAACATGATGTGCTGGTCTAAAACTTAGCCACTTGGACGTGCTATGCAGCTCACCAAATGTCCCTAAAATCCTCCCAAAATTCAAGGCACATTTAATGTTGGAAATGATAGAATTTATGAGATTTTTTTTAGAAATCCTTTAAGCATTTTTATATAAAGTAAAAGAGGCTTAGTTGCAGCACATTTGTTGCTCCTCTTTAGCAAAAAACGTGACCACATAAGAGAAGTAACAAGGAAAGCTAGACAAAGTAAATTCAAGGGAAATTGGCAAGTTAAATAGGTAGATTTTGATACCCCTAATCTCTTGTGAAATTCTTCTTCCTCTTGACTCTAAAATCTAATTTTTTTTATTTTCTTGAATTCATCTCCCTCTCCCTTAGAATTCAGATTTGAAAGAAGGAAGAAACAAATAAGGATTTAAGGTGAGTAATAGCTTGTTATACACTTTATGAATTCCTAATACTGGATGGTCATGAGGAATATGATTTCTAGGACATGATTTATGTTAGTTGTTGAGATAATTAGTTTTGGATGATTTGAACATGTCTAATGGTGTTTTAGATGTTGTTATGTTGATTTATGGCTTTGGTTTGGTGTAAAAGCAACAAGAAACCATGATGTATACACTAGGATTTTAGAGGCATAGTGGTGCATGTGTGGGTTTGGCATGATTTGTTTGGAATTTGGCTAAATTGATGAAATTAGGATGATTCTTATGAATTATAAAGCCTAAGGAAGATGAAATTTTGAGTTATGAAAGTGTGTATAAAGCTTCCCTTTTGAGAAGCCAAGGGGAGAAGGAGGTTTAGCCATGTAAATTGTATTTTTGGAAGATCAGTAATGTACACAGAGTAGAACATGGACCATGTTGTTCCCCGTGTTCTTTGTGAAAGCTGATCAGTAATGTACACGGGGTAGAATACGGCCCATGTTGTACCCCGTGTTCTTTGTGAAAGTTGATAAGTAATGTACACGGGGTAGAACACGGCCCATGTTCACCCCCGTGTTCTTTGTCGAAAGTTGATCAGTAATGTACATGGGGTAAAACACGGCCCATGTTATACCCCATGTTCTGAACACGGGGTAGAACACGGCCCATGTTCACCCCCGTGTTCTTTGTCAAGTGAACAATTTTGGTCTCAAATAATTCCTGCCCTTATGCTGCCTAGATAGGGTCTACATGCAAAATATTTTGTGTGTGACATAAATTGTTTAATTTGTGTGTATGACATATGAATGATTTAATTTGTATACATGAATATCTCTTAGGGTTTGATATGAGAATGAGCATAGAAGGATAAATGAAGCATAAAACACTTATGGCATTGTTGGTATTTTGACACATTCCTCGAGGAAAAATTGTGGTTGATGCATGTGGCGTCCCACAATTGTTCATTCTACTTATAAAAATGTGGAAGGGAGAAAACATCCTTCGCAGAGAAGGAGAGAAGGGGTAAGTAGTGGAGGGAAAAGGTTGGTGGTCTCGGGCCTAGGGTAGCGAGGGATAAGGTTAGACCGAAGATATAAGGTGACATTACATACCAACTAATGTCATTCCTCAATTAACGTAATATCTAAATTTTGGGCTTTTAATTAGAAAAGCAACCTTAAATGGGAAAACCAAAAAGGGGCAATAATAGGTTATTACTCACTGAATATGTTTATACTCATTCTGTATTTTCTTTAATCTGTCTTTTCAGATAATATCCATGGATCCGTGGACGCGCGGTAACACTTACAGAGGACATGCCACGACACCCTTTGGAATGTATGGATTAGAGTTGCAAATAGAGATTCGGGTCACTCCCAATGAGATAAACATTTTGTATCATATGGACTATTGGCCCATAGACAGTGAGCCAAATGTCCTTCAGATTTTCTTCCCTCTAGTCCTAGTCCCCCCGGATGGCGATATTGGGAGCAATGAGACACCGTTAGGGCCCATAACACCTAGTTCTAGTTCTCCTCTAGAATCTGATCCGGAAGAGGAAGGCCCTAATCGGGTTAGTGAGTCAGATGACTAGGTTTTCTGTATGTAAAGTTATGATAGACTTATCTCTAGAAATATTTTTGTGCTGTTATATGTATATTATTTCGGTATTTTAACTCTTTATTACCTACTTTCTTTCGGCGCGCCCTAATATTATTTTTATAAGTATATGCGATATTGTGTCCTCTTTGGAGGTTAGTAAGGATATCTTATCAGTGTGGAATGCTAATTGGGTATCTTTACGCCGGTCACGATTACAGTATGTCGGGTCATGACATTCTATATGGTACCATATCATGAATAGTATATTAGTGCAAAGGTAAGCCTTAGTTCATTCTTTAGTTATATTTTCTCATCCATTGTCTTATTTTTTATATTAATGACACTGTAGCAACTATTAAATGTTAGGCATGGCATATCCAAAAGAAAGGATGATATATTGGCTTGGCTCACTAGCTTGAATCTCGAGAGGACTAAAAAAAGACATTCACATCCTTAGTGAATGTTCATTTGAAGATGCAAAGCTTGAGCAAAAGCAACATTGAATGGGTAAAAGTGGCAATCATGTTCTTGTGTATATTTGAGTACCTAATATAGTGATTGATTACCTAAAATTGATACCATTTGTGTCAGTTTGTTGCAATGTCCTAAATAAATTAGCAACATAGGGTATAGATACTATATGTGTAAACATATAGTTAGGATGGTTAATCACATGAAAAGGAATGAAAAGCTTATCATGATAATTTGTTTGAATTTCAATTTAATAAACATTTATGGAAACATAGAGTTATGCCTTTTTATTGAGTTTCATGTGAAAACATGCAATTATTCTAAGGCAACAAAGAACCTTACATTACAAAAAATATAAAAGTCTTCAAGGAGGAATAGGCTATGTATGTCTTGAGAAAGATAAAAATATAAAGGCTAGCATGAAAAGGCACTACCAATTGTAAATTTATAAGGTTTAATTTTAAAAGAAAAATGTATATATGATGTACTTGTAAATAATTACTTGTAAATGTATATACTATTTTGTATGTATTATGAAAGTTATTTGTATGTATTTTTGTATTATTTAATGTTTAAAAGAGGTACTCTTTTGCATAGCAAATGTGTCTACTATAATTTTTATGTCACAAGTTTGGTTTTCATCTTATAGTAATAGATGTAAACTTTATTTATTTAAAAAAATAAATAAACTAATAAACCATATTAGTTGTTTATTAATAACAGATGTAAAAAAATAAATCCTATATCAAATTTATTATACAATTGACATGTAAAAGTAAATTTTTGTCCTCTAACATGAAAGCTTTATAGCTTTAAGATGTTAATTTCAATTTATAACCAATGTGGAGTAGTTAAACAAAGTCACTTTCCTCTTCTCAAAGCTTGTGAAAATGAAGGTAGGGGTTGAAATTGAAAGTCTATTCCAATCGTCAAATAGTGATCAACATGGTGATATTTTTTAAGAAAAATGACCTCTGTAATTTCATTCTAACTAATTCAAAGATCACCTATTCTTGAGTTTAACCATTTTTCGCACTTGTTGGCATCTTCTTCTCAATGTTAATGTCCATTTGAATACTTTATTTCTTCTTTAAACTTAAATATAAATGTCTATTTATTGTGTGTTGTGTTGATTTATTTAGATTTTTTATTTTTAATTACATTAACTAGGATTCTAGTTAATGTGGATTTCTTGAACAAAAGGTAATAAATTTCTTCCTTACAAAGGGTTAGGATGGCATGTGCATTTTAAACAACATATGATTCGACCAAAGTTTAATAGTAAAAGTCAGGTAATAAATTTCTCTCTAAAAGAAGCATATTGTATTAATGTTTTATTTACAAGAGCAATTTTGACATCGTTATGCCCTTATTTTACCACAATGGGATTTACAATTATTTTTGTCAATGGTCATATTATTGGAAGACAATGTAAGTTCCTTCTCAATAGTTAAAGGCATTATTCCTAATTTTTGCAACATTTATGCATTATATGTTTTCTTCTCTTCAAACCTAAATAAATTTTTCATAACTTTCTAGTTTATTGTATTTGTGATATTAATTTTAACCATAAAAACATTGAAGTAACGCTTGAATACTATTATTATTGCTTGTATAGCAATATAGGTTGCTTGGTTTTGTAATTATGTTTAAATATTGCTTTAAGAATAGTGGGATTTAGGAAAATTCTTATGGATCATTTTTAAAAAAAAAGGAAATAATGTCAGTTATTTAATACAATCTACATTTTAAACTAATTTCATCAATATTAGTTATCATTAAAAAAATTGATGTCTTATTTCAATTATTCACCAATATGTTCCAACTAAACATGTTAGTTTTCTTATAAAAAAACTAATGTTGATATAGGTATTCAACTGTTAGTTTGATAATTGATGTTGAATATACATGATTTATAATAACACTTGCATATATGTTAGGTGGTAAATGACGTAGAATGTGTTAAATAATTAATGTTAAATGGTAGTACTTTCTTAAAATCTTCCTTCCTGAATTTGGTATTTGTTTGGTTCTATACATTCTCATTGATAGAATTATCAAATGCACCTTCAAATTTAATGATCTCTTGGACCATAAATTGAAATAAAGTAGTCTTTCCATTGGTTCCCTCTATTTCCACAAGTTCTAAGAGCGTGTCCAATTTAAAGGCTTCTGCTTTGCCACAATTAGTGCCAACATTCATTTTGTTTCTTGTTTTAAGAACAACTTCAAGGAGTTTGAGGAATATCTAGCTATTTTTTAATTCCTCACCTATAGCTTGACAATTATTCAAACATAACTGAGAACTAAGTTTTAATTTCATATGAGGCATTGCAAATTTATATATGGAATTAAGAGATCCAGGATAACAAAGCATTGATTAATTTAAATTATAACCATAAAAATTTGAAAAAAAAATATTATTAAGTAATTAACTTCTACATCATAGTTAGCTTTTTACAACATAGCTTTTAACTCTTTTGAAGGCAAATGTGATATGAAGAACTACTTTAAGGAATCTTTCTAAAGACCCAAGTTTTAAAAAGTCACCACTATAGTTTGTAAGTTTTATCTTTTCTTCCTTTGTTAAAGCTATTTTTGCTAAAGTTCCCAAAAGTTCAAGACCTAAACCTTTAGGGTTCCCTGTATGACCCATAAATAAGAATACATATGATATCTACAAAATGAAAACATAAAATGTAGACTTAATTTATTATTGAAATACAAAACAAAAAATAGCAAGGCCTTTTCTTAGTGAAATTCATGGCTAAATAATTTTGTTATTTACTCCTTTGATTTATTAAGTTAGATGAATGTTAGACACCAATGCTTGAATTCAAGGAACTCTGATTGCAAAGGAAGTTAAAGAGTAAAAATCACTAAGACAAAGCAAATAATTGATCAATATTATTACAAAATTTGATAGTTTATTCTAATCATGGTACTAAAGATAAGTGTAATAATGAAAAAAATTTGTGAAAGTAGGCGGAGAAGAACTGAAGAGTAAAAGTGTTTAGTAATGAATATTAGTTCTTCACTTCACATTAGAAAAAGACCTAACATAATTAATGGTGGTTAATGTTTGGTCATTGTTCTATAGTGCTTAAGGTAATTAAATTATCAAATCATAGTATTTTTTTTTATCAGTTGGACTTAATTTATCATCAAATTTAAACCTTTCTATTTAGACTCTCATTTTTTTACCCCTATCAATAACATACTAATTTTTGTGGCATGATGTCACCTAGCCAATTTCTATTGAATTATTTTATATCAAATGGTAGAATTTCACATTCTACTTGAAAGCAAAATATGTTACTAAATTTTATAAATATGCTCTATAATAGTTAATTAACCTTGATTAATTATAATTTTTTATAACCTAGTCATGTTACTAGATATTTTACAAACTTATGCATCACATGATCTCAAAGCTAGTTATTATAAGAGCAAAATGTCCTTTGCAATGCCCCACCTTATGTGTTTGTCAAAGAAAGGTTATACAGATGGCTATTTACTATTGGTTTGCAAAAAAATGCCTATTTTTCCCCTTGATTATTTCTTGAAAACATTTATGGGACATTATCGGTTGACTTTTTAAATAAGTGATTTGCCTATTGCAATACACCATAATCTGATTAGGCTAATTTATTGAAAATAATGTAATACAATGAGATAAACCAAGTTATATCCCTGTGATCCTTTGAATTATCTTTTTTCAATTAACTTGATAATAATATTTACATAATTTTTATATTATTTTTGCATGAAAAATAGAAAAAAAATAAAAGAAACAAATAAAATAAATGAAAGTAAAATACAATATGAATATAGAAAATAATGCAAAATGCAATATAAATGTAGTATGCAAAATTATATAGAATATAGAATTAGGAGGTTTATGATTCAAAATTGAAATAAATGTATTAAACGAAGTAGAACACAAAATAAATAGTAAGGCAGGAATCACTGTAATGAAACAGTTAATTCAAGGAATTGAGAATTCTAGTTTGGATTAATTATAGATTAATTAATATTTGACTTTTCTAATTAATCTTTCAATCTTGAATTACTTAAAATTTCTGCAATAATTCATAAACCCTACATTAGATAACTATCTAGGATTTAATCAATTAAAATTAAATGAATTAAGCAACCACTATAATCCTTACGTTAGATCGAAATCAATTTAAAGATAGAATTTAATTAAATTAAAAAAATAAGTTAGAAACTTTCAAATTAATACCTTAACCTTCTACCTCTATGTGTAAAACCATGATTAATCAAATACAATTCAAGATTAAAAAAAATAAAATATCAAAATCATAAGGATGAATATCAATTATACTAAATCAACATCTAACATATGTAATTTAAAGAAATCAGCACAAGTAATTAGGGTAAAAGGAAAATTAATTAGAGAAAGTCAACATTATAAATCATAATCTTATAATCAAGAAGTAAAGAGCCTCAAAATCCTTGAATCAATTCTAAGTAATTTAGCTTTCCAAAGCTAGAGAACACAAGAGTTAAAAGAAGAGTGAAAACTATACTGTTGAATTATGTCTAGAGTGTAAAAGTTTAATTTCTAATATATGTTCTTGCCTTTATACCTAACTTAATTAACCTAAAACCTTATTGGACTTGAATTCTATGTCTCTTAAGACTACAAAAATAGGACGTTCCTACTTTTTAGAAGCCTAAAATCTATCTTTACAAAGCAATTAATCCTAAGAGTTGTAGCAATAAAATCCTATAGGTCTAACTTCCAACCAATATAAGACCATTAAAATAGTGTAATTTGGGTAAGCCATAAATATACAAATTATAAAGATAGGTCTTATAAAGATTAGGGCACTAAATTCACATTAATTGGACTTTTATAACTCTAGATATAGATAAAGAAATTGGAGCTAGCTTAGTTGGGACAAAAGTTAGGCTTTAGCTTCTTGACTAAATAAGGGCTTCAAGGAGTTTGAACTAGATTTTGACCAAAACATCAACGTTGTAAATTGGTATAAAGGTCACTCTAATCCAAGATCCATAATCTAAGATATAGCTAAAATATAGAAGCTATGTCAAAATCCAACATTAATTGAATAAATTTAACACATTGTGAAATCAACTCCAAATAATAAAATAAAGCCAATTTTATGAGATTCAGCAAATATAACATACTAAAATACATGAAATAAAAGGAAATAATTTATATAAAATCTCGCTTATCGAATTCTTCCACACTTAACTCTTACACATCCTCAAGCAAGATATAACTTTATTAAAAACTAAGAAACAAAAGACTTCATTTTCCAAAAACTTCAAAATCACAAATTCACAAGCAAAAAACAAATAAAATCTAGCAAGAAACATAACATATTATGAAGAAAAATCTTAACAAACTTGAAACTAACCAACATACTAACTTTATTCAAAAAGAGTAAATTAACATAATAGATTCTCGCAAGATTCACTTTTTAACTCTTAAGTGTTTAGGATAAGTATTTCACTCAAGTTCTTTTTATGAAATTGCTTTACCATAAAGTTACTAATCTCTAATCTCCACTACTTAAATTACATGCATAATACAAATAAAAAAGGCTTTATTCAAAGTTATAAAGTGGCTAAGGAAAAAGGAAAGAAAAAATAAGGATATAAAAGGATAAAAAACTAAAGAAATCAAAAGAGTACTTGAATAAAAAAATATATGGGAAAATTATAAACAATTATAACTTAACATAACAAGCCAAATTCAAATTTAAACACACCAATTTCTTTTTTTCTTTTTTTTTTCATTTTACCTTATTCTTCTTTTTTATCGTACTTTCTTCTTTTTCTTTTTTTTTATTTTTAACCAATCTTTCAACATAAAGTTGATAACTTGATAACTTTTCAAAACACATAAACTCACACACCCCTACGCTTATTCAAGAGCTCATTTCATAAAAATTCAAATGCTTTAAAGTTAAGAAAGACATTTATTTTTAATCAAAAAATTGCTTATGGTCTTATTAATAAAGAAAAGGCAATTAAAGTTCAAGAGAGATAACAATGACTTTAACATTTTTATGCATGCATGTACAAAATGTAATTTCAAAAAGAATCAAAGTAAGTTTTAGATAAACAAATCATAGAAGAACATCACACAAGAAGAAAAGAGAATAATATAAAATTTTAATATAAGGTTTAAAATCTCACAAGGTAAGTCATGCTACCAAGTTCAATCTACTAATTCAAAATTTATTACTATATTAATTAATTTTAAAAAGTAAAATCATTCATTCCATTCTGTTATAAATTCAATCGAACTTCAATCGAATCTTATTCATGAAAATGTAGAATCTCCATCAATGAAAAGCAACTAATAATAATTTAAAAATACTCAAAAAATAAGTGAAAAATATTTTTTAATTTTTTTCTATTTTTTTGAAAGCATTAAAAAGTATTGAATGAAGACATAAAGTATAGAATAAATCTTGAAAGTTTTCCCCCCAACAAATAAATTTTACAATATCCTTAATGTAAAACATATTAACATTATCATCAAGATCAAAAAAGATAAAAGGATAAGTAAATAAAAGAGAAAGTAATAGAAAGTAAATCTAAAATAGCTTGGGTTACCTCCTATGAAGTGCCTTTCTTTAATATATTTAACTAAACATGGCTTGAATGACTTCAACTAGTATCTATTGGATGATTGGCTACCTTTATTGTATCTTATTTGCTAACTTGTAATTTATCCATGAAAGAGTTGCTTTGAAAATAAGGGTCATCTACCATAATTTCTCCAAGTGCTATTCTAAAATCATTCTTGCTTGAATAGTCAAAATCATCTAGTAAAATAAATTCATCAAGATGGTTAAAATGGCTAGAATGATCAATGTAAAAGTAATTTTTTTCCTCTAAGAGTGGAATGTTTCCATTATCATTTCTTTTTATAATTTTTGAAACAACTTTTCTATTTTCATCACTTATCAAGGCATTAATTTCATCATATATGGAATACTTAGAATCACTATCTTTGCAAGTGTATTTATGGTTATCCACACAATCCATAGATTCAAAAATTTCAAGAAACCCTACAAGTATGTCATCATAAAAAGCATTAACATATAAATTAGAATGAATAACCTTAGAACTAGTAAAATTAGAGCAAAAAATTTTAGAACAAGAAAAATAAAAAATAACAATAGCAAAATTAGAAATAACATAATCAAAACTAGTACAATTAGAAAAGTCAATATTAGAAAAATTAGAAGGATGTACATTATGCAATAATGGCTCCAAAACATGAAGAAATGATACAAAATTGTCTTGCATTACCTTAGAAATATCAAACTTAATTGTAACACCATTGAACTCCATGGTTAATGTTCCATCTCGAACATTAATCATGGTTTTTACCATCTTGAGAAAAGGTTGACTAAGAATAATTGGTGGAAGTACTTTGGATGTCTCGTTTTCCATCTTCAAAATGTAAAAATCTATTAGAAAGATGAGTCTATCAACTTGCACCAAAATATTCTCAACAACACCTAAAAGGTAAATGTTAGATTTATTTGCTAATTAAACAATTACCCTTATTTGTTTCAATATAAATTCAAAGAATTAAAAATAGAAAGAGGCATGGCATTAATTGAAGTTCCTAAATCTAACATGACATGCTCAATTCTGGTTTTGCTTATGACACATGGAATGGTAAATATGCCTGCATCTTTACATTTTTTTAGTAATTTTCTTTGAATGATTGCAAATACATTTGCCCTTACACTCATTTTCTCGTCATCCTTTAGTTTTCTCTTATTAATGCATAAATTTTTTAAAAAGTTAGCATACTTTTGAATTTATTTTATTAAATTTAGTAAAAGTACTTTAACTTCTACTTTTCTAAGGGACACTAGAATTTAGTTTTTTTAAATTTTCTTTTGTTGAAAAACTCTTTTTCTTAGAAAAAGGAAGGGGTAGGAAAATTAATAAGAGGTGAGGATATAGGAAAGTAATTTACCATACTGTCAACATGCTTTATTTCTTATTCTAGTTACTTTATGTTATTCTTTTCTAGTATATTTCTTTTATTTTTTTATTTATTGTTGGTTAATTTGCTTCTAGTGTATGGCTTGATTCTAGTTTTGATGATGAAAGCTTATTAATTTCACTACCATTTCTTGACATAATGGCATTGACAACTTCCTTGTTTCTTATGTTGCTAAAAGAGGATTAAGTAAAACCTTTTGCTTTAAGCTTACTAATGGTGGAAGTTAATTGACTAATTTAAGTTTGTAAATTGGTGATTATGGCCTTTATTTTCTGTTAGAATTACAGGTTGTTGGCTACTATTTGCTTAACTAACTCTTGAAAAAATGGTTGAGAGGATGTTGAATTTGGTTATGGAGTAGGATTTGGTTGCATTCTATTATATGTAGGAGAAGGATGTTGAATTAAACTAAGACTGCTATTATATCTAAAATTTCAATTTTTTCTTTAACTAGGGTATTAAGCTTGTTGTTAATGGTATTGGTTAGGCTACTAGAATTAGTACTAGTTCTACTGTAGGAATTGAGGCTTAGCAAGATAAATGATTATTGTATAAGCTTGTGGAGGTTAATACTCATCATCTTATAGTGTGGGACATCAATTAGTTAAATGATTTGGGTAGGAGCAAATTCCATAAAGTTTAATAGAAGGACGAGTTTAGAATTGCTACTACTATTGTTATCCTATTGCCATTTGTTTAACCAGAGATGTTAATTCATCCAATCTATTTTCTAATATTTGCTATTTGGAATGGGATAAATTTATCTTATTCATGCTTCTTGTTGTAGTTATAACTTTAATGCCAAACTACTGAAAGTTAGCAGCCATGCTTGCTATCAAATCTCTTGCTACCATAAGAGTTTTATTCACAATACACCACCACTTACTGTATCTATCATGCTCTTATCCATTGGAAGAAAGCCTTCATAGAAGTATTGGATTAAAAGCTACTTATTGATCTAGTGGTATAGATAGCTTGCACATAACTTCTTGAATCTCTCCTAATATTCATGTAATATCCCCATTTAAATGTTATGCCATAAATCTCCTTTCTAATTGTAGTAACTCTGGAAACAAGGAAATTTTTTTTGAAGGAACAATTAATTCATGTTATTCCAGTAGGTCACAGATTCAAGCTATAAATACTAAATTAATTTTTAGCTACATCAGCAAGTGAGAAGAGGAATACCCTCAGCTTAATATGATCTTTTGAAATTCCTTGAGGTTTCATGGTTGAGCATATCACATGAAATTCCTTTAAATGTTTGTGAGGGTCTTCACCTGTAAGACCATAGGATCTTGGAAGGAAATGAATTAGAGCAGATTTTAGCTTAAAATTAGTGTCAAGTTTAGGATATTAGATGCCTAATGATTAGTAAATAACATCAAGGATAGCCAAACATATCTAATATACTATGAAAAATCACCCTAAACACATCTGATTAACTTATCTAAACATTTTAAAAAATTATGGGACCACTACAGAATGAAAGTCATAACCATGCAAAACCTAAAATGCAATAAAATTTTTTAAAAAAATAAAAAAAAGTGATTAAAATAATGGATTTTGACCAAAAAATCACTAGTGGCGCCAATGACTTTTGATAAGAAAAATTAAAATTAACAATACAAAAAATTTTAACTCAATCGAAGCTAGCAAGACCTAATACTTGGTCAAGAGGGTAAGGTGCAAAATTATGCAAAATTAGTTTCTTTGAGCTAAAAACCTCTAGTTAAATGTGGGATGAAGTAAAATTTAATGAAATATGAAGAATTATAATATAGAAATATGCAAAAATCAATGAATGCAAGAGAATGCAAGAAAATGTAGAAAAATTGTAATTACTGTAAAATGCAAGTAACACATCAACAAATGCAAAACTGACTAGAAAAATTGAACAATTGTATAATACATAACTAGTAACATGTAAGAAAAGATTAATTTAAGTGGATCCCTAGTAATAATGCCAAAATTTTAAATGTACATTTCATAATGCACTAAAATTAAATTATATTAGTTTACTAAAAATAATATAATCTAAAAATAATACAATATAGTGGGACAAACTAGGTCATATCCTTATAATTCCTTGAATTATCTTTTCTCAATTAACTTGCTAATAATGTTTACATAATTTTTTAAATTATTTTTTCACAAAAAATAGAAGAAACATAAGAAACAAATAAAACATATGCAAATACAATGCAATATAAATGCAGATAGTAATTCAAAATGTAGTATGAAAAATTATGCAAAACATAGGATTAAGGGTTTTGTGATTCAAAATTGAAATAAATGTATTAAACAAATCAAAACACAAAATAAATAGCAAAGTAGAAATTAATATAATGAAATAGCTAATTCAAGGAATTGAGAGCTTTAATTTGGATTAATCACAGATCAATTAATATTTAACTTTTCTAATTAATCTTCTAACCTTAAACTGCCTAGAATTCCTATAGTAATTTATAAGCCCTATGTGTTAGTGTATATGCCCTAAAACCAATCATATTGGTGATTGTAATTTTGAATCATGTTATTTTAATGGCAATTCCAATTATTATATTTATATATATTGTCTACGTAATATATTTAATTATAATAATAACCTTAGAATAATTGTATTCTTAAATGTCCCTAGTCATATATCATTGTGGATTAGGTTGCTTTGATATGTTAAGACTAGCATGTGTGAAAACTTATATGGGATATTAAGTTTACACATGAGTACAAGTTAGAGAACTTGTATACTGGACCGACCCATATTAAGAACACTACATGGATCGTTATATGAGTGTCATAAGTGGTTCTTAGTGATCATTATTAATATGGTCCTTTGACCTGAGATCACCAAGGTTCCCTACATGTGAGTTTCATATTTTGATACTATTCTATGTCACTAATGGTTAAGTGAATGCAAGGGTAGATATTGGATATATCACATATCATGCGGAGGGGTTTGTGTGATCAAGATGGGATTTGTCCCTCCTATATAACAGGAGTAACATCTATGGGCCCTTTGACTAAGTAAAGTTGAGAAAATGCATGGCCATGCTCAGATGAATTGACATGAGATGTCAATTACATTTGTTTTAGTCAGCTTACTTAGGAGTCAAGAAACCTTAAGATTGGGCTATACGGGAATGACACGGTCCATGTCTCGTGCTCAATCTAGATGTATAGGACAAAAGGACATAAGTGATGATCACGTGTAAAGGTTTAGTCAAATCACCGACTTTCTCATTATTTGGGTAACAATGATGTGTTGCTAGACACCAATCTTTGTTTATGATCATTAATATGATTAATGGTCATTGCCAACGTAATGAGAGCCTGTAGGGTCGCACACTTAGAGCTTAGTGAATTTGGAATTAATGGACCAAATTGTTTGGGCTTAATATTTGGGAATTCATGTTATAATTATAAGGCCCAATAGTAAGCCTATAATTATACAATGGAATAAGGCCCAAATAGGTTAGGTTTTTCTATGCACCTATTTAAATAGGCTTATTGGGTAATAATAGGATTACGATTATTCTTCACGCACCCCAAGTAAAAGCATAGAAAAACCCTAGCCACTCTCCTTGACTAAAATCTCTAAAGAGGCGTAGCTAGCACTACGAGGTCTAAGGAGATCAATTCCAACCGGTGTGTGTAGCAGACATTCATCGGTGATTCACGGGTTCGTGTGGATACCACAGAGGTGCAGCCACAAAACGTTGTACTGGTGATCTGATTTACTGGTTTCCATTCCGGTTCGTGATTTGGAAGCAGATCAGATTTGCTGCAGCGGTCAGAAGAATTTTGCCGAAAGGTATAAACCCTAATCCCTGATCTATGACGTTCTAAATTCGCATGGATCCTTGGTGGAAATCGTGCAAAAATTTTATTCCGCTGTGCATGTATGATGCGCGATTTCCAGCACTATGCTACATAATATTTAAGATTTGATCAATTAAGATTAGCTGAATTAAGCAACTGCTATAAATTTTAAATTAGATCAAAATCGATTTAAAGATAAAATTTATTTGAATTGAGAAATTAAATTAAGAACCTCTAAATTAATTCCTCAACCCTTTGCCCCTATATGTGGAATCAGGATTAACTAACCATAATTCAATATTAAAATAGTAAAAGATAAAAAATCATAAGTATGAATATTAATTATACCAAATCAACATCCAACACATGTAATTTTAAGAAATCAACATAAGTAATTTAGTAAAAAAAAATTAATTGGAGAAATTCAATATTACAAATCATGATCTCATAATTAAGAAGTGAAGAGCCTTAAAATTTTTGAATCAAATCTAATAATTTAGCCTCCCGGGGCTAGATAACACAAAAGCTAGAAGAAGAGAGAAAATTGTGTTGCTAGATTTTGTTTCGAGTGTAAAAGTTTAATTTCTACTTTATGTTCTTACCTTTATACCTAACTTAATTAACCTAAAACTCATTAAACTTGAATTCTATGTCTCTTAGGATTACAAAGATGTGGGGTTCCTAATTTTTAAAAGCCTAGAACCTATGTTTACAAAATAATTAATTCTAAGAGTTGTAGCAGTGAAATCCCACGAGTTTGACTTCTAACTAGTATAAGACCATTAAAATAGTATAATTTGGATAAACTATAAACATAAAAGTTGTAGAGTTAGGTCTTATAAAGATTTAGACACTAGTTTCACATTAATTGGATCTTGTAGCTCTAGATATGGTCTAAGGGCCAAAGTTAGCTCAGTTAGGAGAGAACATGACTTTAGTTTCTCAGCTAAATAAAAGCTTTAAAGAGTCCAAACTGGGCTTTGACTAAAATATTAAATTGTATATCTTTCTTTAAACTATCAAATAATATAAAGATCACTTTAATCTAACATCTAAAATCTAAGATATAGTTAAAAAATAGAAATTATATTAAAATTTAGTACTAACTAAATAAATTTAGAATATTATAAAATTAATCCCAAATTATAAAATAAGGTTAATTCTATGAAATTTAGCAAATATAACATACTAAAAGATATGAAATAGGAGTAAAAAATAGATATAAAATCTTGCTTATCGATAAGTCAAATTTCCCAATGAAGTGTTATAACATTTATTTTTTTATAAGTGGCTTGCATATATATTGAAACTATTCTTAGCTATGAGTGACCAATTGGATGAGAATAACTTGATTCTTGATAATGCTTTTCCTTCTGTAAATCTTTGTTCTTCTCTTTCTTTTTTACTTTAGCAACTTCCAATTGCAATATCCTATTTTTAATTTCTTTCAAATTTGTTATACATTCTAAATTAACTTGGGAAGAGCCACTAACAGTGAATTTAATTGATGTTGATATTGCCACTACATGATTAGTATTATATGTGATACTTTATTTGATGTAAACGGTAGGGGTCAATCTAATTGAATTCCATGTTAGTTTTTATTTTTTATAAAAATTAGTTTGTATCAATTTTAAATTTTAGATAAGTTTCTACAATTTTTTGTCAAAATTTGAATGAGGTGTGGCTTATTTCTTTCTATTGTTATTACAAATTGAATTACCTTTCATCTAAGTGTTTGGTTCTATTTTTCATCAAAGCTTTTTAAATTTGTTTTAGCTAAAATTAGTTTTTGTTCAATTTTATCATTGTAACTTGTGTATTGATTGATATTAGTTATAACTAACACGAAGATGTTTATAAAAAGAGTGATACTACTCTTACATTACTAGATTCACTTCCTACTCATACTCTTCACACTAACTATTGGGTTTACAATTTTGTCAATTTCATTGTTTATTAGAGAGGAGTGATTATTCATTCATATTTATAATATGTAAGTAGAATTTTCCTTTTAATAATACCTAATAGAATTAGTTTTCCTAACTAATATTGGTTTTTGAATTATGAATCTTAATAAAATCTTTATTGACACACTTTATTTTTCCTATTTTGACTTATTATCATTTGTGCTTTGAAAATTTTTTCCTATATAGTATTTGTTAAGTATTTTACTTGCTAACTTTCATGGTAAGGTTTATATGTCTTGAGTTAATGAGTTCTTTGTTTTAAAAGTAATTAACTCATATTTGATTCTAATTTAATTGATATAATATGTGAAAACAATATTTTCTTTTATTATTGTCTATATCTAAAGTTATCTTGATGTGGTCTTTCTCTCCTATAGTAACAAATTTCTTATTCAATTTAAAAGGGGCTGGTTTGGCAAAGTAATCAATTTAATTAGTTTGTTAAATTAGCATACATTTTTTTAGTTTGAATTGCGCTTGAATATATATGCCAAATTTCATCTTTGTGCTTATTAAGAAAAGAGGATTTCTAGTTTAATTCTTCTTAAATTATATGTTTTTTATCCTATCTCTAGAACTATTTTGGCATCTTTGTTACATGATACTTATCATCAATTTAAATATGGGAGAAATAGCACAATTAGTACTATAGTTAGAATAAAGATATATATCTTAATATATTAGATTTTTGGGATGCTAATATATATGTAGACAATTTCTCAGAAAAATATTTGTCTTGGTAGTTAGTATCGGAATTGGTACCATCACAATTAGAAAATTGGGCTATCAATTTTGGTCCTTAGTTTCTTTTAAAGTTGAACTTTTCTTTCATTTTTGAAATGCATGAAAATTTTTTCTTTGAATTGTACTTATTTTCTTTTTGTGGTTATTTGACAATTTCAATCTTGTACTATAGTTACAGATGGGAATGAGGGGAAAGTTAGGGTCATGCATATTTTTCCACACTTTTTATTATCATTCTAATATCTTTGTTGATTTTATAAATTAATAGTTGTAAAAATTTTAGATTTTGGTTTAAAAAACATCTTTTAAAATCCATCTTCCCCGGTACATAATAGTCAACTTATTCTTCATTTAGTTTCTCTTTTTTTTTTAAGTTTTACTTGACCTAATTTTTTCTATAATCATGGTATGCAATTTGGCTAATTTTTTTAGCTAATCTATGAATTGTATTTTTGGTGAGTCCTTCTTTATAGATGTTTGTTGTAATTATTAATTTTCAAAATATAGTTTTACCTCTTATGAATTGTTATCATCTTGGCTTTGAAAATTTTTTCTTGTATAATGTTTGTTTTTTAGGATGCTAATCTTTATGCATAAACTTTAGAAATTTATTTATATAATTGACAATGCTAGTTTCCTATATAAAAATAGCAATTATACTTGTAACAACATTATGACACTACTTTTTTCATCATTAGATGGTATCTTTCACTTGGTTGATTCCCATCAGTCAAAGTTTTTTACACCTTAAAATGTGTATATGAGCATATCTAAATTACAAAAATAAATTAGATACTTATGATCCTTAGTCTTGCTATAATAATTTTTAGTACAAAAACTTAATTAAGAAATTATTATGATAATTTATCTTTTTATAATAGTATTTATCTCTTTTTTAACATCTTCTATGTAATGGACTAATGTATATGGATGTGGCTAGTTGTCATTTCCTTTTTATTGTTCTCCTTTAATTGCTTCTCAAATATGACATGATTTGATACATTAAGGATACTTCTCATAATAGAGTTTCTTCCTTTGTATTTATATATTCCCTCTAGCATGCACATGTAGGTGGATTTAGCCATTTTTATTTTTATTTTTCTTGCTTTTCATATGCTTTACGGTTTGATGCACGGAAGCACTTTTATGTTCATCTTCATGATTATTGTAGATGCCTCCAATATTGCATAGTATATAATTGATCACTTGAGGATGCAAAACTTAAGCTAAAAGAAAATGGAGAACTTAATACAACAAATAATTTTCTAATGCAAGTCTTAACAACACTATTAGCCAACCGCATTACCTGTTAAGGTCATGAGCAAATTCATACAAAGACAAGTTAAACATAGATGATTTAGAGAGATAAAGTAGGTTTATTATGTTAATATTTTAACACTTAAAAATACTAATTGACAATCTTGAGATATGGGGGTGCTATTACCTTATCACAACAACTAACCTCTTAAAAAACACTTGTTGCACTTCTTATTGAGCTAAAATTCCTAATCAAAATATATGTTTATTTTCTTTTTTTCTTAAAATATAACTTGATTATTAAATGATCAAATATTCACTGAAGTAGTGCAATGATTTTATTAGTGTCTCTTACAATTCTTTATTAAAAATGCATGTGATATGTACCATTTATGATAAATAATAGAAGCTCTACACATATTAGGCTGAGCATTGTTTTCATATATTGTTATATTACTATCTAAAATGCCTTTTTTAGTTATGATATTTGAAATATGAGCATAAATAATTTTCTATAACTTTCAAGGAAATGTGTAAGTGGCTTGAACATTTACTTTTTGTAGTTAAACACTAACATTTAAATTTTATCTTGCCAGGTAAGTATAATTAATTTAGCTCAGATTTTTATATATATTGTAGAATATTTTAAGGCTGATATGTTGAATCTATTCACAATGGTTGAAGATTTTTACATGATCTAGAGAAATTTTTCAATGTATATGGTCAATGGATTTAAAAAGCAAGAATAAATAATGATGACATTTAAATGGGATTCAAATAAACACTTTATATACTGATCTAGATTCTACTTTATACTATATGATTCTTAGAAAAGGTTTGCCTTTCATTCTTCATCTTAATGTTTATCATAAGGGAATAAAATTAAAGGAAGAACTAGCACCAAATCTTCTATAAAAAATTGTAAGTATGAAATTTGAAATTGCATTACTATATGATATGTTTTATTTGGAATGGTTGTGAATGGTTTTATATGAAATTGAGATGAGATGTTAGGATTTGTATTTGATTCCTAAAATTATAATTTTTAAGTGAAGATGTTAAAATTGGTTTACTTCTAAATTATAACTTTTGTATAATAGATATTCCATTTTCATGGATTAGTTTTATTTTTTTATATTTGCTATGCTTCATAATATTTTTAAATTATTTTAATTGATCTCAATTGAGCCTGTCTATGATGAATAGGCAACAATTTTATCATTCTAAATTACTTTTAAAATCCTAAAATTTCTTTTTTTTTACCACTTACTCTTTTAACTACTCCAAATCTAAAAACCTCATTCCACTAATGTTGTAAACTCTACTATGCTTGTTTATACTGTTACTTCATTTTTTAGTGTTGCATGCTCATTTGCTCTTAAAAGTTTTTCACAAATTTGTGCCAAGATTTTTTTGAACTTCTTTTTCTTTTTATTTTACTTCCATTTCTTTTTAATAATTATTTTAAAAAATTACATGTTTTTAAAAATAATCTTGTTGATTTCTAGGAAACCTAGGACATTTTTTTAACTTAATTCTCCTACTTTTTGGAAAATTTATCACAATAGTGTTGCCTCTTTGCATTTTAATTAAGTAACTTATTGCTCTTCTTGCATTAGCAATCTTTTTCCTTTATAAATTTTGAAACACCTATTTTAGTTTCAAGCTGATAACTCAATCTTCTCTTATCCAATTCCTTTTCAACTATTTTAGAAACCCAAGAACTAGAACCATGTACTAAAACTTTATTTACAAAAAAAAATGTGTGACCACTTGTAAAGCAAACTTAAGGTTTATTTGCTTCTAAAAATTAAGATTGCATTGAATACTTGAGGAATCAAGGATAGAGTTCATTTTTGGACATGGATGAATTAATGTTTAAATGCTATACAAGGCTCTTTTGCAAACTTGAAAGCTTCAAAATCTAACACTGAGTTAAAGATATATGTTCGAGGAAAATCACTATCTTAAATGTTGAAAGGATTAATCTAATCCTTAAGGTACCAAATGAAAAGAAGCTAATTTCTATTCAATTATAAGCATTGGAACTTGCTTATTATTAGGGGATAAGAGTTTTTAAGAAGAGACTTGCTAGATAAGGATAGGAAGGTGCTATTGTATAACATCATCCAAGTCATTATTCTAAAGTAAGGTGGTTTAAACAATATTAGTAACTTTAAAAATTTCCTTAAGTGGTTGATTGAGTCAAACATAAAAATCAACCTAGGCCACTTAATCATTCATCATATAGTAAAGGAAGTTTATAAAGAAAAGGAACCCTTGCCCTATGGGATGTTGATAACAAGGATTTATATATAGATCAATATGGATATGATATTAGAGATTGGGAGAAAAGTGACTAAACGCAATGTGATGAATGCCAGCTAGTATAGAACCCTGTCTTGCAAAAATAATAAGTAAATTAACAAAGCTAGAAGCCTTAAGAATATCATAAAAATCTAAGGAAAAAGGGAAGAGTTATTAGAACTAATAGAGTAATGAATACAAAAAGAGTAATTAGAAGAAGAAAGAGTAATCAGAAGCTTTAATTGATAATAAAGCTATTGTATTAGTCTTTGATTCATCTGAGAAGAGAGTAATTAAGTTTTATTCTAATTCATACCTTTATCTACCTCTACCTTCATTAAAAGGTAAAAGGATCATACTGTTTAGAATGCCTATACGTAAAAAGTCTATGTTGTACTAACCAAGGACTTGAAAGGAAAAAAAATTGCTACTCCTACTTAAAAAGATATTCAACAATATAAGTTAAGATAATATGTTAAAAGATTAAGGAATGCTAATTTCAGAGATACATTTAAATAAACCATTATTACTTAAAAGATCTAACAAACTTAAACCTAATGTAAGTGTTTCTACAACTACAAAGAAGCTAAAGGCAAGCAAAAGAGTGGAAAAACCTATT
Source organism: Sindora glabra (assembly GCA_020226215.1). Lineage (NCBI taxonomy): Eukaryota > Viridiplantae > Streptophyta > Magnoliopsida > Fabales > Fabaceae > Sindora > Sindora glabra. Next base: position 52,146,081 of record CM035232.1, on the reverse strand, counting down.
ATCATCTTGCATGAAGAAGAAATACCTGAGGCAAAAAAAAGAACTCTAACCACTATTTGGTTAACCAATCAACTTTGTTAAACCATCATGAAGACAACAAGGTAGTACTCATGAAAAGCAATTCATGAGTACATAGGATAATTTTTATTTTAGTGCTATTCTAACCTCTAGAAAAAGCAATCTTAGTGAACTTTAATAATAATCCTAAGAAGAAAAAGAAAGATAAAAGAAGATCAATTTAGAAAAGCAACCAATTGAACTTAAAAATGATGAAAAGGTTACTCAAGATGAATAGCAATCTTAAGATGATTTGAACAAGCTTACAAATGTTGTTGTTTCTATTGCATCACCAAAAAAGTAAAACCCTGTCATTACAAATGAATTAAACCCTTTTTTTAGACCTTACACCCATTTTAGTAACCATTGTATAGCCTAACAAGTTAACTTTCTATAAGGAAATGTAATAAGCAACCTCATCATATCCATTTCTACTTACCTTAATAGCCATACTTCCATTAATTCTATTTTAGACACCTAATACCATGCCTTTTGGCTCAACCTTTCATTTTGATGATTAATGTACGCTTCTATCTATATTATTTCCTCTTATTTCATGCCTCTTAATATGTTATATATACTTAATTTCGCAAAATTGAACTTGTTTTGTAATTTAAGGTAAGTTTTATAATATTTTGAATTTATTTATTTATGTAGGATTTTTATACTATTTTAGGTTTTTAACTATATCTTAAGCTCTAGATATTGAATTTAGCTAGTTTTTATATCAATGGAAATCTTAAAGAAAGTCTACAACTTTGGTCAAAGACTAATTTGGACTCTTGGAAGGTCTTATTTCACCGAGAAGTTGAAGTCCTATTTCTATCTTAACTGGGCTAGATTTAGTTTTTAGGTTATATCTAGAGCTTTGGAGGTCTAATTATTGTAAAACTAATGCCTAAAGCCTCCTAAGATCTAGCTATATAATTTTTATGTTCATGGCTTACCAAAACCATGTAGTTTTAATTGTTTTACATTAGGCAAAAACCAAGCCTACAAAATTTCACTATTATAACTCTAGTAACTCATTATTTTGTAAAATAGGTTTTGGGTTTCTAAAAATCAGCAAGGCTTTATTTTTGTAACCCTAAGAGACATAAGATTCAAGTTTATTAAGGTTTTAGAGGTTATCAAGTTAGATGAGGAGGAAAGAACACACACACTACTCTAGACACTACATAATTTAGCAAAAGTTTTTTTTTGTCCTTTAGTCATGGAGGGCTAAGCTTTTGATTGATTTAAGGATTTCAAGGCTTATCTTTATTGGATTACAAGATCCTAGTTTATAATATTGACTTCTTCTAATTAATTTTCTTTTTTCCTAAATTCTTTATGTCAATTACTTGAAATTATAAGTGTTAAATGTTGATTTAGTATAATTGGTGTTCAAATTTATGATATTTTATTTTTATCTATTTTTTATGTTAAATTGTGGCTAGTTAATCATAATTTTTCATTTGTGGATAAAGAGTTAAGAGATTAAATTAGAGATTTCTAGTTTAATCCTTCAATTCAGTTGAAGCTAAATTTTATCTTTAAATTAATTTCGATATGGCTTCTTTATGGGTTATAATGGTTGCTTAATCCAACTAATCTTGATTGATTTAATTGATTAAATTCTAGGTGATTATCTAGTATATGATTCATAAGTTATTGTAGGGAATCCAAATAATTCAAGATTGAAAAATTAAGTGGAATGGTTAATTATCTTGTGTTCTATGATTAATCAATACTATGAGCTCTTCAATCTTTGAGTAGACTACTCTGCTATATTGAATTTCTTTCTTACTATTTTACTTTTATGTTCTATTTTGTTTAATACGCTTATTTTAATTTCATATCAAACCCTCCCCAAATTTGGTTTGCTATTAATTTTGTTCTGCACTACATCTTATCTAAATTCTGTTTAGCATTTTGTTTCATTACTATTTTACTGTTATTTGCATTCATTCTTTTTATTTTTAATACATAAATAACTTAAATAATTATGTAATCATTGTTAGTAAATTAATTAAGAAAAGAGAAACTAAGGGATACTAAGGTTACGACTTGGCTTGTCATCTTATATTATATTATTTTTATCAAACTAGTATTAATTAATTTTGTAGTGTTATGATACACATAATCAATAATTCATAACTTATGGATGCAATCCAAACCTACACTAGTCAACAACCTATAACCTAAGCCTATATGGACCTTGCTCTTTTTGAGTCTTAAATGATGCATGTTGATGTTAATTATAATCAACAACCAATTAGTCTTTAAAATGTTAAAAATCAAGTTCCTTTATAAGCTAAAAGTTTTGGAATGCTAAAGTTACAAATGAATATGGTTTAGGAATGTATTGAGAATGTTAAGCAAAACTTGAATGCAAAGTCAAATTGCTATTATGTTAAAGGATGCCTATGAGAATTTGACTAAAAATTAAGGGAATTTATCATGACTCTTGTTGTCAGTACTTCCACTATTTATTTATGTTATTTCAAGATGTTATTTGCTATTTGAAAGTAATCTAAGGATCTTTATTATAGAATATCGAAATAATATTAGGTGCTTAGAGAAATAGATGTTGGTTTATGACTAATAATTAATCAAGCATGTTGTAAATAACATTTCATGTCAATTTCAAAATAGTCATTAAATATTACAATAATGTTAGTTATGAGATAAGAAACCCAATGTCATATCTTATGCTAGAGATACAGAAAATAATAATCAACATCAGTCATTTATAAATAATCAAAGTCTAATTTCAATATACCACTTTAGTTTCTATTGATAACCAGCAAGATATATTGTAACCCTACCTGATCTGCCCCACTCACCTTTACTTGTTTCTCTCTACCAATCCTAACCTCTTTTGCATGTATCTCTTCTTAGATTTTTGCTATTTCCTTTATATTCATCCTTTCAAAACATCATACCTAAAAACTAAATACAATATCCTATGTGAAACTACAAACAAAATACCATATGAAATTACAAAATCCTAATGACAATAATCTTAAATAATAAGTCTTATAACAAAAGTTTAAAAATAGTGGGAAGTTATATCAAATACCCTAATCATCGATAAATGATGTGCTAAATGTTGTCTTGATTCTTGTTGTTCAATATATGAAATTGGCTCTCCCTAAAAAAGTATGGTTGAATTCAATCCCTAAAAATGTAATGAGTATTAATTAAATTTTGAAAAAAATTGTGGTATATATTTCATAAATAGATCATAGATAATATCACTAAAGGTTGAAGAAAATGAATGAAATTAAATTTCTTATCTATACAAAACTATAAAAGTTACATCACAAAATGAAAGCAAAAACTAAATTGTAAGAATAAAAATAAAAACTAAACAAATTCATGCTTTTAAATACTCTATTTTTCTATTGAATGCAAAACCTTACAGATTTAGCAATAGGCTACTAGAGTTTCATTCCCACAAAAAAAGTGATGAATAAAAATACAAAATTAAAGAGAATCATCTTTAGGTTAGAAGGAAAGTATACCTCATTAAAGAGAGAATCAATTTAAGGTTGGAAGAGGCCCATGATGAAGTTTGCAAATAATGTCATTGCTCTACTATTTTTATTTTCAATGCATGCTAATATCTAAGGTTTAGACATCATTTATTTGTAAAAAATTGACATGTAAAATATAATAATGTAATTCCATTAAGAAATAATTGATATCAATTATTTATACAATAATCGACATTGTAAACTAAAAAACATTGGTTTCAAGTAGAAAATCGATGTGTTTTTACACACCAAATTTTTTAAAAACACACAAAACCAATTAATACATAAGAAATAACCAATTGATACTTTTAAAAACATTACATAATAACTACAAAATGAGATAAAAATCAATAACAACACAAACTAATTGTAGGAACTTTACTACAATACTTTTGAACTCTCATTTATACATCAAAATAGAAGTTGTAATAAGTTATTTACAACCAAGTCTACTATTAGCAACTAATTTATAATAATTTAATTAATTACAAGCATTAGTAATGTTTGGGAATGCCCAAAGCCTTTTATTGTAATTTAGCTTCGATCTCAAGGAAATATCTTACCTAAAACTCTCTAATCCCATGAAATTATTCTCTAATATATGGCTAGGGGTTTTCCCTAAAGTACTATAATTTGTACATAATTAATATATTATCATAAAGATAAATTTATTTAATTAATCTAGGATATAAAGAGTTATAAATAAATAAGTGATTACCTTAGTGGAGAGTTTACAAGCATATAACTTATTAAATATGCAGCACATTGACATCGTAGCCACATTTCATATTTTCAGGCTATTTTGGGCACTGCAATAAAATAGGAGGTCAATTTAATCCCATTAATGCACAATCTTCTAGGATAAATATGATACTATCTTACTATTAATAGTATATATACACTTCTATCCAATTGAAAGATTTGTCCAACTTTGCCAATAGGATATGGTTAGAAATCCTTCCAAGGAATTTTTCAAAGTGAATCGCACTTTTTCTAACAAGAGATCCATGTAGTAGATAAGCTTGCTCTTTTGGCACTACTAAAGGAAGTTTCCAATGGCGATTAAAAAACATCACAACTAAAGTATAAGTGAGATTTTTCCTTTATAGTATGGCATAAAGTAGGATTTTTTCCTAGGTTGATATTGTAAAACTTTGACAATGTAGTCTTGCCTTTTATCTTTTTTCAATGCAAATTGCACATTAAGTTAATATGGATCTAAGAATCTACATGCAACATTCATTAATGGTAATATGTCAAAGTAATACCTGCAGAAGGATTAGTGTAAGCTAAACTTATATTTAGATAGTAGTTTAATTAATTTACATTTAGCCAAAGAAGATAACATAAATTTACCTGATCTAGAGATGTATCAATGAAAATTAGATATTCTAATCCTACCACATCCACTTAAATCAAGAGCATGGCATGGAATTCTTGCCCTAAAACCTATCAAGGAATCATTGTAGCTTCTTCTGAGTAACATTAAGATGTTATAGCTCTTTTTGAGCACAATCCAAAGGTTGCTGAGAGATAGATAATGATAGCCAGTAGTCTCATATAACAATAGTAACATAACTTCAAAAAAATATTAAAACTTCATTGATAAGGGGAATAAATGTTAGTAACTCCACTAGATGTTGAATAAGGGGAGTTAGCTATTTGATGAAGGTCATATAGGCTTCATTAACTATTCAAATTGCATTGTTAGCATTGGCACATTGACCTTGCGAATTAAAGGTTTGTTGACCACCACTTTGACATAATTGTCAAGCAATGGTCAATGATGTAGTTAATAGTTTACTAATATCTATCTATCTGTAACCTTTCCCTAAGGTGGTCCCCCCAGTATCAAGCACATCAGGCTCCATCCTATGCAATAAAAACCCCCATTATAGGAAACCTAATTTATGCATAGACATATATGGAAAAAGTTTTAAGGTTAAATATGACAATTACCTTGGATATAATCTTCAACATTTTTTTTACCATGATGGCTAGCAATTTAAATGTTAGAGTGTCTTCTCTACCGATTAGAAAAAAGGTTAGCATATATTACTAATCAAAAGTTTACCTAGATAGCAAGGCATTATTCATAAATGCCACTTTATTTGTATGAGCAATGAGTTTTGAAACTAGCTAGATAAATGCTATATAACTTGAAGTATAGTATACTAAATAGCCATGTTCCTGTAAGATGTGAAGCATATTGCCTTCCTACTATAACTACTGCTAAAATTACTAATGTATAAGTTGTTGCACCTATAAATGCTACTTCACTGCTTGTTGTAACTTTGCCTCTATCTTTGTATTAAATTTTCATGTCATTTCATTAGTGACTCTCGCTTGCATTTATGCCAAATTAACTATCTATATCAGGTCGATTTTGTCACAATCTTAAGATTGATGTATTTTTACCTTAAAGTTAACTTGAAGTCCCCTCATAAAGTTACTGCATGCTACAATACTTTACTATGCATCAATCTGTTATTTGGAATATTGAAAGATTTCTACACAAAAAATATACATACAAAAGATTAAATTATATATGAGTATATGATGAATATAGGCTTTTATATCCATAGCAAAAATTTATCCAAATCAAGTGTACATACCAAGATCTTCTCCTAAATGTTATCCTTTAATGCCAAGGTTTTCTGCCAATAAGGAATAGTTATTGATAATTTGGACCATACAATTACTCCTATATGACTAACATGTTGGCATTTTTCATCATCCTACTATCATTTCATAAAACTCAATAGGTGATTTCTTAACTTTGGATCGTGTTCTAGTAATGCCTTTCAAGGTTGTAAGATCCTTTGTGTTTCTTTTGATTGGGGCAGCTAGCTGCCTTTGAAAAAAGATCCATATTTTGGATTTATTAAAAAAATATGTCAATCATCTATATGTAATAAAGTTATAGTTAACATTATTTAATGATGAATAAAGTAGCATATATAAAATTAGTCCTTATAAAAAATATGGCACTAAATTGCATAGCAAAATACATAACTTTCATGACACGTAACTAAATTAAGATTACATCAATCATTACAGACTCCTCCACTAATTCATATAACTATGGAACAAATTGGATTTATTAAAATATATGATAAATTGGATGTCCTAAGAAGACATAATAGCATACAATGATAAAGGCAACAAGTAAAAATGATAGGGATAGTACTATCAAATAAAGCAGGCCATAACCACATATCTTGAGTGGAATAAACCCTAAAAGCCTCACCAAACACAACATCTAGTATAATCCTAAACTTATTGACAAATGATGCTTTCAAACTATCACTATACATATACATAAACATTTCAACTAGATAGAGTAAGACTTAATCACTTAATATTAAAAAATATAATAAAAATGACAAAGGAAAATGTACTTAAAAAATATAGGTAATGTTTAGAACAACCACGAAGCAAACTCTAAGTGCAAAAGTAATACTCTAACCATTGAATTAAGTGGGTTATTTATTATTACAAAAGAAACAAGTAAAGGACCCAAAATATCGATGAATCATAAATAGAATATAACTTGTAATCAAGGCTAATCAAAGTGATTAAATTACATCATGCAATACTCATCTTAATTACTTTGAGTTTTTTTGTAAAGATGAAGAAACAAATTCAATTTTCTTTACTCCACTATTTACTAAAATGATGAAGAATCTAATTCTTGTTATATTTATTCTTTTTCTTATTTGCAAGAGAGTTTTTTATAGTAAAGGTTATATTAAAGAATTGGATTTCATAAAACAAAAGTGATAGAAAATAAAGGAGAAAATGAAAGTTATGTAGACAAAATAATTACATGTTAATTTCTTACTAGAAAATCAATGTCATTAATAAACAATGTTGGATTGATAGAAAACAAATATATAAAGTTAAAAAAATATTTATAAAAATACCTCTAAGCATCAATTCCAATGTGGTTATTTTAAAAATTGACATTTTAAGTTCATTTGCTATTTTAAACATAATGATTTGTATTCACTTATGACATTGGTTGAAAACAAGATCAACATCTTAATATCACTTTTATTTGTAACCATTTTAACCACGACAAAATAACATTGACTTTTTACTTAACCATCATCTTAAGTTCTTATAGAAATTTCCATAATATCACTTTATAACAATAAATGTTGATTATTTTAGAAATCATCATCTTATTTTTCCTGACTTTCAAGAATTTCATCATATTAATATAAATGTTAATTTTTTTTATGATTGACATCCATTGACCACTATAGAATTGCAATTCTATAGTAATAGATGTTATATATTGTTTCAATATGTTTCTAGGATGTTTCATGTTATTTTTATACCATTTTATATTGTTGCTCATGCTATTTTAGGAAGTTTTTATGATGAAAATATTGTTAGAATCATCTAGTGCACTGAAACATCATTTTAAGAATGAATATATTGTATTTAGGCTAGTAAGTTTACAATATAGATCCTTTGAAACATTATGCTTTAGTGGGATGATCTTTTGATCATTTATTTCTTTTGATAAGTTCCATTGCTTATATATTGCACTTGCTATTTTCTTAACCATAACTAACCATTTATATAAGTAGTTGAAGTGCTTTGAATGGAATGATTTCAACTCCTTATTGTTTTAAGTTTCTATTTCTATTTTCTTCCTTTTTATAATACCTTGCAATAATAATTAATATTTTAATATATTAAATGCCCTGATGAAATTGCTTATACTAATGAAGGTGGTTAAATTATATTATTTGGCCAAGTTTTTTTCTAGAACTTAATAAAATTTGAGTTTAGTGATTCTTTCATGAAGTTAGAAGTGAAAAAACTTAAAATATACATATTAGGATTAGAGGATGACTTTTATTCCTTAATATGTAAATTAGCAAGAATATTTTAGAAATTTGGGATATGTTGAATTATGAAAAATATATAAAATACATACACACTTATGATTTAATAAATCATTCTCCTAAAGTTTATAAACTACTAAAATATTTATTTAAACTCTTAAAATTATTAAATCATTAGATAAATTCTAAAAGGATATTAATATGTGACTAAGATTAATTTTTTTTGTTAGTTTATAAACATTCTTTACCTCATTACATCAAGCCTTTCCTAAAGTTTTCTTTTTCCTTTTTAAATTACTAAATCAATAGATGGGATTCCTAAGAAAATGAGCTCATAAGAAGTAAGATGTACTTTATCTTTTCCCCTTATCTCACTTTAGTTTTCTTTAGATTCTCTTTTCTTTTTTCTATGTAAAAAACCTTTCTCTCTTTTTGACTTCATGCTTCTCCCCACATTCCATAAGTGTTTCTATTTTTTCAACAATTAGTGCTATTGTTTGCTCTTCTTCACGTGCAACCATATTCTTTTTGCTAGTGGTTGTTCATGGATGGAGAAGGGAGCTACAATCCATTCCTTAAGGTAGTGGTACAGGGCCTTCGGCCTTCCTTGGTCTTGCTAGAGTTCCAATGCCTTCATACCACTATTAAGCTTTAGCTAGCTACCATAATAAATGGTAAGTTGCTTCCTATCATTAAATAGCAATATTGTGACAATTTAAGTTTGGTTTTGGAACCTCCATTTATGAGTATTTTAGATTACCTAATGATAACTTTGAAGAATAGGATTTTAATGCTATAAAATGTTGAAATAATGTGAATAAAGTCATTTGATAGTATTTTACTTTAATATCTTTAGTTATGAAGATATGATTTGGAAGAAATTTTTATGAGAAATTTAAATAAATGATGATAACTTTTGAAAAAAAATAAAGTTTTTAAATTTTAAAATATTATAAATATATGATTAGAATGTTTCTAGAAAATTATATTTTAATATTTTAGCCATTTCAAGCTTGATTGGGAAAAAGCCCAATCAAATGAAATGAGAATTATTGATTCTAGGGAAGTCAAGTTAGAAATAGTAGATGCTAAGTGTATGATTTTGTGAAAACAAAGTGATTAGAGCCCTTCTACAATTTTAGGCCTTCATACTTAGGTTATTTGAACTTGGTTTAAGGAAACCTCTAAAATATGAAAATGTGGTTTCATTAAGTTAAAGTTAAAAATATAAAAGAATAAGTGTAAGGATTTATATAACCATATAAATAGAATTTACAATGGAAATCCTTGGGTGAAACACATATATTATTAACTAATTATAAAATAACATTGTAAATTACTATATATGAAAAGAAGAAAGGATAATCATAGATACTCTAGGACTTCATAGGAAAGCATACGTATTTCCAAGTAAGCATATAAATACTCTTATACACTAGATTTATACATATGTATGTATATACATGTATTGTTATGTTTCTTGCTTGTTCATTTTATTATAAGTGTTTGAATATATGTATTGCTACAAATTAATGAATGAATGATGGATTTGTTACTTTTATGGATTTGTTACTTTCAAATAATGTATATAGATTGAATACTAACAATCATTAACTATGGAAAACATACTTGAAATATGATGGGATTATGATATTGAAAATAAGACATCGATATGAAATACTGAATCATGTGCATGATTATTATAAAAGAGAAATGATATTTAGAGAGACAAGGTTAAGATGTGATTAATGTTAGGAGATACAAGGTGGCTAACTGATTGTTTAAACCTTGAATTCTATTGCTTATAGTTGCTTGGATTGATGATGATTGAATGTTATTTGCTAGAAATTTGAACATGAGGGTGAATGTGAATGAAAAGCATGATTGTGTCTGTGGATATCTTTGAATGAATGACTTAATTATGATTGAGTGGTAGATGAAAGTGATAACTAGTTAGTTAAGAGATAAAAGTTAAGATACAAATTCTATTATAATATTTCTTGTTAATGCCTCAAAATTAAAATAATGTTAAGTTGATTAAAATGTTTTAAAACTGCAATTGGATAGTTATAAATTTACTAGGTCTATAAGACTCACTTTTCTCTTTTTAACACTTTCAAATTTCAACTTGAGAATATCAAGTAGTATGGCTTGTATGGAAGTTCAAGGTACTTCATGCAAAACTTGGCAGTTGGGATTTATTAAGATTTGATTCAACAAATAGAGATAGAGAATATGTTTTTATTGTATTTAATATGTTGAGTTAGTTATCTATTGTGTATGTATATATAATTATTGAAACTAAACATCTTAATAGGTCTAAATATAAGGTGTGTGACCCTTAAAGAGTACCTAAAAATAAAAGAAATTTTGTTCATTTTTCTATAAAAATGTAATAAAATAATGTGGAGTTGGCATCATTAAAGTCAAGGCTAATAAATACTACATATTAGGATCCTAGTTGGTTATAATTTGGTTTAAGTTATAATACTTGTGAATTACAACTTATGTTCTCCAAGCACAACACTTTTCTTTTTATTTCTAGCTTTAATTCTTAAAAAAGAAGAGGGCTAGTTCATAATTGTCATCATATTTTTTGATGATGAATAGAAGGAAATGATGCAAAAGCAAAGAGCAAGCAAAAGCACTTGTTAAAAATAAAGGAAATTACAACATAAAACAACAAAGGCATACACACATGCCTATTATTTTGAAATGTTAAATTCTTTATTTTCCAACATCTTTGCAAAAGATCACCATCGAAAAAAGAGGAAATTATAATATGCGAGACACTTGAAATATTTTCTTAAATATTTCATAATTCTTTTTTATGATGATGGATTTAATTGATCTAAGTTTATGGTTGCAAAGATAATATATTAATGTGTATAGCAGAAAATTCTACTTTAAGCAATCATATTACCTAGCTGCTTTTTGCTTGTTGTCCACATAAGGAATAAAATCATTCAAACTAATCTGTCATGTTTTAACACCTTAAAATACAATGAATTTAATGTATATAAGCAATTGCTTTGCAAATATATGAAAAGGTCAATCCCTAAATGCACAAGAGGTTCATATTAAGAGTTGTTGACCTTGAAAGTGCTTAAACATTAACTTTTTAGAAAGATACAAGTTGTTCAGAAGACTTAAAGAAAAAAAAACTTTTGGGTTAAGGTTATTCTTTGGAATTTGAAAATTCCTAATAGTTAGTCTCACTTTTTGGCTATAAATAAAAGAGCTCACTTCATTGGTAAACAATTATAAGCAACTCTTTTTTTCTTTATAAGGTTTTCTTTTTTTAAATTCTTCCTAGTATCTTATGTCTTCTCATGTGCTTAAACTTGTATATTTATACTATTAGAGTATATAAACATTGTAATCTTTATGTGAGACAAAACCTTGCCCATTAAAGGTTCATTAATTAAGGTGGAAAATGAGTGAGACTCTTATAGAACCCTTGTAGCTAGGTCTATAAGTAGAAAATTCTCAAGTGTTTGAGGTAAGATTACTTAAGTTCATGAAAAATAAAATGGGAAAGTGTAATTGGGCTTTGTAAAAGGGAAAATGCTAATAAATAACAACCAATGTTGAAATTGGTCTTGGAAAAGTGAAGTAAATTCAAAAGGATGATTTTTCCTTTGGAAAATTGAACTATTGTATACTTATGTTATTTTCTCTTTCCTTTGCTCTTTATTTTTTATGTTTTAATGCTTATCTTTATATATTATTTTCTAGATCATTCAAATTTATTATCTAGTTGCGCTTTTTGAAATTTTCAAAAAAGCCAACTACAAAAGGAAGGTGTTTTTATAGCTTAAATTATTAAAATTTTTGAAACACCAATTCACTTTTTCTTAGTATATTTTTTGTCCTATCAACTATGATTACATAAGCAAAACATGTGCTATATAGATTTCAAGTCAAGTAAATAGATATTAACATAACAAATTTTATTTTTTATTTTAAACAAACTATATGAGAAGAGTTAATTGCAATCCTAGAAAAAGGGGAATGGTAACATTGCACAATTAAAAATTAGGAAATAAAATTATAACTTCAATATAATTAACTAGTTAATTGTGTATTTAAACCTAATAACAAGTTGAAATAGATCTTGATGTGCACAACCATATAAGCATACATAGAGAAAGAAAGGGAGAAAGATAAAGTGCCAAAAGTATGAACCACTCCATATATTAAGAAGTTTCTTAAAAGTGTCTCTAAGAAAGTGCTTTTAGCACCATCAAGGATAAATCAACTAAACATGAGCCTTGGAAGAGAACTGTTGCTTGCGAAAACGATTATAAACAAGCATCTTGTCCTTCGGAGGAAATCTCTCCTTAATCACTGGGTGATTTAGAAAATTTCTCATCCATGAAGTAATGGCTTCACATTTCAAAGGATCAACAATCTGCATAGATCCAACCTCTTCCCAAATTGGTAGCCAATAAGGCATCCATCCTAATGCAATGTCTAAGTACCCAATGTTTTCACCTCCAAAGAATTTCTTCCCTTTTATTTGCTCTTCTATCTTCTCAAGAGCTTCTTTGACTACTTTCAATGTATTTTCCTTTTCTTCCCCATCAGAGCACATTGCAATATAGCAAGTATGCAATAACTACACATTATTAAAAAAAAATCTATACATTATAAAATTAGACTTTTTATGGAAAAATCATGTTACTTTATTGCATTTTACACTAATAAGACCTCTATTATGATTTTATACACAAAAATAAACAAATAAATAAATAAAGTTGTCCTACCCCATGCAAGACTAAAAATGAATTTGCATATTAAACCTAGGCATCCTTTATTTTGATAGAAAATATTTTTTGTATAATATAGTTTCAAAATGCTAACATGAAGGAGAATATTTTATTTATTTAATATTAAATATATAAAATTTAGAGAAAATGAATTTGGTTTTTCAAAAAAGAATTTTCTTTTCTACATTCCTATAATCCTAAGTATCATGAATATGATAGAAGAGAAGTAACTTATTAATAACTGATTCTGAGAAGAATTAAATTAATATCCTAGAATGGAAATAATAAATCAATATTTAAAACTTGATAAATATGATAAAAGAGAAGGAAATTAGCTTTAAGTAAAACCATTTAAGTTGTTAATTAGTTGGTTTGTATATGTTTAGAAAGATAAATAGATCCATGTATTTTTAATTGGCAACATTTAAATAGTATTGTCTAAAAGGTGACGCGATAGGTAATGTTTATCTAAATATTTATTCAAAATGGTGATAGTAAAATTAATGTTGTTTTCATGCCTTGGTGGGCTAAATAATTTGCACACTTTTTCACGTGATAAAATAAGTTTCATTAATTTTTTTCAAGGTAATGCTTTTTGTATCAATATTAATATTCTTTATTTTAGTTCGAGAAAAGGATAAAATTTAGGTAATTTTTTTAACAGTAAGAATGACAATCTATTTAATAGACATATCCAAAATTTGGTGTTCAAATTCTAGACATATCAGAAAATAAAACACTTCAGATAACATTGATTGCTACTATACCATTAAGATGCTGACAACTTAAGTAATAAGTATCTTTAATTAAATTATGATATACATAAATGTTAATTATTTTATTTAATTATAATTTAATAATTACAATGACTATTAATATTGTGATTATTTTTTAAAATAAAATAATTAACACATATATCATTTATTGATTAGAAAATTTTTATAGTAAATACTTGACTTAAAACAATTTTTATGTCAAAATGGGTCAAAATAATACATGATGTCTGAGAAAGAACAAATGTAATCAACTTATATGTTAAAATACGAAATTGAAATTATCCTAAATATTGGAGGATTGAACATAGTCGAATTAGAAAATGATGCGAATAACCTAACTACAATTTTTATGTCAAAATGGATCAAAATAATATATTATGTCTGAGAAAGAATAAATGTAATCAATTTATACGTTAAGATACGAAATTAAAATTAACCTAAATTCTAGAGAATTGAACACAGTCGAATAAAAAAAAATGATGCAAATAATTCTTAAAAGGGCAGCGAAGTTCTAATTGCTAGTACACATGCACGGCATGTAGGAAAAAAGAAAAGCATGTTCTTAGCAGAATTCAAGGAGGAAAACAATGGCCAACAAGCATATACTTTCTGAGGCTAAATCCTCTAGGATGTATTAGAAATTGGAAAATTATTAATATTTAGGGTCCGAGGAAAATGAAATTTTTGAAAAATACTTTCTTAAAAAAATATATTTTTGAAGAGTGAACTGGTTTTCTTAATATATAAAAAAATATTTTCCAGTATTTGGTGCATAAAAAAATTAATTCTTCTAATGAATATTTTTACATATGTACAATTAAGGTGTATTCATCATCCATCACATTCATCACATATATAATTTATGCATTATATTAAACAAAGGATTTCTAAAGGATATTAGAAAAGATAAAAAAAATTATAGCTTTCTACAACAACAATTAAATAATAGTTATTAATAATAAATACTAATAGCATCTGTTGACAATGAATAGTAATAAGTGATGTTAATAAAATGAGGTATTAATAGTAATGAAATTTTAATGAAAATATGAATAAATAATTTATTTATATTATTAAAATATTTTTATATCATAAAAATATAAAATATTTATTTTTTATAAGAATACTTTAAAAAATATTAAACTTAAAATATTTTAAAAAATATTTATATTTTAAAAAATATTTATTTTTAATTAAAACTAAATATAAAAAATTATATTTTTAAGATATTTAAAAAAATATGAAAAAACTTTTGGAAATTAAAAAGGCTTGGACAAGAAGGGATTAAATAGAGGGAAAAGGCACTGGAGTGTTTGATAGATGCGGTACAATCGCAATGAAATGGCTTCGGTTCATGAACATGTGGAAAATGAATTCCGTTTATTAAATTAGGAAGTTGCTTTCCAAAAGATTAAAGTAAATATTTCATTGACTAAACTTTAATTTCTCATCGACCAGTCTTTTTAAATAACCAAACACAGGAAAATTGGAAAATAAATTCTAAAAATTTGTTTTCTCCTCAAACAAACAGACCCTATTAAATTAGAAATTTGAACTAATTATATCCGTCATCCTGTATTTTTTAAATTATGCAATTTTATTAAGACACTTCTATTATTATGAAAATAAAAATAAAAATACTCTTTTTATGTATAATTATATTGCAATATTTTTACATAAAAAGATAAGAAGTAATTTTTTAACCATGAAAAATAACATTATTAAAAGGGATACATTTAAAAATTTAATGCGATTGTATTTTATTAAAGTAGAAATGCATTAGGAGTGCTATAATACATCTATATATATATATATATATATATATATAATTCTAAAAAGGGAGAAGTGTTGAGTGTAATTAAGTCAACTCAAAAGAAATTAATGTATTTTGTTATAGTATTTTTTAAATTTTTATGAAATTTATAATTTTATATTGATTTGCCCCTAGCATAATAGGAAGAAAAAGGTAAGCAAAAGTTGAATCGTAAAAAATTCAAAATTTGATTTTAAAATATCATTTTTATATAAAAGTTACAAAAAGAATAAGAATGTAAAGGAAAAATATACCTGAATATTTAGTGAAACAAATTTTGAAATGTGTTTTGAAGCATAGTTCAGAATATTCGATTAGAACACAATTAATAAATTAGCAAATAAATATATACATAAAATTATAAAATAAAAATATTAAATGTAATAAAAACGAGATTCAAAATTTAGTTTCAAATTTTTAATATTATTAAATTAATTTTATAAGTCTGTTTTACCAATATATATTTATTGACAGTTTTTAATTTGTATTTGAAATTTAATTTCAAATTCTAAAAACATTATATATATAAAATTCGTGATAAGACGTAAGTTTGCTTTTTTACACGAGATGGATAGGTTACCAAATTACATGTAATATCCTAAATTCAAATTAAATACAGTAAAAATAAAAAAATATAAAATAGTCCTTTAATTTTAAGTGGTTATATTTTATCTTCATTAACTTTAAAAATTTAAAAATTGAACTTTGAAATATAAAAATTTATAATTAACACTCATCATTTACTTAGTTAATAATTTTATTAAATTATTTAATTTTTTAAATAAAAATTGCAATATTGTTACAATTTGTTTTATTATGTCATTTGCTTTATATAATATCACAATTCACTTTTAAGTATTTAATTAAAATTTTATATATATTATTTAATTTTTATTATTTATATGATATAAAAATTATGCACAACAAATAATATAATAAGCTAACATATAATAATATTATAATTCTTATTTAAATTTTTTTATAAAATTAAATAATTTAATAAAATAATGAATTAAATAGATAATAAATGTTATTTAAAAATTTTATATAGCTAAATGATTTTACTTGTAAATTTAATGGGAACAAAATATAATTACTTTAAATTTGATGGGAGTATTTTACATCTTTTAAAAAAAAAAATTCTAAAACACCATGGCACTCAATCGGATTTGCCCAATACTCTGTACGCTATCATCTCTTTCCCAAACAATTCAGAAGTTGAAAACAATCATAGTGGTTACAATAGAAAAATAAATGAATAAATAAGACAGGAGGACATATTTGACAAGATAAGACTGATAAGTTCCCCTTTTTTTAATTTTTAATGAAAGGATTAGTAACCTTTTCGTCTGCAAATTGAGCCCAAAATCGGGCACGATCTCTTTCATATGGCTGTTGAGGCATCAACGGATATTGCTTCCATATTTCATCGATGTATTCAAGGATGATGAGTGACTCGGCGACCGGTTTTCCATCGTGAAGCAGAACCGGGACCTTCTTGCGAACCGGGTTCATCTGAAGAAGAAGGGTGCTTTTGTTGAAGATGTCTTCCTCTATGTACTCATACTCCACACCTTTAAGTCGGAGAGCCCACTCCACCCTGATACCAACCGGACTAGCATAAAAGCTCAAAAGCTTCACTTCTTGGCTTCCCATCTGACTCACTTCTCTGCCTCTGCTCCCGGAGTTTCCATGTCATATATAGGCCTGTGTGTGAACAGGATTAAAGTTAAAGATAAATAATCGGAGAAATAAAAATACAAATACAAATTATTAATACAGAGCATATTTTGCTTTTTTAAAGTTAATTAGGGAAATTATACTTGGGTGTTATTTGATTTATACATAAAGTTAGTTTTCATGGAATGTTGACTTTTTCAAAACGTAAATTTCATTTTGCACTTCTCACGGAGTCGTCAAATTTATTTTTTGGTTGATGGTAAAAAAATTAATAATTTTTAAAAATTAATTTATTATATTTTACTTGATTCAATATTAAATATTATTTAAAAATTATAAAAATAATTATTGTGTTCTTTAGAATTGTAATATAAAAAATAAAAAATGTAAATAAATTTTAATTAAGATAACTTTTTCAATTTGTTATGACTTATTTTTTTATTTAGTACAAAAATTAAAATTAGCTTAATGAAAAAAAAAACCTAGAATGACTTTCCTCTTGATTAAGCAAACTCATCAAACATAAATTGGTCATAACTAGAAATTCAATAATATACATCTAACAAAATACTTATATTGATACTAAATAAAAATTTAAAAAATATAAAATTTTAACATTCAATAGAATATTAAAATATAATATATAAATACAGATATTAAAATTATAAAAATAAAATAATACAAAAAAAATTAAAAACTAATATATATATATATATATTCTATGATATAAAAAGATATAGTGATCATTAATTAAATTGATTTATGATAGTTTCATATCTCAATTCATAAATGATATGAAATGTGGAGAAATAATTTTTTATTGTCAATGCAATATAAACTTTTTAAAATCTACTTCCCTTAGTGATTAACTAAACAACTCGCTTATTTTATACTTTTTGTGAAGTCATGTTTCCCTTAACTTTCTGCCAACCAAATACCCTCTTCCACTCTTTTTATTTTAAAAAATATATGTTGGCATCTTTTTTCTATATACTCACATCTCTTTCTTCGTTTTAAAAATATGCTTACATTTCTTGCTCCAAAAATTAAGGGAGATAAGTATTTATGTCTTAAAATAAAAAGATGTAAATATAATTAAATTAAATTAAATTTTAAAAGAGATAAATGTAATTTGCATGTAATTTAATAGAAATTGTTATGGAATCATCTTAATTTTGGGGACTACATGAGATTTTTCCTAAAATTAAATTTTAGAAGAAAAGCCAAAAAAAAAAAGAAAACAAAAAAAAGCGCTTGAAAGTTTTTGAAAGCCGAATGAATTCCTTCCTCTGACTCCCCCCCCCCCCCCCTTTTTTTTCCTCATCAGTAGTTATTTTTCTCATAAAAACCAAACTAGTCCACCAAAGATGCGATGTCCTGGAGAATGAAGAGACCAATAAAAAGGGAAATTTATGACAGGTGACCTGTAACATATTTTATAAAATTATGGCCCGAAGTTGGCTTCCTCTACTAATCAGGGCGATAAAGTTGAATGTGGATGCAAACGCTTCCCGCAATTATATGAGAGAGATTATGGATATGTGGGATGATAATTTTAATTTCTTCGGGATGAAATGTCCATAATTGAAGTTCAATAATGCTTGTTAGCTTAAAAAAAATCATTATATTAAAATTTTGAAATTAAATGACTCATCTAATATTTAAATATATCTTAATTTAACAATTTGTATTACATAATTGATCAATTTTCTTTCTGATAATTATAAACATAAAGCCATATTAGATTTTTATATGTCAATTAAAATATTCAATGTTTCATTTGATTAAAATTATTAGTATGTATCAAATATAATTTAATTTAAATATTAGAAAGATTAAAATAAAATATTATTTTAAAAAAATCAAATACAATTATTTTACATATGAAATCTATAATTATATCTAAGGTTAAATTTTTCTTTTTATCTTTTTCTTTCCCTCCATCCAGTAGGCAACTATTTGATGGAAATTTTGGAATCTTTGATCAATGAAGCCAATCAAGGCCAAGACTTCCATCGTCCAACACAAGCAGGGCATGGGAAACCCCGGACATGTGACGAACCAATGGCCATCGTTTGTAATTAAATATTATATGCGAGAGGCAAAGAATTATTTTTTCTATGTCAAATCAAGCCTCATGAATAGTATATATTAAAATTTGATTTGATAACGAGTAGACTGACACACTTTTTTCATTTTTTTATTAAAAAAATAATTAAGAAATTAGTGGCCCTGGCAAGTGGCCACCTAATGGCCCTTCTTTTTGGCATAGAAAATTATTTTCTCCTTTTGACAAATCAAGCGAAATAAACATATTAAAATTTGAGTTCATAGATTGACAAACTTCTTTTTTTATTTAAAAAATGATTAAAAAATTATTAATTTTTTTATATTTTTTCAATAATTTTTATTGGACTTCAATATTATTGTTATTTATTCAAATTAAGATAATTAAAATTTTATGTAAAATTAATTTTCAATCTACCAACATTTGAATAAATCCTTATTTTAAGCATTGCATGTAATCAATAGTTTAAAATTTTTATCACAAAATATTAAAATTTTATATAAATTTAAAATTATTCTTAATTACGACTCAAAAATTTTTATGCATTAAAATTTTAAATCATGTAATATATCTCAACTTTTACATTTGAACAAAAAATTATATTATTAATTTAATAATAATATAATAAAAATCATTTAAATGATTTTAATAAAAAATATTAATTTAGAATATTTAAATCAATTTATTTATTCTCACTCATTTTTGTAAAAAATGTACTTATTAATTAAAGTAATTATTAATAGGGATACATTAATTATAATACCTTTTATTATTTTATTATTTATGAATGGGAGAGAATTAATTGATACTAATGCAAGGATAAAAGACTTACATCAAATCTACACCATTGATTTTAACCCCATGTAATGAATATAAAGAAAGCAATTTAAAAATAAAAATTTCTTTTAATAAAGAAAGAGAATAAGTGAAATACATATTTATTACTCTCCCCATTTTTTATTATCTATCATATTTAATAGATTTTATAAATATTAAAAAATGACTTAATTTGTTTATTTTTATTAAACTTTTAATGCTACCCTTTATATACAAAGTTTTAGGTAATTAAAAATAGAGATAGAAATATAATAAAATAAATATAAATGAGTTGAGAGTGTAAAATAATAAATTATTTATTAATGAAAAAAATATAAACTTAAAAATAATATTTAATATTTAATCAAAATTGTAAAATAATAGATAAAAAATATATTTTTTCAAAATATGATAGATAAAAAGAAATGAAAAAAAGGTAAATCTCATTTTCTTAGAGTCATTTTTTATTTTTTTAATCATCCTTTGTTATCTTAAACTATCACATATAAAATTTAGATCTTCATTTACTAAAATACATATGAATAACTAAATAAATAAATTAAACAAAGTGTCAGTATTAATTTCTGTTTGTTAAGATTCGAACGTGAAGAAAGTAATCAAATTTTTGTTGATCCTTGTATATCATGATATACTTTAGTAAATTCATACATATTTTTATAATTTTTTATAATATATTCATATTTTATTATTAATTACAAATATGTTATTAACCTTAAAATTTTCTATATTGAAAATACTTTATAATTCTACTTTACTATTTTGGATTATCACGCAAAACTTGACTGCTTATATACAATTGAAAAAATTATTTCTCAACAATAAAAGATGATTCATATATTAAAAAGTAATTCATTAATTAACAAGGTTTAAATAAATGATTCCATTTTAAATTGATAATAATAATATTTTTTTCATCTTAATAAATATGTTTTATATAATCTATTTTTTAGAAAAAGAAAGAAATGATTTGTTGATAAAAAGTTTAAATTTTTATAAAAAATAGAAATAACTTTTTTATAAAAAATTGAAATAAAGGAGTTATTATAAGAATTAATAAATCTATGTTCTATTTATTCTCTTTTCATTAAAGAAAAATTTTATTTTTAAATTATCTTTTTTATAACTAATAGACGGCGTTAAAATTAATGGTGGAGATTTAATGTAATTTTTTAGACTTACGCGTCTATATATCATGATTTAAAAATTTAAAGCATAAAAATTTCAGTCATAATTAAGAATAATTTTAAATTTATATAAAATTTTAAAATATTAATTATATGCTGTGCTTAAAGTAAGAATTTATTTGAGAGTTAAAAAATTAATTTTAAATGAATTTTTATCTAGTTTAATTTGAATAAATAATAATATTAAAAATCAATAAAAATTATTGGACAAAATAAAATTATTAATTCCTTAATTATTATTTAAATAGAAAATATAAAAAAAGTATGTCAGTTTACTTGTTGTCAAATCAAATTTTAATATACATTATTCACGAGACTTGATTTGATATGGAGAAAATAATCATCTGTCTCTCGCATATAATATTCAATTACAAATTATGGTCATTAGTTTGCCACCTGTCCGGGTTTCCATCCCCCACCTGTGTCCAGGGGATGGAAGTCCTGGCCGGCAATCTTGACCAAAGGTTCACTTTTCCCCATCGTGGACTCCTCTTTCTCACTCAAACTTCAATGTCCGTCGGTCAAACTTTGGGGCTACTTAGAAGTTTACTTTGACACACTTTAACAGTTACGTAAGGCCTTGCATCACCCTAAACATTTTATAAGTTGTTTATCGAAGTGGTTGAAACCTACACCTCTTTCAAGCAAAATTTTGAATTCGATTGAAAAAACAAATATTGAAAGAATTTTATTTTCTAAAATAAATTCAATTCGACTTAACTTTAAATTAATTAAATTTAATATAATTATCAGTTACTAGAAATTTAAAAAAAAATCACTTCATAAGAAAATTGCATTTTTAGAAACAAAAATCTTATGATCTTTTATTATATTTTTTAAATAAAAATGATATATGTGTTGTATTTATCAATGTATAGCAAAAAAAGGCCGTACTTTTATTTTTAAATTTACCACTTATAAAGGTGGATTGCAAAAATTAATAACAATATATGTTAAATGTAGCAACTCAAAATAGATTGTACTAATTTATATTTTTAAATTAATTAATGATTAAAATTTCAATGAATAGGTTTTAAAATTTAGACTTAATTATAATTATGACCTTATTTGACAATTAGCTGAGTCATTTAATTATTAATTAATTTAATTAAATATTAATTAATAATTAATTATATTAACTAATTTGACTAACTGATAACACTAGTTATTTGAATAAAAATATTTAATAAAATTAATTATTTCCTATTAATTATTTATATGTAAAATAACATAAGACATGTATATATTTTATAATTTATTTAAGTATTTTTTAATTTAATAATATTTTAAATTTATCATATGATTTATATTTAAGAAATATAATAATTTACTTTTAAGAAATATAATAATTTATTTTTAAGTAATTTTTTGAGTCATACTTGTTTAAAAATATGATAAATCTAAAATATAATTAAAGATTTATTGCATTTCTTAAATTATTATATTTTTTAAAAATAAATTATTATATTTCATAAATGCTTTATAGAAATTAATAATTATTATTTAATAAATTTATTTAATATTTTTTCAATAAAGATATAAATGAAAATAAATATATTATTTAAGAGTAATTTCATATTTTTACAATCATATTATCAATAAGTTAATTAAAAATATTGGATTCACTAACTTTTATAAATTAGCTAATTATAGGTCTATCAGCTGATTAAATAAATTATTTGTCAAACAATTAAATTAACTGATTGACTTGGTCAAACAACTAAATAACTAAACATTGTCAAATTAGTTAAAGGATCACCAAAAAGTTCTTTACTAAACACCCTTTATAATTTTGATATTTTTAATAATTTAAGTTATCATATTTAATTTCTTTAAATGAAATATTTTACTTTGATTCCATTAATATACGAATTAAATCACATTTGATTTCAGTCAATAATTTTTATCAAATTTAAGATATATAGAAACTTTTATTTAATATACAAATGTTCAAAATAATTTTAGCAGCAATAATCACTAGAAGAAAATTTTTAATGAAATTAAAAAAATATGAAATCACATTATTTATCTAATGTGAAAAAATACGTTAATTTAGACATTAATATCACACAACCAATTAATTTTCCTTCCATTAATTGTAAATTTGGGGTCTTATTGGAGATTTGCAAGTCAATTAGAATTTCCTTTTTCAATTTGACAAAAACACATTAAAAATTGTAAAAATCATACGATTCATCTAATGTGAAAAAATATGTTAATTTAGTCATTAACATAATATAATTGACCTATTTTTCTTTTAGTGATTATTAATTTACAACTTTGTTGAAGATGTGCAAGTCAATTAAATTTTTTATTATTTAATTTAATTAAAGTTATTGATGGTGTCCGAATATGATTTAATTTGTATATTAAAAGAATCAAAATAGAGTATTATATTTAAAGAAAATCAAATATGACTACTCTATATGTTGGGGATGAAATATAAAATTAAGCCTAAAATTTATTTATTATGATTTTAATTTTAAGGGGATAAGAATTAGAGTTTAGATGATAGAGTTTGGGGTTTAAAAGTTATACGGTACGATTTGAGGATTTATGAATTTAGTACTTAAGTCTTTAGAATAATGACTTAGGGTTTACGATTAAGGGATTAGAATCTCTACAAGACATAGTTTATATTTATTTAAATAATTCAAATGAGAAGTTTGACCATTAAGATAAATCAATAAATAATTAACAATAAATTAAAAATGCACTTTATAAAAGCTCATAAATTTTGTAAAATTATGTTTTTAATATCATTAAATGCTTCATAATCATTACTTTTATTTTTTATGCTTTAGTTTAAACCAAAATAACCCCACATTTTTGAAAAAAAAATTCAAGTACTATCTTAGCAACTAAAATTCAGTACTATTTTTATTCAGTAATTGACAACTGTATTATTTTTTTAATTTTTAACATCAAATTTAATTTTCATTTTTTAAAATTATATTAAGATATATCTTGCAGCTAATTTTTATATAAAAACTAATACATTTATAAAAAATTATATAAAAATAATATTAAGTTTTTAATATTAATATAATACTAAGAATTTTTTTTAGTATTTTTTTACGAGACTAATTCTTATTTAAAGCGGAAGCAATAAATCTCTATTAATAAAAGTATTTTCATACTTTTAATTATTTTAAAAGGAAGACAAAACCAAGTTTGATAATATTACTCCAATTTAATAATTTGATTAATGTTTCATGAGAATATCTGACTAGAGAGGGACGAAGAAGCCATCAAAGTTTGATTCCCGAAAAGTGCACAAACACATTTTAAAAATATAGTTGCTAATAAATTATTATTTATGAAATTTTTAATTATTTTTATAAACTATGTTGATACATTTTTTTAAAAATGCATTTTTTTTAATAAAAAAGGCATAATATGTACTGGCATTAGAAGTAGTCGTTGTCATTTCAGATGAAAACCAAATTTTAGGGCCGCTAGTGGTTCCGTTTTGTCTGGTTCAATAATGAACATCATACATTCAAATTCTTACTTTATGGACAACTATATGGTGCAAATATGTGTTATTCCTTTTTTTTTAAAAAATAATGATAAAAATAATTAAATTATTAAATATGTATAAAAAAATTTAAAATAAATTTTAATATAATAAAGGATATAATTTTTTTAAAAAATATTAAATATCACTTTAATAAAAAATTTCGATAAATATGATTTTTTGTTGCATGTGATGCAGTATAAATTCTAACTTGATTATGACATGACATACAATTTTATATTTTATATACAAAACACAGCATATTTCTGGTACAGCGGCAGGCATGCCTTGTGATAATGCGTAGTACTAAAGGACGACAAGTATATGATTTAAAAGCAAAGATAAGCCAACTCCGATTTTCTTTCCAACAAATACCGATTAATTTTTGATTTATTCATTTACTTTGATTAAGTTAAATTAAATTTTTGTAGTTTTGTTATTAAATTTAAATTTATTTTATATTATTATTTATTTATATATTACCACATTAATAAAAATTATTAAAATTTTTAATCATTAATAAATTTTTTTTATCATTACTGTTTCTTTAATAATGTATCATTTCTTTATATAAAGATAGTGTAAAAAAATTTCAACAGTAGTTTATGCACAGAAAGTGACATCTAAAATTAGATTTTGAATATAAATCAAGACCTATTAATTGAATGTAGGATGATAAGATAAATTTATATAATTTAATAAAATAAAATATTTGAAACTTAATTTGAAATCACACTTTTGATGCATATAATATTTTTAAAAAAGTTTACACAAATAATAAATTAAATTTAATTTTTTTATATTTTATTTTGATTTATAATGTTCATTTTAATGCTTTTTTATAATTAAGAATTTAAAATTAATTTCATTTATAGTTGACTTCTAACATCGGTTGAGACAAATTATAGAAATTAGAAGTTATATGTTACCCCTAAGAATTAGGATTTATTTTATTTTATTTATTTATTTATTATAAATATTATATATATGTGTGTTAGTTAATTAAATTATTATGGATGCATTTAAAATAAGAAATTAGTAGAAGAAAATAGGAAATAATATTACAAATGTGAATAGTAAAATTAAATATAAATTAAGGTATAATTAGATTTGAGTAAGAGTGTACGGAGGAAATTTAAAAATCCTTTCTTGTTTTACCCCTAAAACATATCAAAATTACTAGACTACCCTTTCTAATTAACGTCTCCTTTATTTTATTTGGGAAATTCCCTATGTCTCTAGAATCCTAAGCCGAGCTCCCCTCTTCTACGACCTCAACTTCTTCTCCAAATTACCAAAGTTAATTTCGTCATTCCTTAACAAGATCAAGACAAGATACTTCAAGAAAATCACTCTTTACTCACTCTTAAGTAAGTAGATTCTTTTTAGAATGAAACATTAGTGGGAAATTTATGGAATTTTGAGAATAAAATGAAATCAAGAGTTTAGTTTGATTATGTTTGTTTGGTTGTTATTAGGGGCAAATCTACCAAATTCCCAACTTTTCATCTCTTCCATCACCAAGTAAGTGAATTTACTTAATCTCAATTATTCTAACTTTGTGTCATTGTCTAGCTTAAAATGATAGAAGTTAAACATTTTATGAATAAATTGTGATATAGTGATGTCATAGCTCAAATTAATTAGTGACTGTAGTTGGCTAAGTGTGAAAATGATTATGTGTTGGCTAAAAACAAGGTTTGGATGAGTTTTGTTGTTGAATAAATGAGATTTTAGCTATATCTATAATACAATTGTGGAAATTTTGGAAAAATCAAAATCATAATTAAGTAAGGCACTCAAATATGGCTTTAAGAAGTATCTTTGAGATACTTATACTTGAATACTATACTTAATTATGAGTATGCCACTTCACTTCTAGATGTCTATATCAAGATATAGTATTCGAATATAATCTATGGGTTATTTTTTAGAAATCTATATTTGAGTACCATACTCAAATATCAATCTTCAAGTTTACTTATTGATGATGATATTCAAATATAATAGTCAAATATGAATCTCCTTTTCAAGATTCTTACATTCTACTACCATACTTAAATATATCCATATAAAAATCCATTTACACTACTTGTTTATGTACTTATGGAAAGATGCAAGGTTTATGTTATTATATTGTCATGACTAAATGTTAATTGTGCTAGATTGATATGTGAATGAATAAATGAAGGCTTGAATTGTGATTGTGAAAATGTGAAATAAGGGAGATTGATGTGATGAAATAAAAATAATACTGAATTTAGGAATATTTATAAGTGAATAGATAAAGCTAGCTTGAAGAAGAGATAATGTTAGGTTTGTGAATAGATAGAAATGGTTAGGAGTTAAAAAGTGGATTTAATTGTTTTATTTTATTTATGTAAGATGTTGATTTGAAAACTTGATTAATAAATTTTGATTTTAAATGCTTAACATTATGTAAGAATAATGTTTAATTTTAAGTAAGATTGTGTATATTTTTTATATTAAGTAGATTATCTACTTATTCAATTAATGACTTATTATTTTAGTTTCTTTTCATTTTTAGATACCTCAATAGAAGTTCCTGCACATGCTCCACCAATAGCTTAAGAGTAAAAAGCTCCTTGATATGTTGTGATATGTAGCCATAATTAATAAGAAAGTGTAACCATAAGTAATTGAGGGCCTTATGAACAATTGAACATCTATTGCATAAATCCTTCTATAAATATTTTGAAAAGCTAACAAAATGTTTTTATTACCCTAGATTATGTAGTGATACCTTTGATAGATTTAGGTTAAGCTTGTGGCAATCGAGGAACTAGTTCCACACTAGTCATAACATGATAGGTCATGACACTATAACTACAAAATTATAAATTATAACAAATTATAAGAACTAAATTTAATTCAACCTATTTTTATTTCAAATATCTACAATATTTTTCACTTAAAAGAAGTTTTGTATATTAAAAGTGTATATAAATATTTAGGATTGGTTAATTATAATATCTATACTATTTAAAAAATGTAATATTTTAAAAGACTTTTTTTATAGTAATATCGTGTTAACTTAATTTTATTTTTTTGTAAAATTAGCTTAATTTATTTTAATGTTGTCATATTAATTTTTTATTTGGCAAAGGAAATAACAAAATAATAAATCTATATTTTGTTAGTTATTTATTTTATTTTAATTTAAAAAAATTAAGAAATAAAATATTAAAATATCAAATTCTAATCGACATCAATAATTATAAATCTACCTTTCAACATCATACTACACTTTATACATAATACCCTTTATCATTATACCAATCTATTTGATAATATCTTATATTTTTACTTTTACATTTTCCTACTCATATTGACTTGAACATAGGAGTGTCTTTTCTCTATTTTGCAGCTTTCTTATAAAGGCCCAAGTCTTTAGGGTTTTATCATTGGCACAATCTATGACTTATCTAACCATCATTTTCAATAGGATATGAAGCTTTTCTTGGCAAGAGATTTTGATTCTTTACTGAGCTATTTTTAATGATGTATTTTCTTATCATCTTTGCAAGTTAAAAAGCTCTAACAATGGTAGCATCAATGAAGGAACAAAACCATATTACCAAGTTAAGAAATACACCAATTTCTTCATGCTATTTGATAGTCCAATTAAAAGAAATATTCAATCAAATTTTCTTTCAATGGCTGAATGAGCACAAATTCTTCAATGTTATTTGTGAACCAGTATTGATAATTGATTTTCTAGTCATTCTTGCAAGAACAATGATGGAAGCCTTTGATAATTTGCAAATCAAACTTTAGGTCGCTTCAAATCAAATGTTAGTAACCTTGATTTTCTATAACTCATTGCAATCAAGTTCTTTATTAGAAGTGCTCAAACCATTAACATATCTAATGGTTATAAGAAGCCAAGCCAAGCTATCAACATTGCCAAATATAGGTTCCTTTTCAATTTTCCTTTCTTAATTGCTATTTCAATTGACGATGAAATAATATCATCTTCAGATTGATATTTTCAATTTCTTTTGCCATTTTGTGCTCTATTTCCTTTTATATATTTATATTTATATTTTTCTAATGACTTTAAAGTCAATGTTTTGAAATCCAACATTAATTTTACCCTTCTATTAACAAACTATACTAAGATGTTAAATGGTAACTATGTCGAGTTGACGCACATTCAGAGGTACAATCTTTATAATCTTACATTTAAATGAGTTATGCCAAAATTCAATTAAATGTACTAAAGCTAGAAGAACGTACTTTAATTTGGCATTATTTATAACTTATTTTTTCTTCCAAATGAATTTGATTAAAAGTGCATAAAAGGTGTTTGGCAAACCACCTAACTAATAGCTGAGAGAAGAAAATATAGATAATATCATCATGATAATGAAACTCATGATTTTGGATTGATTTTACAAAGTTTCCTTTACTATTTCAACCTTGAATTCCTTATTTGGTGGAATTATTATTGAGAAATAATTTTGATCTATTCATTTCTTAGTTATAGGTAATTTTTTTATACAAAAAAAGGTATGGATAGGATTGTTCTTTGCAATTTGCAATTAGTACGGATTTTATGGAAAAATGATATTCTTACCTTGCACCTTTAATAAGTATGTATTTGTCAACTACTAAATTAATATTTTGTATCAACCATCCACTTTCTAATAACATGGGTGAACAAACTCGATGGAACTATTACTAAGCATGCTAGAATTATTATAATATTGCATTCTCTTATAAAGTTTTTGTTAATGTATATGCCCTAAAATCAATCATATTGATGATTATAAATTTGAATCGTATTATTTTAGTAGCAATTCTAATTATAATATTTATACATATATTGTCTGTGTAATATATTTAATTATGATAATAACTTTAGAATAATTATATTCTTAAATGTCTCCAGTCATATATTATTGTGGATTGAGTTGCTTTGATATGTTAAAATTAGCATGTGTGATGACTTATATAAGATATTAAGTTTGTATATGAGTACAAGTTAGAGAACTTATATACTGGACTGACCCACCCTAAGAATACTACATGGATCGTTATATAAGTATCATAAGTGATTCTTAGTTATCATTATTATTATAGTCCTTTGACCTGATATCGCTAAAGTTCCCTACATTTGAGTTTCATATTTTGATGCTACTCTATGTCACTCATGATTAAGTGAATGCAAGGGTAGTTATTGAATATATCACATATCATGCAGAAGGATTTGTATGATTAAGATAGAATTTATCCTTCCTATATAATATGAGTGACATCTGTGGGCCCCTTAATTAAGTAAAGTTAAGAAAATAGATGGCCATGCTCAGATGAATTGACATGGAATGTTAATTACATTTGCTTTAGTTAACTTACTTAGAAATTAAGAAACCTTTGAATTGGGCTATACGGAAATGACACGGTCCATATCTCATACTCAATCTAGATGTTTAGACAAAAGGACATAGATGATGATTACATATAAAAGTTTAGTCGAATCACTAACTTTCTTATTACTTGGGTAATAATGATGTAATGCTAGACATCGCTCATTATTTATGATCATTAATGTGATTTATGATCATTATTAATGTAATGAGAACCTATAGGGTCGCACACTTAGAACCTAGTGGATTTGGAATTAATGAACTAAATTGTTTGGGCTTAATATTTGAGAATTCCATATTATAATTATAAGGCCTAATAATAAACCTATAATTATATATGGAACAAAGCCTAATTAGTTAGGGTTTTCTATACACTTATTTAAATAGACTTATTAGGTAATAATTATGATTATTCACGTATCCTAAAAACATAAAAAATTTTAATAGCCTTCCTTGACCATAACCCTTGAAGAGGTATAGCTAGCACTATGAGGCAAATGAGAAAAATTTCAATCAGTGGTCGTGGACATTCACTAGTGATCTGTTGGGTTCATATGGATACCTCAGAGTTTTTGGTCGAAAGGAAATTGAAAAGGCCATTAACATGACAATCCCTGAATCATAAAAAATGTATTGACCGAATCTTTATTCTAATCTAACATTTTGTATAGATCCTTTGGTTGAGATTGATTAATTTTCACTTCGCTTGTTTGACTCTCGATCCCAATAATTTTGACTAAACTCAATAGAATAATTACAAATACAATAAAAACAATGATGATAATTTAACACTAGATCACAAGTAAGTTGCCTTTATAATAAGCTATTTAGTTTATTAATTCTTATCAATATAAAGGTATACATTATAGTCGTTTTCTATAGAAGTCTTATTATTAATGATGACATCCACTTTCTGATTGTAATATTTTCTAAAAAGATTTAGAATGAAAATTTTGAATATAATTTGATCTATTTACTATTTTATTATGTAAACTAAACTTATTGCTAGATGAGCTTGACTGGGTCAAATGTTATTGTTTCATGAATACAAGAAATTATCTTTTTACTCCAAATAAAGTTAGGATTATATATTTCAATATTAAATAACATAAATTATTTCTTGGATATTTTTAGCTCTAAAAATTAATCCATAATTATGAAGTCATGTCACATGACTATTTTGCAATAATAAAAACTTGTGTTTCAATTATATGATAACAAACTAAAATGCATGCTTAAAACCTTATTATAATTACATTAGCTTTAGTTTGAAAGAAGAATGCTTATTTTGTTAGCAAAGATTGCTTGGTGACGATTTGATTTCTTTATTATATGCTAAGACACCTTTTACAACAAAAATGGTAGGCATTAATGTAAAGTGAATTTTCCCTTCCCATCTTCCTTTAGTTGCTTAGCTTAACCCATAAAAATTACAAATGTTAGTTTTTAAAAGCTCAAATAGTATATAAAAAATAGCCAACACTTTGTTATTCACACATTATTTTCTTCCCTTTTAAATTATGCATTTGCCTTAGAAAGGGAAAAGATAGTATGCATGACTTTAAGACTTTATTTTATGGACAAGCAATGTTCAACTTAAATTTCTTAAAGAAATAAATAACTAGTAACTATGTTGTGAAAAGGCCAATTGTAGTAAAGTTCCTATAAAAGCATGATCCTTCCATGTAATTTGTCATAATCCTTGAAACCCAATATAGGTATATTCTTTAATGAATTGTTATGTTGAAACTCAACTTATTTTCATGCTTACACATAAGTTACACATATCATGATTAAGATGAATGCCATGTTTTGATCATGAGCTTGATTTTAGCTTAAAAAGCATCTTGACTGTTGCTGGACAATATAATTCATAAAGCCAAAACTACTTTTGGAACATTAAT
Source organism: Sindora glabra (assembly GCA_020226215.1). Classification (NCBI taxonomy): domain Eukaryota; kingdom Viridiplantae; phylum Streptophyta; class Magnoliopsida; order Fabales; family Fabaceae; genus Sindora; species Sindora glabra. Next base: position 52,113,697 of record CM035232.1, on the reverse strand, counting down.
GCAAGGTTAGTTAACTATATAATATGTAACTTTGGTTAATTTTGTTAACAAAACCATATTGCTTTAGTGCCATCTTTATGCCTATACCATAAAATATATCCAGTATTTAAAGAAAAGGAATATCAAATAAACTTTTGTTATATTTCTCACAAAGTGCCTTTTGGTAATAGTTCTGAACTAGTTATTTTCATACATATAGTTACCTTATAGCTTTAATTTATGGCTTATGTATAAACAAGTCCTCTTTAATAAATTTTTAAATCTCTTATTGTAGTATTTATCACATTTGTTACTTTATTTTAGTTTTCAATTGCTAAGTTTAATTACTATGGAATAGATTTGTCTAATTATAATTAGATTAGATCTAGTAACAGTTTAAGTTAAACATGATGTTATATTTCAACACACACTTGGGTGAGTTCATGATTGATTACTCCTCTGATCATATCTTATAAAACATATGTGATTTAGTTGTGAAACTTTTTTCATGTGAAAATAGACTCAAATAAATTTCTATAGATAGGTTATTTGCTAAAAATGATTAATATATGAAAGAGTTATAAATTTTTCAGTTTAAGTTTAAAATTCTATTTTTTGCATTCTAATGTTTTCTAACCTTTACTTATTATTTTGCTCATATCTTAAAAAAACACATAATATATGAGTATGAAACTTTCTCCATTTGAAAATAAACTTAAAGAGATTTTTGTGTATGGATAATTTACTTGAAATGATTAAGATATCAAAGAGTTATGATTTTTTCAAATTGAGTCTTAAAATCTATTTTTTGCATTCAATCTTTTCTGATCTTTGCTTATTATTTTGATCATATCTTAAAAATTATATAAGATGTGAGTATGAAACCATTTCCAGTTAAAAATAGACTTAAATAAGTTTTCAATTATAAGTTGTTTCCTCAAAATAGATTTAAAATAAAAAAGTTATGACCTTTTAAAATTAACATTACACCATGTTAGTTTAATAATCGATTATTATGTGTAACAATTAACTTTTAGCCTCAGGATCATTACACATTGGTAGAAAAAGGCAAACAATCAAGTGTTAGAAGGTTAATAATTAACTATTATATTTTAGATGGCTTTTGGTGTGAAAATTCCATAAAATAATAATAAAAAATTATTAGTTTTCATTCTTAAGTGCACCAAATGCCTATAAATTGCTTTGGGCTTTTTATAAAATCTAAGAAACATCAAATGCAACATATATAGAGTATAAACTTTACTATTTAACATCAATCACTCCTTCTTCCATCAAAATCATGATTTAAGTTCTTCATTTGAAATTTCTCTTTTCTAAAAGCTTCATTTATTTCATCCACTTTATAAGAGAGATTATTTAAGTTAATATTCATTTCACATCACTTTTTAGTTATAAAGGGTGAGATACCTTTTAGAAATTCTTTAAGTAGTTGGGGGTATCCTTTATAAAGAAAGAATTTAGTCAAGAATTCCTCAAGTGCCTGATTGAAACTTGAAGAGATAGCAGATTAAAATAGAAGTTTGGCAAGTTTAAAGAGTGGATGTATACCTTGGAAAGGATATTTAAAAGGAGACCACTATAAATCCTTATATTTAACTTATTTATTCTTACTTTATTTATATTTGATTATATGCTTTATTTTTTGTTAAATATATTGTGTTTCAATGCTTATATTAATGGTGGATGATTAAATGCTTAAAAAATGTGTATTTCTATGCATGAGCTTTTTGATGATTTTTCTATACATTATTAATGAAATTATTAAATATATTATGAAATAGTGTTTAAGCTAATACTTGGATGATCAAATACTTAAAAAAGATATATTTTTATGTATGAGCTTCTTAATAATTTAGGTATGTATAATTAAATGAATTGATTTAAACAAATTCATTAAATTGATATATCTTAAGTGCAAACATCTTTATAAAAATTTTTAAGTTTGTTTAACTTGATATTATCTTCATGAGTTCCTAAAATCAAAAAGTTTTCTAAGAAGATTTTAAAAATGATAAAAGTTTTAAAAACACCAATTCATCTTCTCTTGGATATGGGTTACTTAGGCCTATAATTGGTATCAAAGCTATGGGCTCTTGTTTAAAGGACTTAACCATCTCAATATAATCTATGGCAACTTTTGAAGGTAACTTTTTGAAAAAAGAAATTTAATACTTCAAATACTCTAATGTTTAAATATATTGATATTTCTAAATGTCCAATTCTTTGATAGTTTATATTTCAAGTTTTGGAGAGGAAAAATGGAGTCTTATTTACATCCCTTTAATTTTGATTTATAGGGTATCATTGAGGATAGTTTTACTATTAAACCAAGAAGTGAATGGGATAGTGATTACAAAATAAATTTGACTTTGAACATTAAAGTAATGAAAATTTTGCACAATAGTTTAAATGATGATGCTTATTTCAAAATTTTTAAATGCTTTAGTGCCAAAGAAATATAGAATACTTTTAGTGCTTTCTATATTGATAACAAGTGCTTGTGTTAAACAAGAAAAAGGAAAAAGAAAAGGAAAAATAAAGAAGGACATTGTCAAGGAAAACCTTTTAGAGGATGTGTAAGAATGTGAAATAAATTCAATACCTTTTAATGAAGAATTCAAAAATGAAAAGAAGGATGATTTTAATAATAAGCTAATAGGCTTCAAATGGAAAACTTATGCTTTATGACTTAAAGGGACTTAAAGGTATATGACTCTAATCTTAATATTAATCTTTGTTATGATGACTTATGTGGTTTCAATGAATTGCATAATGATAGAATATCTATGAAACTTAATTGCTTAACTTCTTATGACTTTAAATTTAAAAATAATTTATCCAAAAAGAAAGTTGAACACTCAACTTATACACTTTCCAAGTCTTTGAGTGGAAAATATAGATTTTACTCTTGCAAAGTCAAGAAAATCTATTGATATGTTCAAATTAAAGTGCAATTTCCATATAAAGCCAAAGTTTTCTTAATATACCTTTCAAGAAAAATCAAGCAAGTTTATTATTTATGACTATTATGTTCGTCAAGGTCATATTTCTCATTTATATCTTATTAGAAAAAATTCTTGTGTGAGAAAGAAGGAAATTTAGGTTTCTAAGGTATCTAAATGCTTTAATACAAACATTTATGGACCCAAAATAAAGTAGGAACCAAAATGTTTTCCTAGTGATTTAATTATGTAAAAAATTTCTTACAAAAAGAGACAATTTGGTTAGGAAAAGAAGCAATCCCTAAGAAAAGTTTTTTCAAAGCAAATGGATAGAAAAGGAATGCTTGGCATAAATAAAGCTTCTCAAACACACACTAGTGGTATTTCAAAGTTCAACCCTCTAAGAGAAAAGCAATGGGTAAAAAAGAGTTATCCTTTTATTGCAAAGGATAAGTTATCAACTTCTCAAGCCTCTTATGTTACTCTATTTGATATTCATTGAAAAAGAAGTTGTTAATTTCAAGGCATAAGCATTACTTGAAAGTTATGGTTCATCTTGATCAACATTATGTATACATATAAGCAATTATCTTGAATACATTATTTACTTTGCCTTTGTATACCTTTAGCTATTGATAACATAGCTCAATATAAAGGTTTGCAATGCTTAGTATATTTTCCCTTGAATTTTATTATTTATTGCTTATATAGGAATCATATACAAATGCTCTTTTTTTTCAAGAATATAATCATTGTGCTTACTTATTTAACTTGGTTAATTTTTTATAAGCATATTACTTTAGTATTCATTTAACCCTTATGGACACAAATCCTAGTTGAGTACCAAAGAAATTGTCTAGAGTTATGATGTAGGAAAGAAGGGTGATACTACCTTAAGAAAAATATAAAGGTGGATGGTAAGTTCAACTTAAGGCTAGTTGAACTTAAGTCACAAAGGAGTCAACTATTGTGAATTCAGATTATCACATATAGCGAAAATTCAAAATTTGATCCGAATTCTACCTAGGATCCATGCAAAAAGCATAAATCAATGATTAAGGTTTTACCTATCGGACACTCGTGTTTCTACTGATCAAAACTTGAGAGCGGATGAATCAAATGCCGGCCGGAAGGTACAGCGTCTCTATGGTATCCACATGGAGTGAACAACAACCTCTCACCCTCCACGAATCTGCTAGGATACATTTTTCTCTCTAGGATTTAAGATTGAATATCTTCTGAGTGATTTAGGATTTTATGGAAGCTTATGAGCATGTATCAAGTGTTGCCTTTAAGTCCCCTTTTATAGAACTTAAGCAAGCCACAATCCTAGTCCTACTAGGATAATTTCTCTAAAAAATCTTAATTATACTTAACAACTCATCTTATCCTTATCCTAGAGATAATGAAGAGAGATAATATCAAATAATATCACATAATAATAGTTATATTTATTATGTGAAGAAAAAATATGTTATTATTTAATAATATATATATATGCATGAAAATAAATCTAATTAATTGGATATTAATCTAATTAAAGTTCAATTAATTATTATCTTATTCCTACTCCTTTTGTGTGACCCTGTAAGTTTTTACTATGTTGACAATAACTCATTATTGAGCTATAGACAGTGAGCGATATTTAGCAATACATCACTGTCACTCAAGTAGTAAGAATGTCTATGATTCAATATCCACCTAATACATGATCAACGTTTTACATCATAATCCTTTTTGTAATAATATCCAAATTGAACTAGAGGCATAGAATGTGTCATCCTTGTGAATGTTTAATTTATATTTCTTGATACTAAGTAGACTTCAAAACAAATTATCAATATCACATATTAATTCATTTAAGCATGGCCATGCATTTTTAAGTCTCACTCAATCAAGAGGCCTAAGGATATATCTCTTTTATAAGAGTAACAAAATCCCATCTACATCATCACTTCTTTCTGCATGATTTGTGACACACCCAATTAACACCCTACTTGTCATCCCAATTAAAGGTGACATAGGATGACATCAAAGTGAGTAACCCCTCATGTAGGGAACCGTAGTGACTTCAAGTCAAAGGACTATATGCAATTGTGACCATATGAGAACTACTAATGACGCAAGTCTTATCCATACAGTATTCTCATGTTGGGTCAATCTAGTACATCTGTTCACTAACAATGTAATCATGTATTAACTTGATATCATATATCCATGATTCATAATCATCAGTTACTATACATGCTAGTCTCGATGTATTATTACTATCCTTCTCGTAATAATACTTGATTAGGGGCATTTTAAAAATAGTAAAACTATTCCAAGGACAATTAATATATTAATTTATAAATTGTGCAAAAATTAAAAATAAAATATAATAATTGCATTGCCTGAAATAAAACATAATACATTGTGTATTATTTCAATCATGTATATGATTAGTTCCTAGGACACACACCAACATCAACTTCCATAAAAAGAATGAAAAATCAAAGTGATTGGTATATCAATCCTCTCTTTATGCTTAACATGTTTTATATCTCTTTTAAGTATGAATAGTTAATGATTAAACATATCATTAATATATCTAACTTCATCTCTAAGACGATATGTGTTCTTTGTTTTAAATGAAGGTTATTTCTTACAATAAGTCAAATATGTTACAATGTATCTTGAAAGTTTATATGCTTATGTTTGAATTTGGAAAGATAATAGCTCCATAATTTTCAAAGATCAAAATTTGTATATGTTTAAAAAAAAAGCTCAATTTATTTATTGGTGCATATTTATATTCCTAATGGTTCAAGATACCTTTTTGTTCCTAAGTGTTTGTTCCCTTAAAATGTTTTTATGAGTTTTAATGATCTCAATTTTTTTATAAAAAAAAATGAATCCCTTTTAAGGTTTTTAAAAATCCTTGTTAGTTTCAAAATGAATTCATATGCATCTCTTTCATCTCTACAAGTTTTAATTACATTATTAATGATATAATGCTTGCTACATGTTTTCTATCAATCATAAATATATTCTAAGAAAAACTTGAATGATACTTAAAGTTAACACTTTGTTGAAGATTCTTTAAAATTTGTTTGGTGTATCCTAATCCCTTATCTTAAGTTGCTATGCCTAAAATTTTGAAAGGACTTTAATAATATAGGAGAAATTTAAAGATCATTTTCAATAGTGTAAAGTGTTGAAAGAGTTGGAAGGTTATTTCTTAATTTAAATATGTGTTATAAAGGGATTCCAATTGTTTTCCAAAGGCAAGCACACCAAAGAAAACTCATCACTCATTAAGATTAATGATATTTACCTTATAAGTGATGAGAAGGATGATGATTACAACTAAGGAGCACCATGTATTACTACAATCAATGAGTATCTCTATTTTTATTCTATTTATAAATCTTTAATGCTTTGGATTTAGCTAGTTTGGATAAAATCATGAAAATATATGCTTAGTTATGATGAAAAGTACTTAGTTATTATTATTATATGATCCTTTTATTATTAGAGGGAAAGTTTGATAGTTTTTATCTTTTTTTTTTATCTTAATTGCTTATTCTTTCATGATGTGCTTAAGCTAAGTCTCTTGATTGCTTGGAACTTGTACTAATTATTCTCTTTTATAAAGGAAATTTATCTAGGAGATATGTATGCATTCAATTATTTCAAATGTTTTCATTTTAATCTCTTTCAAAATTAGTTTGAAAACAAAAAGTCATTGTTTTCAAATTGTTTAAATATTTTATCATTTTGTTATGTTATTTTTAAATGAACATGTTTTGAAAGATATGGTTTATAGAATGAAAGATTTGGTTACAATAAAGTATTTTGAAAGGAAGAGAAATTTATATATATTTTTTTGTTTTTTAAGAAAGAAAGGTTTATGTTTACTATGTTATAAAATATGATTTTTTTCTTATGTTAAGCATATATATGTTGATCACTCATGTTCTTCATATTTTAAAATCCATTTTTGTACCTTTTGAAAAGAGAGAAAAAATTTAAAATTATGACAAAATCGATATTGTTTCATTGAGGGAAAGCTCAAATAAAATTAGTAGCATAATTTGAGAAGGAGTTTTGCAATCATTTAATCTATATTATGGCTTATCTTTCTTTTGACATAAAAGGGCCTTCAATACTTATACTCTTCAAAGGTCCGTTTGGTTGGGGAAACAATAAATTTTCGAAATTCATTTTCTAACTTTTTTTTATTTGGACATTCAAAAATTTTAGTCAATAAGAAAATAAATTCTAATGAACTAGAAAGTTGTATTATTTTTAAGGAAAACAACTTCCCATTTTAAAAAACAGAATTTATTTTTCTTGTTACTCAGTACATCCATACCCGAGCTCAAACTTTTTATCTTTTCACCTTATTACACAATCGTGATCGCAAATAAAATTTATTTTTATTTATTAAATATTTCATGATGGATGCTCTATTTTTATTTTTATAAAATTTATTTTTATTTATTAAAGTTTAGGTATACATTTTTATGTAATATTTACTAAAATATTCTCATTTTTTTCTTATGATGGATACTCTATTATATAATATTTCATAACAATTAATTAAACTAATTATATGAATCTATATATAAGATTTTGTAATACCTTTAATATATATTTTATTATTAAAAATAAATTATTATTGGACTATTTGGCACTAAGAACAATAAAAATTTTATTAAAAAATTTCTTTTTTAAAAGATAATTAAAATTGTAATAATTTTAAAGTAAATAATTTTAATTTACTTTAAATAAAATTAATTTTTTTGTGTACCAAATACTAAAAAATATTTTTTCTTTATGCACCAAACAACAGAAAATCAATTCATTTTTCAAAAATATGTTTTTTTAGGAAAGCATTTTCTAAAAATTTCATTTTTCCCTAAACCAAACGGACCCTAAATGTCTTTTCATGTTTATCTAAAGGAGGAAAGTAAAATGATATACTAATTTGACTCATTTATTTAATGAATATTTTTCATATGATCATGATATGCAGTCGTTAATAATCTTGTTGAGATCATATGACAAAAATATCACATTGCTTATAAAAGATTAATAGTGTAGCTTCAAATGATGTTAAAGATACTTTCATTTTTTTAAAGAGAAAAAAAATAGAGGGAGAAGATAATGATATCACTTATATGACATCACTTGCATCAATTAGTTTATTTATCCTTCTTGTTGATGTTAAATAAGGTGAAAAAATGGAAAGAAAAATATGTTATATGCTTAATGCATTAATATCTTCTTGTGTTCATTAGATTGAATCTTTATCTTGAACATATTTTTTTAGGGATTTTTCATCATAAAAAAAAGGGAGATTGTTAACATCATGTTTTTACATGATAAGTTTTAATGCTAACAAATGAATGTTATAATGGTATTGTACATTTTTATGTTAAAAGTGTTGTATATTTTGTAAATTATACTAGACATTCTACGTTATGATTGAGACATATACATGATATTATAATTATGCATATTTTTTTGCTAATTTATTATATATATATATATAATATAAATTATGCATATCAATATCTTAATATATTAAATTGAACTAACTATATAAATTGTAAAGTTTATGTACATTATATGAGAAAGTCCAAAAGGAAGAAGAGCAAGCATTGAAGTAAAGTAATTAAAGATTATGTTATGCTTAACTCAAGAATAAGAAAGAAAGGCAAGAGAGAAGATGTGATCCAAGTATTGAAAAATGAGAAGATTTAAGTTTTAAAAGCTTGAAAAATATCAAAAATAGCAAGGACTTTATTAGTATGGTTTTTCTTTTTAGACTTAGACTTTCTGGTAAATAAAGTTATTTATGATATGGAACTTAAACATATTTTTAAAATCTTAGCTTGAATGTTTTAAAAGGATAGCTTACGATCATGTTTTCACAATATAGCTTATGGATTTTTTCAAAAACTAAAGAGATATGAGTTTTTAGTGTTTTTCATATTTGACCTTTGGTTATTCCTTTGATCATATCTCATAAAATATATGTGATTTAATTACGAAACTTTTTTTTATCTAAAGATAGACTCAAATAACTTTTTATGGATCAGTTATTTGCTAAAAATAATCAATATATTAGAAAGTTATGATTTTTCAAATTGAGTCTAAAAATTTATTTTTTGCATTTTAGTTTTTTTTTCTTTAACTTTTGCTCATTATTTTGATCATATTTAAAAAAAATACATAATATATGAGCAAAAAATTTTTTATGCAAAAATAGATTGAAAGAGATTTCCACATATAAGCAGTTTACTTAAAATGATTGAGATATAAAAGAGTTTTAATTTTTTCTTTTGAGCCTTAAAATTAGTTTTTTGCATTTAGTCTTTTTATGATTTTTGCTCATTATTTTAATCATATCTCAAAAATGATATAATATATAAGTATAAAATTAGTTCCATTTGGAAAAAAACTCAAATAAGTTTCCTATTATATTTTATTTGTGCAAAATAGATTTAAAATGAAAGATTTATGACCTTTTAAAGTTGACATTAGGCCATATTGGTATAATAATTGATTGTTATGTATAACAATCAATTATTAGCCTTAGGATCATTGTATATTAGCAAAAAAAGGCCAACAATCAATTACTATAAGGCTAATAGTTGACTATTACTTTTGGGATGGACCTTAATGCAAAAATTTTGCATGATAATAATAAAAAATGGCTAATTTTCATTCCTAAGTGTTCTAAATAGTTATAAATCAATTTAGGATTCTTATAAAGGGTAAGAAACATCAAATGTGACATATAAAGAGTATGAATTTCATTGTTTAATATCAATTACTCTTTCTTTTATCAAAATCATGATTTAAGTTAATCATTTGAAATTTCTTTACTGCAGGAGCTTCATTTGTTTCAACCACTTTATGAGAAAATTTATTTGAGTTGATATCCATCTTATATCACTTTATAATTATAAAGGGTGAGGTATCTTTTAACAATTCTTTGTGATAGTGAGTTATCCATTGTAAAAAGAGAATTTGCTAAAGAAAGAGTAATGCTTAAAAGAGATATATTTCAATATATGAACTTCTTGGTAATTTTGTTTATGTATAATTGAATGATTTATTTTGCATAAATTTATTAAATTGATATACCTTGAGTGCAAATATCTTCATAAGACTTTCTTAGGTTTTCTTAACTTGAAATTATCCTTATAACTTCTCAAAATCAAAAGATTTTTAAAGAAGATTTTAAAAATGACAAAAGTTTTAAAAAAACTTAATTCACTCCTTCTTAGATATGAGTTACCTAGGCTTACACTAAACCTCACATATTTAGCCACAAGCTAATTGAGATTCAATCCTGCAAAATAATTAGTGAGCTAAAATCTAAAATAAAAAAAAATCTTAAGGTTTGAAGGTAAGCATACCTTATTAGACATAGAATCAATTTAAGGTTGAAAGAGCTTTGAAGTGAAATTTTCAAATGGCATCATGCTTTACTTCTTTTATTTTAAACTCATACCATGCTTTATTTTTTTCATTTTCAATTTACGCCTATGGCATAATATTCAACGTTAGTCATAAAAATTATTATTTGAAATTTATATTACATGTTAGTTTTAAACAACCAATATCATCTTTAATATAATAATGTTATTCTATTAAGTAATGTTTAATTTCAGTTACATAAAAAAAATGATGTTGTAATAAATGAATGATTTTTTAATAAAAATATTTTTTTTCTTTTTACTATTGAATTAAATAAAATAATAATAAATTGAATGTAAATAAAACCAAAAGGAGAAAAGAGATAATATATTAAGGACATATATTCTTTCATTTTATTTATTTTGATATTAGTACATAAACATATATACAATGGAAAAATTATTATTTATAATAAACAATAAACTTTATATTTACAATAAACATATATGACATCCCTATAAAAATTAAAAAGAAAAATAGTTATCCTCTCCTTATAATTCGTTTATAATGCTTGATGGCATTTGAGGTGCTTGATTCCATTTATTTTGTATCTATTGATCTTAAAGTATTTGATTACTTTATTTGCTATACACTTCTTCTATATATTAATGAGAAAATGGGCATGCTTCTTCCTTTATGTGTATCAAAGTTCGATAGAGCACATAGAGCAAGCAACATACCACTTTTCACACAAATACAGAGGAAGTATTACAGGCTCATAACAAATAAAGAAATCAAGTACATCAATGTTAATAGAAGGATAACATATGGCAACAATATTGCATAATTAGGAATGCTTCAAATCTTATAATTATGGTAATTATATTAAACAATAGATATGTTTATACCCATTTTAAAGTGAAAAATATAACTATGATTTGCTATGATACCCATGACCATAAGAGATAGTTTTTAAGATTAAGAAAAAAAGGTGTAAATCATAGTATTTAACATTAAGAAAGAACTAAAATCTCTCTAAGTTCCTTTAATTAAAGGACTTATATCTGTAATTTAGTGATAAACATAAAGATTTTACAAAGAATGTAGAAGGATTTTTGTTTAAACTCCCTATAAATGCTCTTTAGAATATTCTTGTGTTTATTACTAAAGTGTGGATACAAGTTCTTAGAAAGAAATTGGATCAATTCTAAAACTTTCTAAGAGCACTAATTTTTAGACTTTATTAAAGATTCTTCAAATGGAGGTGTAAATTGTTATATTAACTTAACCTCCTTGAGTTATTTAGAAAATATAGAAATCTTCTAGTGTTTCGTATAAAGTGTGGATATAAATCCTTGCAAGAAATTATGAAAGTAACTTAGACCTTCTAGATAGTCATGGAAATGCTAAAATTATATGACATAAATTAAAAGGTATATTCTTAATGGAAGGAGATCTAAGATAGCATATTTGTTGGTAGGGAGCCCTATTTATAGGATAAAAGTGAAACAATAAACATTGGTTATTATTTAAAAATCAACATCGTAAGTTTGGCCATATGTATAGTTACAATAACTTAAGACATTAGTTATGTACTAAGATAATATGTAAACTGTTGATGAACAATCATGACGATTAAAATGATCTTGCAAAACAATCACCACAAGAAAACCAATATTATAATTTTTTTTTATTGTTGAATTGTGTTGACAATTAAAATGGACTTATATGATGGTCACCATAAAAACCCAACATTATGAATGCATTAAATATCATAAACGAAGTTATCTTTAGTTCCATTCATTTAAATTTCTTCAGTTTCATTAATTTAAACATGTTTATAGATTCATTATTTAAACTTCTTGATAAATTCATTTATTTATACATGTTTAGTTTTATTCATTTAAACTTCTTCATAAATGATATTCAAATAGAAGTCCTCAATTTATGAGAAATTTCATCATATTAGACATCAATTGGCCTTAAAAATTAACATTTTTATATTTGATATTTCCTCAATGGATGCTTTCAATTATTACAAATTTTTGCTATGTAAATAATTGAATAAGAAAATAAAGTTATATTTAAACCAATTCAATATAGAAAGTTATATTTGTTTCAATGTCTTATTATTATTAATCTGTATAATCCAAATGACTATTATAGAATTTTATGTAAAAACAATATATATACATATAAGAAAAGAGAAACAATCTTACAAATTTATAAAATTTTATTACTTTGTTCATAATGAAAGCACAAACCGATGAGTAAATAAAAACAACATCTTTGCAAATTTATACAAAATAATTACACTAAATCATTAATAAATAAAAATTACACATTTACAAAATAACTACACAAGAACAACAAAAAAATCATTATGTATCAAAATATTTATCCTTAATGCAAACTTTAACATTGTTGCTAAAATTTCTCTATTTTGTATGCTACATGGGAAATTAAGGAGTGTACAATAGAAGAAATGAATGAAAATGGAGTGAGTGATTGTTAACAATTATCATTAGTAGCTTTTCTATTTTACTTTCATTCCAAGGAAAATGAGAAAGTCTATAATAGGAGAGAAACACAAAGGTTAAGGTTTTTCCATTTTATACTATTTCAATGAAAGCAAACGGAAAGATCAACAATAACAATATGCATTAAATTCATCATACTCAAAAGCATATTAGAGAGATATTAGAAGAATTCATATAGAAAGAAAGAGTAAGGAAAAAGATTTATAGGAAAAAAATAAACATTGGTTATTAAAGAAAACAAGCATATTATACTTATAAAGTTTCCAAAAGGACTCCTTAAATGACTTTTAGATGATAGTTGCTGAACAATATTGATGTCTTATATTTCTATAGTTTTCAATGAAACTCTTGAAATACCTTTTAGATGATGATTGTCAACTAAAATCGATGTCCTTTGATTCTGCAATTTTCAATGTGAATTTTGAAATGAACCTTAGACAACAATTAATTATAGAATTGACATTATAAGTTTTTATGAAAGTTGTAGATGTCAATTATTTTTTTAAACATCATCTTAAGTTTTAATATAATTTTAAAAATGCTATCAAGTTAAAATAAATATCGATTTTATTGTTAACCGACATTCATCAATTGATGTAAATCACCAATTCTATAGTAGTATAAATAGTAATATTTTTTTTAGTATTTTCATTTATAATATATTATTATATATTCAAATTATTTTGCATTCATTATAAGTATGCACTACATCTAAATATTATTAGCATTTCAACAAATTTCTATGAATTAATAAATATTTTTAAGAAAATGTAAAATACCTCCTTTCAACTTTGGGATGATTAGGTTTTGCCTTTTTTAACTTTTAAAACTTGAAAATCATCCCTTTAAACTATATAGAACTTAAAATTAACATCTGCTATCAATTTAATTTATCATTCATCAAATTACATGATTTTTTATGATCTTTTTAAATAAAAATTACAATATTATAGTATATTAGTTTATTTTATTATTTTTTCATATATGATTTTGCAACTCATTTTTTATTATTTAATTAAATTCTACATATCTAATTTAATTTCTATTAATTATATAGCATAAAGATTATTTATGAAAAATAATATGATAAGCTAACATACTATAATACTATGATTCTTGTTTAAAAAGATCATAAAAAAATTAAATAATCTAATAAAATGGTAAATTAGGTTGATAATGGGTGTTAAGTTCAAGTTTTATATAAATTAAAGGAATGAATTCTAAATTTTCAAAGTTGAATAAGCAAAATTCAACATTCATAGAGTTAAAAGGAGTATTTTACATTTTTTTTCAATATTTTTTGTAACAATAAAAAATGACAAATCTTTTAATACATTTATGCAACGGTGTCAAATCAAATGTTCAATTCAAATCCAACATACTAAAAAAAATTAAAAATAATAACAAATACAGCTACTAAAATCTATAATTTTTTAAGATAAGTTTTTTTTCTCATTCCCTAAAGTTTGACATGATTATACTTGTATACTCTCAGTTGTCAAAATTAGTTCAAATGCCTCTCATATTATGTATTTTATTACTACCCCTTCCCTTTTTATTAAAAAACCGTTAGTAACATTAATGGTTGATTGAATTATGCTTTGTTTGGCATATAATTTTTTTAGAATTGATTTCATTTCATTTCAATTAAAATAATTTTAATTCATTTATAAATAAATTCTATTATTTGAATACTTTATTAAAAATAATGATTTCAATTTATTTATAAATCAATTATTTTATTTTGAATGCATTAAAAATATATAAATTTTAATTAAAAAGTAAATTTTGATAGCATTATGATAAATATAATGCTAGATAGAGGATAAAACTGTTATATAAAATATTTTTTGATCAAATGAAATGAATTTTAATAAAATCTTTGCTAAATTGAATGGATTTCATAATGATACAAATATAATTAAAATACGAATCGTAAATGAAATGAAATTCTTTTATATTTAAAATTAAACATTATTTTTAAAAAAAAATTATTTGAAAATAAAATAAAATCTTATTTTTAATATTATCAGGGGTTAGTCAATATGAGCAATCAAGCGGATATTCCAAAATAAGTTGGCAAATTTGCCCTTTTATGACTTTCGGGATTGAATGACCAGATGACGCAGGAGTTATATCCTTTCAATTTTTTTCCCCCGCTTCAAATTCACAAGCAACAGAGATAAAAGGCGTCAGGAATAGAACATAAATAAAGAATATCCAGGGTTTTATCCCATCCTTTTCTTATGATTTTTTGAGTTTCAAATTTTACCTCAAAATTCTCTTCCCCCTTCCTCTATTCTTGGTTCTAACATCTACAATATCTTATAATTTTTTTAAAAAAATTCTTTCGAAATATCTTGTGATATTTTAATTGTTTTTTCTTTAATTTAACTCTTACAGATCTTTTAACTACAGTAGAGATGATATAAATCAAATTCCTCTGATTGCTTCCTAATTCGCATATATTGTGCGTACTATTTATATAGTTTTACTTTTTAATTTTTACATTTATTTTTATTCTTTTAAATGAAAGAGTGATTAAATTATTGAACATATACGTGTAATAATAAAAGATTAAATTATAGATTTAACAGAAGATATAAAATCTTCAAATGATATCGAGTTTTACTTAAATTAAAAATTTTTAGTACATTTAAAATATTTGTGTATATATGCTTTATTTTTTAATTTTACTTTTAAAAATAATATTTTAAATTGCATTTAGATAAATAATAAACTAATGTGCACTTATTGCTAAAATTATATAAATAACATTTGAATTATAAGACATATGATATTTTTTAAAAACTTAAAATTTCCCCGCATCCTGAATTCGATCTTTCCACGTAAGATCTTCCATGACAAAAGAAAAATTATTAAGGCATATTATTTTATGTCACTTCTGTAATTTCTTTCTTTCAATTGTAGCTTAAAATCCTACTTGATCTTTTTTTATGGTATTAGATTTAATTTTTTTTTCTTGCGTGAAAAAATAATTCAAATAAAAAAAAGTAAGAATGAAGGAAGGGAAAAAATGAGAAAGGAAGAAACTTTTTTGTAATTTCTTTAGCTTAAAATCCTACTTGATCTTTTTTTTATGGTATTCGATTTAATTTTTTTCTTGAGTGAAAAAAGAATTCAAATAGAAAAAGTAAGAATGAAGGAAGGGAAAAAATGAGAAAGGAAGAAACTTTATTATAAAAAAACGTTGAGAAAAATTGTATATGGAAAATTTCAAATTAATAGAGAATCATTTATAAATGAAATTGATCTCTATAATGTAATTATAATAAAAAATATAAAGATAAAATTGTAAATTATAATTATAACTATTATAAAAATAAAATTTTAATTTAAATAAATAATTTATTTAGATTATATTCAAAATTATTGGATAAGTAAATTTATATTCATATTAATTTTCCTACTTAGATATAAATTTATTAAATATCTAAAAATTGGTGGGATATCTAATGTGTTTTATTATTTTTTGAGGACTAAGTAAAAAAAATTAACTTTTTTAACAAATTTAAATATTGCATATAAAAACAAAAACCTTAGGGGGCTATAGCCTTCTCACTTTCTGCTCAAACATTAATAGCTTGAACAATATGTCCATTTTTATTGTAACTTTTTTTTAAGTAATAATAGGAGTGGTTAAATTATTGAATTTATATAACTAAAGATTCAAAATTAAATTTTGCATGTAGTAAAAAATATAAATTTTTTTAAAAAATATTAAATATTACTTAAATAAAAAACTTCTAATTTACAACTTCTTATTTCTCTCTCCAAACTTACACTAAACTAGTAACACAACAAACTAAAGTTAAAAAAGTAGAACAAAATCAAGAAAGTATAAGCTAAAATATAGAAATGAAACCAAAATATGAATGGGCCAGCCTAAATTTGAAAAAAAAACTTGTACACCGCTTTATAAAATCTACAAGTGGATCCTCATTGTCTTTGTAACGAAGAAGGAAGGTGACCGTGGACTTTTAGGGAAGGGATAATAAATGTAAAAAGAAGGAAAAATGTTGAGTACAAAGAGGGGAGGAAAAAAAAAAACTCATATTTAAAAATAATGGTGTCAACATTTGTCAGAAATAACAGAGAGGGGTGTAATTTTTTAAATAAGAGAAAAAGCGCATGTAATTAATTTTAATATCAGAGGGTGTGACGTAATTTATTTATTTTTAATATTTTCACACATTTTAAGAATAACAAGTGGCAATCAGATGGATTACATCTCACAGTCAAAATAAATAAATAAATAAATAAATTGCATCCGCAACAACTACAAAGAAGCAGGAGGAAAACTTCTTCACCTAAAACATATGACCGATGTGCTGAAAATCCATTATCACAATTCATGTGACATGGCATGCAGCAAAAATGAATTTGCAGCCCAGAAAGGTCGAAGTCTTCTCTACCTTGAGCAAACTTAGAAGCACATATACACAGCAAAATATTCATCTTATTATAAAATCATATTTGAATGATTTATGACATCAACGAATCCAGGCCCCGAGGATTGAAATAGAATTTATTACAAAATTATACAATAATTTTTTAATTTTTGAAAGTTAATATGAATTTTTTATAAAATAAAAAATATAAAACAAATTTTTAAATTTTTTAAAACTCGGGAGTGGTTTGCATACGGTAATTTCGTCCCCTATTTATAACATGGATTTGGAGAAGATTTAAAATTAATAAGATATCCTTGAACGAGTTAATGACATATTCCCTATCTCTGGAGCTAAAATAATTTATCTTATTTCTAAATGTATTTTAAAAAATATATAATATTTATTTTTTTATTTATAAAAATAATAATTATTATATTTTTAAATTTTATGATTAATACTATTAATCTTTTATTTTTTATATTTATTATAATTATTCATTCCTCTCTTTATTTGTAATATTAAAATAAACAAAAAATATTGAAATGAATGAGTAAATTTTACTTTAACAATATTAAATACATACTCAATTTTCAGTTAAATTATTTATTTTTATTATTTATTTTAATATTGCTATTAAAAAGGTGATAAATAATGCTAATAAATATAAAAATAAAAAACTGATAATATTAATTATAAAATTTGAAGGATGTATGCATTAAGTTTACTAAAAAAATTTGATAAGATTTGCTTATACTTCAATAAAAAAGAGAATTTTTTTTAAATATTATGTTAGCACTAATGATACTTTCAAACAAATTTTATTTTATTAAACATATTATTTTATACAACTCAACATATAAAACGTCCATATTTTTTTATATTTATAAGTAAAGGGGCCAAAGCCCACAGTCAAAGAACAGCAACTCTCGTCATATTACGTCCTTGTTAATTTATGACTTGCATATTTATTAAAATAGAACTCTGTCTATGGAGGCACAAATCAACAAAGATTGAAATTACGAAAAGGTACTGCCGAAAGTTTGACTCAGAAATAAATAATTAAAAATAATTGAAACACTTTTATTCAATTCAAGTGATACTCAATATTTTTTTAAAATTTTATATTTTTTATTATATTCTAAATTTGATCCATAATTCTGACGTATATATCAGTAATTTAGGGTCTATTTGCTTTCTGTTTTTTAAAATAGTATTTTGTTTTTTTAAATAAAATAAAATGACTTATTTGATAATTTATTTTTAAAATTAATTTTTAAAAATTTTTATTTAAATATATAACTTAAAAATAGAAAAATAAAAATAACTTTTAATTATTTTTTAAACTTTTTTATTTTGAATATTAATTTCATAATTAAATAAAATATTTCTTTATTTATAATATTAATCACCCCTAATCTTGATTTTACTTCAATTCAAAAATAATTTTTCAGAAAAAAATAATTTTTAAAAATAACTTTTAAAAATATAAAAATAAAAATATATCCAAACATACTCTTAATCGGTCCTCCATTCAAAAAAAAAAATCTTTGAAAACAAATAATACTGCTTGTCAGAATGAATTTAAACTAGGATTTTGCTCCGTAGAAGCTATTTGTCTCTAATCATTGGATGATTTAGGAAATAGCAAATCACTTAAATTCTTAACATACGTGGAAAAATTTAAATTTTAACTCAGACATAAAAAGGTTAAAATACCTCAGAGACAACAATGTGATTATTATATTAAAGGGTGCCACGAAAAAATAATCATTATTTGATAGCATTCAAACTAATAAACATTAGTTTGAGAGTTTATAAAAAAGAAAAAAAAGAAAAAAAAAGTAGTTTTGCTATTACCGCATTTAAGAATAAAAATGAGTATAGACATGGAACGTGGAAATTGTACAAAACAAAATATTATTTTTATATTTTCTCACGAAAATTGTAACTTTTTTTTACTAAAAAATATATTTTTTTTAAAAAAATGTTTTGTTTTCAAAAATTATTATAATAGAAATATTCTATAAAAATATGAAAAGAATCACAATATTTACGTCTTGATGAAGCATTGCAATAAGGAAAAGGTGTGTATATACTGCCTTACCCAAACAAATTCAGATAGTTTCCTTCGTTGTTCAAAACACTTTTTGGGCCATGGTCATTTTTTCCCCGTTATGCGTCTGACTATTGAGTCCTCTGATGGAGCCCATTACCTTAGGGGTTATTTGGGCCGAAGAGAAGTGACATCAAAGTCCCATCCGCTAAGAAAGTTTTGGAGTATATATATAAGGAAGGTTTTCAAAATTATCAGAACCAAGTTTCAATCCCGCAACCTGTGGATTATGTGTCCGGAACCAATATATTTATTAATAATATTGGCATCAAAAGATAAAAGGACATATGTGAAGTAGAAATGAGAGAAAATATTCCTCTTTTAAAATTGCAATAATTCTCATAAATACACTCTATTTTTCTCACACTCTATTTCAAATTTAACACTAAGTTTTCTCTCAGGCTAACCCACACTCTCAGTTTTTCTCTACTCTGCGGAGCAATTGCTCTCAAGCAAAAAGCACTCTTTTTCTTCAAATCTATATTAATACGTTAGAACAAACTTGCTGCCCTTATATATGCCATAAGAAGTCGGCCAAAAATAATATTATATTATTTTCCTTCAAGTTGAATTCTGCTGCCCTGCTATTTCCAAAATTCAAAGTCTACTTGACTGGACTTCAAGTATTTCGGCTTCATAAATGCACCACTTCTTGGTTTTGCAACTTTCTTCATGGCTAAGTATTTAGATTGCCGCCATTTATACCGTCCTCATGAAGCCGCCTTCATTCCTGCTTTTGTTGTCTTATGACGGGTTACCGCCTTACACATATCTTTTTATTTCAAAATTAATTTAATTATTTTCAACAACCTCACTTTAATTTTGAAATAACACCAAGTATTATTTTCAACTTTTCAAATGCATTTGCTTTGAATAATTTTATTAAAATATCTGCAACTTGTTCATCAGATCTGGGGATCTCCAATTGTATTTCTTCATTCTTGATTAATTCTTTGAGGTAGTAATATTTAATGCCAATGTGCTTGCTTCTGTCATGAAAGACTAGATTTTTTGATAATGTAATTACTGACTTATTATCACACATAATTATTATTGAAAATTTTTGTGCCTGTTTTAACTTGTCAAATAATCTACAAATCCAAATTACTTGACACGCTGCAAATGTTGCTACCATATATTTAGCATATACAGTTGATAAAGCCACTACTTGTTACTTCTTTGATGACAAAAAAAAAAATGCTATTCCCAATATAGAAAACATAACCAAAAGTGCTTTTTTTGGTTT
Organism: Sindora glabra; assembly: GCA_020226215.1. Lineage (NCBI taxonomy): Eukaryota > Viridiplantae > Streptophyta > Magnoliopsida > Fabales > Fabaceae > Sindora > Sindora glabra. The sequence continues at coordinate 52,093,025 of CM035232.1, read as the reverse complement.
CAATATCACCTATCTAGTCACTATTTATATATACAACTAAATTGAATTCATTATAATAAGTACAGAATAGTTCATGATCTCGAGTATCACTTATATATCGTAAAATTTGCTTTGTTACTTGTAAATGTAATTGATACGGCTTTTTCATGAAATGATTAATAATTCCAACTCCATAAACAATATTCGATCTAGTGGAATTCAAATAACATAGACTATCAACTATGCTTTTAAAATAACTTGGGTTTACTAGTTTTTCGCTACTTTCTTTCTTTATCTCGAGATGTTCAGCAACTGGGGTTCGGATTGAAACTGCTAATTCCATTTTAAATTTCTTCAAAATATCATTAGCATACTTTTGTTAAGAGATGAAAATGCCTTTATTAGTCTGGTACACTTCAATACCCAAGAAATAAGCCATCAGTCCCATATCTGTCATTTCAAATTGGCTAGTCATGACCTCCCTAATTTCTGCAAATATCTTTTCAAAATTTTCTGTAAATATCAAGTCATCAATATAAAGGCATACAATTATTAGACCTTCATTGACTTCTGACTTGATGTATAGAGTATGCTCGTAAGGACACTTATGGAATTCATCTTGTAGTAGATATGCATCAATCCACGTATACCATGCTCGAGGTGCTTGTTTTAATCCATATAATGCTTTCTTCAAGTAGTAGACTTTTTCTTCATGTCCTTTCTTTATGTAGCCTAGTAGTTGCTTAACATAAACTTCTTCTTTAAGGATGCCATTTAGAAATGTTGACTTTACATCCATTTGATAAATTTTCCATTTATTTTGTACTATAAGAGCAAGAATCATTCAAATAGTATATATTCTAGAAATTGGTGCAAATACCTCAAAATAATCAATTTTGACTCCTGCTTGTAGCCTTTGACCACCAATTTGGCTTTGTAACGATCAACTTAACCATCAAGCTTCAACTTTGTCTCGTACACCTATTTAACACCAATGGGATTTTATCAAGTTGTAAAATTGTCAACTTTCACGTATCATTTTTCTAGATTGAATGAATTTCATTATCCATTGCTTGAATCCATCGTTCATTTATTGCTACATTTTCATAGAAAATTAGGTCACAATATGCAAATAGGCAAAAGTTCACAATTATTTCATCAATAGTTGTATCTTCATTGTCATTATTTGATGTGATCACATAATCATTTAAGTAGGTTGGTAACACTCGTTTTCGTTAGGGATGTGCTGAAGTTTTTAGAATTGTTGTTGGTGAAGGAGAACTTTTGATAGGAGATGAATTATCTGGAATAGGATTATTTGATTCAGTTGACTTTGGTTCATTTATAATGACTCCTTCATGTTATTGTTCATTACTTTGATTCCAGGTCCAAGCTTCATCTTCAATGAATTGGACATCTCTACTGATAATTACTTTTTTTGTTACTAGGTTGTATAATTTGTGTCCTTTGGTCACAGTATTGTAGCAAATGAAAATGCATTTTTAGCTTTTGTCATCTAACTTTTTTCTTCGCTCATCTAAAATATGGGGATATGTAATACACCTAAATACACATAGGAAGGAAACATCTAGCTTGTTATTTCTTCAAGCTTCTTCAGGAGTTTTTCCAAGAACACTCTTTGTTGAACATCTATTTAATAAAAATATAGCAGAGGCAACAACTTTTGCCTAAAAAGATTTGGCTTTCAGCAAACTTCTTGTCATTTCAATAATTGTTTTATTTTTCCTTTTTACTACACCATTCTGCTGAGGAGTATAACTAGCTGTCAATTGATGCTGAATTCCTTGACTTTTGCAAAAGTTTGAAATTTTATTTGATGTAAACTCTTTGCTTCTGTTAAATCTTAGAGTTTTCATGTAGAAACCACTTTGTTTTTCAACAAGAATTATAAATTCTATGAATTTCTCAAAAGCCTTTGATTTTTCTTTGAGAAAATATACCTAAGTTTTTTTACTGAAATCATCCATAAAAATTAAAATGTACTTTTTGTGTCCAAGTCATTCTACCTCAATAGGATCACAGATGTTTATATGTACTAACTCCAATGGCTTTTCTAGCTTTTCCAACTAGAAAGGAATCTCTGTGTTGTTTTCCAAGGATACACTATTCACATTGTTGATCAGGAATATCAATTATTGGTAAATCGGCAGCCATCTTTTTCTAAGCTAATAGTTTCAACCCTCGAAAGTTTAAATAACCAAATTGAAGATGCCATAACTAATTTTTATCCTTCAAGATTGTTGAAAGATTCATCAAAGCTTTTATTTGCAAATTTAAAGGAAACAAATGATTTTGCATTATTTGTACTTTTGCAATCATCTTGCCATTTTTTCAGAAAGCTGGCTTGCACTAAGTAAATTCTAGAAATTGGCATGTAATAAACATTGGTAATAGTAACATTTGTATCATCTTTAGATTGTAGATTGATATCACCTTTTCCCATAATAGAAATTTTGGATTTGTTTCCAAAATTTACTTTTGCATGTACAGATTCATCTATATGCGAGAAAAGCTCCTTTTTTCCACACATGTGAGTGCTAGCTCCAGTATCAAGATACTATGTATTTACATGCTCCATATTTCACTCATTTATTTTACATGCGAACACCAAATTTTCTTCAACATCTGTTGCATTTGCACATTCTAAGGACTCATATGGCATCTTGAAGTAACATTCATTTCTATAATGTCCAAATTTTTTGCATTTATAACATTGGACATTAGATCTATTTCCTGTTCCCCCATAACTTCTTTGACTTCTAAAAGGATTGTCATCATTTGATATTTCTTTATTGGTGGTATTAAAATGACCACCTTTTCCACGACCTCGTCTTTATCTACCACCTTGATAGTTTTCACGTCCTTGACTACTTTGATAACCTCCACATTCTCAACCATCTTGATAATCTTTATGATTTTGTTAGACCATCCTACTTTGCAAATCTTACTCAAAATTTGACCTGATGGGTTTTTTTCTTATCCGATGTTCGTGTGTGTACAACGAACTCAATAACTTATCCATTATCATGGATGATATATCATGTGTTTCTTCAATCACCGTAACAACATAATCAAACTTGTCAGTTAGAGACCACATGATCTTTTCTACCACTTTAGTGTCTGAAATATCTTCACCATTAGATTTTAACTGATTGACAATGGTTTGAACTCAATCAAAATATACTAGAATTGATTCTGAGTCATTCACGTTTAATGACTCAAAATCACTTCGTAACATTTGTAACTTTACTTATCTGACACGATCATCATTTTTGTAGGATCTCTACAAAATATCCCATGCTTCTTTTAATGTATTTGTGAATGATATTTTTTCAAATATATGATCTTCAATAGCTTCGAAGATTGTATACAGTACTTTCTAATCTTTTCTTTTGGGTTCTAGCAATGCATTTTGCTTATTTCTGTCTAATGCATCAAACTTCTGTTGATCTTTCACCTCAGTATAGCCATTTTCCACCAAATTGTACATATCTTGAGATCTAAAGTATACTCTCAACTTGATACTCCAGTTATTAAATTTTTGCCACTAAATTTCGAAAGCTGTAATTGTATTAAATTTATTGCTATTGTAAAACTGAGTCCTGATACCAAATGTTAAAATTAATATATTTGCTAAATAATATTAGCATCAAAAGATCAAATTTTTTTTATAGAGGAGTAGAAATGAGAGAAAATATTCTTCTTTTAAAATTACAATAATTCTCACAAATATGCTATATTTTTCTCACACTCTATTACAAATTTAACACTCAAAATTTTCTGCCAGGCTAACACACACTCTCAGTTCTTCTCTGCTCTGCAGAGCAATTGCTTTCAAGTAAAAAGCACTCTTTTTCTTCAAATCTATATTAATACGTTTGAACAAACCTGTTGCCCTTATATGGGCTATAAGAAGTCGGCCAAAAACAATATTATGTTGTTTTTCTTCAAGTTGAATTTTGTTGCCTTGCGATTTCCAAAACTTGAAGTCTGCTTGACTGGACTTCAAGTATTTCGGCTTCATAAATGCACCGCTTCTTGGTTTTGCAACTTTCTTCATGGCTAAGTGTTTAGATTGCTGCCATTTATACCGTTTTCAGCTGCCGCCTTCATCCCTGCTTTTGTTGTCTTATCATGAGTTGTCGCCTTACACATATCTTTTTATTTCAAAATTAATTTAATTATTTTCAACCCACATGCAAAATTTTGTTGCCAAATAAATTACACATACTTTCCTCATAATTTATTGTAATTATATATAAAGTTATTTTATTTTAAAAAATATGAACTAACTCCCTTTTATATACATTTATATTCCTTCTATTTTAAACAAACGTTTACCTTTCCTACTTTTAGAAATTATTATGGAAGATAAATATATAAAAAGAGGTTTCTACATGCTTAGAGTAAACCTCGAAGCATTTAATGCTATAAACTTTTATGTCCAATAAAATGATGGCACCTATATAATTAATAGGTTGTAATAAGTTACAACCAATTTATAATTAAAATTTTTACTATTTTAAAAATTAGAAAATTAGTATGTTATTTTTCTTCTTTAAGGGAAAAAAAAAGAGAAATTGTAACTACAAGTGCAGCTTATGCCAAATTTCTAGTTTAGTATCCACTTTATAAGAAAAACTATAATCAGTTAATCACCATCCCCACAAATCCACTAAATAAGTACAATTTAGCATTTTTCTTTAGACAAAAAAAAAATCTGTTAGTCGCAAGATACAAAAGAATAATATTTAACTCATTAAGAACTTCAATGCTCATTAAGATGATGTATTCTACTTCCAGATTTAAAAAAAAAAAAAAAACAATAAATGAGAGGATCATAAAAAAATGGGTGATGCTATACCTCCTGAAACCAATCATCCGAGATGACACCCGATATAAGTGAAAAGTAACATATAAATTATTTCAAATTATTAGGGTGAGGGGCTTTGCAATTAAAAGCAAACAAGTTGCCGTTATAAATTAGACCGGAACACATTCGGAACAAATTGTCGGGATTTTATCATTTTCTTAAAAAATTATGAATAAAAAATCAACAATGATAACATCTCATGAATAATAAAAGGAAAATATATACTGGGGTAATAAGATTATAAATAAATGTGGACCTATAAGTTGTTTGGAGATGTTGAGGTTTACTAATTGTCCTTTTAAACATTTATCAATTCCGAAATTTGTTTAGCAGTAGATGAAATAAATTTTCCTGTTGCATTTTTCTTCTAGAATTTGAAATTTCATAAGTTGATTTCATTGATTTTTTAAAATTTTTTAACAATTTTATGGTTAATAATAAAATGTTAAAAATATAATTAGTTTACAGGTTAAACAAATTGTTAGTTAAAATCCAATGGGTAGTTCAGATTATTTTTTAAAGTAAGGATTTAATTAGTAGTGCCACAGACTTTGTAGTATTATGTGCTCCAGTTTTTACCCCTAGCACAATCGAATTACATCTCTTAAAAATAAAAATTAAATAAGGTTTCATTTATTTCAATTGAAAATATTTTTCAAAAAAATAATTATAAAATATTAAGATAAAAAATATTTTATTTATTTAATATTAAATGTGAAGAATTTGAGAAAAATACATTTTTATTTTTCATTAGTATAATTCTACATATCATTTTTTAATTATAAATATAATGATATATTACTTTTTTATTAACATATATATATATATATATATATATATATATATATATATATATGTAAATAATATTTTTTTATGAAAAATACTATCTCATAAGGATGAAACTTTAAAGTATCATTTGTTGTATGTCTCATATATCATATATGGCTAGAATAGGATAGAGAAGAAACAACAGGCAACATGAATTACTAATTTCTCAGGTTAAAGGCCTTAGAGGTCATGAATACATTGTCAAATATTCCTCAACTAATTTTTTTTCATATTTTTGTAGAAGTTATAATCATATTTCTGTTTGGTAGATAAAGTTATATTGTAAAATGATTATTTTGATACTATCGGTTGGAGTGTTAAAACAATCAGAAGGATCAACGAGAAGGGCAAGCATAAATCAACTTATTACTAGACATCATTTTTGGGAAAATTACATCAATCGATTCAATTAAATTCAACATCCTCCATTTTTTAGAATTATATATTTGTATTCTTTTGAAATACTTTTATCATTATGAAATATAATTATATTTACTTTTTAATTACAACTCCTTTTTTAATATCATCCATCATAATTAGAGAATCGTTTTCCTATATTTTTTATCACAAATATTATAATACAATTATACATAAAAAGGAGTAAGTGTTTTTCTTCAAAAAAAAAAAAAATTTGAACATATAAATATAGAAAAGTAAGGGATAATATTAAAGAAGGGATTGATATTTAAAAGTTTAATATCATTGCATTTTAGAATGATGAAAATGCTCTAAGAGGTAAATTTGTATATCTCTTAAAAATAAAAGATGATGAATGTAATTAAATTAAATTTTAGATGAGGTTAATGAAACTTCGGCAAGAATTTTTCTTACAGGGGAATAAACCTTCAATATAAACTATTATATAGTATTTATCGGTGAGAGGCAAAAGAATAAAAAGGAAAGTATAATTTTATATTTTTTAAAAAATAAATTGTTTTCAATTACAACATTTTACGAAAGAAACTGTGCAAATTTTTGCGGGCTTCGTCTTGTAAAATGCAAGAATACATGTTGATAAGAATTTTTCCAATGTACATTAGAGCATGATTTAAAGAATATCCAATAGCAATTAAAACACACACAAGAAAAATATAATTTAAGTTAAAAAGTTGCAAAATGAAAACCGCATTAGATGTAAATGAAGCATGAAAACAACACAAATTAATTAAGAAGCATAGCAATTCGATTTGTCCATTGTTAAAGCATCGTTTGGAACATCATATAATATAATATGAGAAATATTAAATAGTATAACGTACTATTATATAGGATAAAAAAGTAACTATATTATATTTAATATATTATTGTATAAAATAAATGTTTGTATAAAATTTCTTTATCTTTTGTTTATTTTCATGTTGTACAAGGATATATAAATTTAAGAAATAATTAATTTGATTAAAATATCTTTATATATAAAAAATTAATAAAATTAAATGAATTTAAAATACATAATTTGACTAAAATTTCCTTTTGAAGTTTTTGACTACCAAATCCAAGCTGATAAAAGGCGGAAGATTGAGTGTTGACAATGGGATCCTTTGACAATCAAGTTAGTCATCTTGCCAAATTTTGGTATGTAAGAGTAACAGAAGATGATCAAATAACATGTACAAGATCAATATATATGAGGATCAATCTCTGCTTTTGCTCGATAAATGGTAAACCAGTCATTATATTGGTAAATGCCCGATATATGATTGCCGTTGGCCATTACATCCTAATTGTTTGGTTTCACAGTCATAACTAATTGTAATTCATTACTATGACTAACTCTACGTGCTAATGATTGCGTTGTTAAGCAGGTGTGCTTTTTGAACCACTATTCTAAGGCCAGATTAACCAAACTGGTTCACTGCCCCGTCAGTTGAACCAAGCACTGAATCAATTTGGCTGATGGTATTGAATTAAAAATGCATATAAATCAGTTAGTAATGGTATGAATCAGTCAAAATTGATATAAATCAATCAAAATTAGTTAATCTAACTGATGAATCAATTCATTACAAATTTTTTATATATTTTTTAAAATATATATTTTATAATAATTAAAGTGTAATACTTTTACAATTTCAAATCAATTGAATTTATATTATTTATTTTAATATTTTTAACATAAATTATTGATATATTACTTATATTTTATTACTTATTTATTTATATCATTAACTTATATTGTATTATTTTTTTAATTTTATCATGACTTTTTATTATAAACATACAATACTAATATACATATGTGTGTGTATATGTATGTCTGTACATATAATTAATATTTTTAATATATATAAATATATGTACAAATATATAATTTATATTTTTAATTTAAAACCAGTTCTACTAGTAAATCAATAATTGAACTAGTGAACTAGTAATTTGTCTAGTTCAATGACTGATTTGATTTTAAAAACTATGAATACAACTAAATTTTGCAAGGGTGGTTTTGTTGGTGGTGGGTTCCTCCTAAAGAAACCCACAATATTTTTTATATTATTATTTGGTATAAAAGAGAAAAGGAAAAAAATAAAAGATGAAAAAGATCTAAACATTAATTAGGCTTTGAAGCCTAAATTGATTTTACTATCTTAAAAGCCATGAAGAGGAAAAAAAATAGAAGAAGAAAAAGACCTTAAAGGCTTGTAGAAAAGAAGTATCAATTTGCATGCAAATAGGGTTGAAAATTAGCCGAGCCATAAGTATCTTTTAGTGGTGTGATGGCAAAGGAGAAAGAAAAAGAGATTGCCTTAATTTTTATGGAAAATAAGGTATTTTGCCTTGTATGTTAATAACATAAAGCTAGTTTTATCTTTCTTTCTCTAGTACATGGAATAGTACAAAGGAGTATAAGGATTTCGCTAAATTATACTAAAAAGTTATCATCTTTTTTACTTAAATTTACATTAAATTTGGATATATTATTTTTGGTAATTTTGGTAGTATAGTACATATTTTTTATTGATTTTTATTTTTTTTGCTAACTACATTTTTACAATAATTAGTGATAATTATTATATTGATTCTATTAAAAATTTTACTTATTTTGGTGAAGAGTTTTTTTATACTAATTGCTTCGTAGAATTTCTAAAAAGATATTATATCAATTATTTTATTAGTGCCTTTTTACTAGATTAGTTCTATGGTTTTTATTCTTACATTAAAGGGTTTTCCATGTTAAAATTGTTAATCTCTTGATTTATTTTTTGTTATGTGTTACTCTGATTTGGTAATTCTTTTTCCTAATAAGTGGTATTAGAAATCAAGCTCTAATATATTTTTTACTTGTGTGAATATAAAGACTAGTGTAAGTAGAATGATATTTTTGAATGGTAAGAATTATGCTCTTTAGAAAAAAAAAATGGAAAATTTTATTTATGTGAAAGACTACTATTTGCATGTATTTGCTATCAAAAAACTTGAAGATAAATCAAATTTAAAATGAGATCTGTTGCATAGACAAGTTTATGGATATATCAGGTAATGGATAAAAAAGAATGTGTGGAATTATATTAAAGAGAAAACACATTTTTGCACATTATGGATCATACTTGAAAAATTGTATATCAGAAAGATTGGAAATAATAAAATATATGTAATAACGTAAATGATGAGTGTAAAATATTAAGATGGTACTCTAATGATAGATCACTTGAATAGGTATAAAAGGATTATTAATCAACATTTTGCTATGGGTATTAAATTTGAATATGAAGTTTAGGGTTTGATGTTTATTGGTTCTATACCAAACTCTTGGAAAATATTTAGAATATCTATATTTACTTCTATCTTAGAAGGCATAATAATTATCAAAATTGCTAAAAATGATGTTTTGAATAAAGAATTAAGAAGAAAATCACAAAGTTCTTCTTTACAATCAGATGTTATGATTGCTGAGTCTTAAAGAAGAAGTAAAAGTCAAAGTACAAGAAACAAAGATTAAAGTAAAAGCAAATATAGGAAAATTTTTGAAAATATTAAGTGCCATTATTATAGCAAAAAAGGCCTATAAAGAAATATTGTTGGAAATTGAAGAAGGACAATAAAAATCAAAGTCATACAAAAAAAGAAAAAGGTAAAAAACATGAAAGTGATGAAGATAAGGCTAATAAAACTATTGATCAATTTCTTAATTTATGAAGATAATGTCAACAATCTTGTAGAGAGTGAAATTAGTTGAGCAATTGATAGTGGTGCTTCCACCCATATTACATGTAGAAGGGACATTTTTTTCATCTTACGCTTTTAATTATCTTGAAGATGTAAGATTAACTCATAAAGGTGTAGTAAAATGTGCTAGTATTAGAGATGTCGTTTTAAAAACATCTAATAAAATCAAATTAAACCTTAAACATGTAAAACATATTCGAGACATTCAATTAAACCTACTCTCTATAGGTAAACTTTGTAATGAGAGTTATGATAATTTCTTTTCATGTGACTAATGGAAGCTTACCAAGGGTTTTATAATTATAGCTAAATATTTAAAGTATTCTACACTTTTTTTAACTCAAGCAAAAATTATTAGAGATGTTGTTAATTCAATAGAGTCAAGTGATAAGATTGAGTTATGGCATAAGAGTTTGTCTTATATAAGTGAAAGAAAATTGCCATTTTGGCTAAAAAAATGAATTATGTAAAGTACATAGTTCATATTTATAGAAGTTTGATAATTGCCTAGCTAGAAAATAAGACATAGTAAATTTTAAGAGTTATCCACCTTCTAGAAAATCATAAACACTTGAATTGATGAATTCTAATATGTGATCCTATAAGTACAAAGATAATTAAATGTTTTCTTTATTTTGTTACCTTTATTAATGATAACTCAAAAAAGATATAGGTATATACATTGAAGATAAAAGACCAAGTGTTTGGGATATTTAAACAATTTCATACTTTAGTTGAAAGAAAAATAAGGAAGAAGTTGAAATGTATATGCATTGACAATAGAGGTAAATATTTAGGACATTTTGATGCTTATTGTAAAAAATAAGGTATTGAACATAAAAAAAGACTCTACAATTAAATGGCTTAGCTAAAAGAATGAATAGAATATTAGTTGAGAGAGTTAGATGTTTGCTTTCACATTCTGGAATGCTAGCTAAAGCTTTGAATATAGTTGTGCATATCTTGAATTTCACACCATGTGTTCCTTTTGAAGTGCCAGAAAAGGTTTGGTCAAGTAAGAATATTTCTTACAATTATTTATGAGTTATTGGATCAAAGCATTTGTACATATTCCTAACGATGAGAGATCTAAGCTTGATGTGAAGACAAAACATTGCATATTTTTTAGGTTATGGTGAAGATAAATTTAGCTACAAATTTTATAGAAGTTAATCAGAAATAGAGATATTATGTTTATGAAAGATAAAACATTGAAAGATATTAGTAAGAAAGAAGTGGTGGTACCTTAACACAATGAAATATCACCTAACTTGGATATAGTTTATCCAATAAAGGAGTAGGACAAAGTTGAACTTTAAAAATTTGAGCATGATGTAGTTGATATAGAAAATCCTACATAAAATGACAATGATGAACAATTAATACTAAAAGTTGCAATTGTTGCACTAAGAAAACCCACCAAAATCGGATAACTTTCTAAATGGTATAGTCAAGATGAGGTCATTCTTTTAATTAACGGAGGAAAGTCAAAATGTTATGATAATGTCAAGTAATATGAATATAAATGTGATTGGATTAAAGTTATGCAAGATAAAATGAAATCTTTGTAGAAAAATCACACCTATGAATTGGCAAAATTATTGAAAAGTATGAAAGTTTTAAAGAACAAATGGATTTATAAAATAAAGAATGAAGAACACTACAATAAGCCTCAATATAAAGCAAGATTGGCTGTAAAGAGATCCGATTAGAGAAAAGGAATTAATTTTAGTGAAATTTTCTCTCCTATTATGAAAATATCTTCTATTCGTATAGTGCTTGGGTAGTCTTGATCTAGAAATTAAGTAAATGGATATGAAGACAGTCTTTCTTCCTGGTAATTTAGAAGCAGAGATTTCCATAGAGTAGTTAAAGGGTTTTGAAGTGAAAGGGAAAGTAAATTATATATATATATATTGCAAAAAATCCTTTATAGGTTAAAATAGGTTTCTAGGCAATGGTACGAGAAGTTTGAGTTAGTTATAGGACAGAAAGGTTACTAGAAGAAAATCTTTAATTACTACATGTTCAAAAATCTTATAATTAAGGAAACAATTGAGTAAGTCTTTTATCATGAAAGATCTAGGTCAAGGTAAATAATTTTAGGCATGATGACTACTTAGGGCAGAGGTACAAGAAAGCTTTATTTGTCATAAGAGAAGTAGATCAAAAAGATACTTTAAAGGTTTAGTATGAAAAATGCTAAAGCTATTTCTAGTCCTTTTGCTACACATTTTAAATTGAGTACTAAGCAATGTCTAACTACGGATAAGGAATAGTAAGATATGGAAAGAATTCCTTATAACTCAGCAGTTAAAAGTTTAATATATGTCATGGTATGTACTAGACTTAACATTGCTTATGCCTTTAATATTGAAATGTTATAAAATGGATTATAAGATATCTTTGATGAATAACTAATTTGAGTTAATATTTTGGAGATAGAAAATCTTTACTAATTGATTTTACTAAGCAGATAGCTAGAGATATTAATTCTCATAGGTATATTTCTAGTTATTTGATTAAGCTTGCAGAGGGATCTATGGTATGGTAATCTACATTGCAAAAATTTATTACTCTTTCAACAATAAAGATGAAATTTATTGTAGCAATTGAAGCATGTAAAGAGTTAATGTGGATAAAGAAGTTTCTTTAATAACTTAGATTTAAGCAAGACTATTATATTTTGTTTTATGATAATAAAAATGCATTACTAATGACAACTAAACAAAGGTTTCAAATTTTGACATAAACTTTAATAATAGTTTTGGTTATTTTAATCATCTTCCTCCTTCTAAATTAAATCAACAAATGAAAAAGGATAAGATCATACTTATAAGCAAGGTGACTCACTTAAGGTTATTAAGTGGATTAATCAAGATATAAGATCAATCCTTATTTTAAAAATGTGATTATATGTTTTTACCATCAAGTGTTTGCATCATAAGAGTTATTCCAAAGAAAATTATCCATCTCAGGAAATTATATTTTAAACTAATTGATGATGGTATAAAGGTACACAACTTTGATACGAAATATTTTTATTTGTTCTATGATGGGACTATTAAGAGGGTTAAGGTCAAAACACCATTCACACCATTCCAACAGGTCATTATAAGAAAATGAATGTCACTTCTTCTAAGATAATCTTCAATGGATGGGTTTTAATTGTGTGCTCTAAGTTTTTAATGATCAATTTGGGTTAGAAACCAACCATTTAGGACTTAATCATATAATATTCAAATTAAAGTTTCCCAACTTAATTCTAGTATTCATCATTGGAAGGAATGCTTTTTAAAAGTGACTTACAATTCTAAAGATTAACCTAGTTAGGTGCATCATAATAGGAAAGACTTATTCCTAATAGTTTACTTCAAACCTACTCTAATTAAAGAAGTGAATGAATATTTTAAGGGCGACCTCACTATTTTGATGGATTGATTGGAGTGGTGGCTAAGTTGGGTTCTTAGGACATTCACCCTATTTTAAGCATGTTTTACTAATGTAACATGTTTCACGAAAACACAAATATTTTGTGTATGTTTATATAACAATTAAAAAATTATAATAAATCAATTCAAGGAAAAAAAAACTTAATAAGTACCTTGTATGAAATTTTAGAAAATCTTTGAAAAAAAAGTACTACACTCATGGACAATTTATATTTTGTCAAATATTTGAAAAAAATATTAAAAAAATAAGTTCTCACTATTATATTGATCAATAAAAATGTTTGAAAAAATTTAAATTATCCATAAGTATCATAAATATAGTATAATATTATTAAATAATTTTTTAAAAAAATACTAAGCTAAAATATAAGTAGCAATATAAAAAGATTTTTTAAATTTTAACAAGAAACATAATCTAGAGAAGGAAGTAGTTTGTTGAAGTAAATGAAATAAAATTTATTTTCATTAATAAAAAATTACAGGATTCATCATGAAATCAATAAAATGAAATCCACAATTCATATAATTTACTAAATGTCATTAAGTTTACACTAAAGTGAAATATAATTGAAATAAAATTATTTAGACTTGTCCCTTAGCTTATGTGGTCTTTTTAGTATCCTCTGGCACCATTATGATGTACATAAACCTTAATAAGGGCTTGAACTTAAAACATATCACTAAACCAATTTTGACAACATGGTGAGCAAGAAAATGTAGCCATCCATCATCAAAATGACCTTTTTTCCCTATAAGACCAACATGACATTGCATAATTGGCCATGAACATTTAACAACTTTGCAAGTCCTTCAACCATCATTCATTAGTACTTGCTAATGAAAACATTTGATAGTTGTCCTAGTTCTTGTTAATTTATAAGTGGAATAACACAAGTCATTTACTATAACCTTAATAATTTTTTTAAAAAATTTCAAAATTTATCTTTAATGAGTTTAGGTTATACCATTACCATGTTTAAAGATGCATATTCTATTAGTAATAGTACATGCTTCACTAATTAGATAGGGTGATTCATCTATCGAAAGACATATAACATACCATTAAACATTACACCTTAAATTTGCATCTATATTCCTCTAAAATTAAGAAAAACCACTCAATGATAATGATGAAAACTTATTCTTGAATGCCCTTTTTAACTTACTGACCTACAATTGTACTTATAGGTTAAGGTCGTGCATCAAGCTCAATATTTTTATCAAGTGATGCCTTTTATGGTATGCCTTATGCAGATTATATTTCTCAAGCTCATAAGCATCCTATGTAAAAGCAATTCTTCCTAAGTCTTTACTTTAATCCTACCCATTGCCCATGTTTTGTGAGAGATATATAATACTATTGAGCTAGAGAAGAGTAAAAGGAAAATTGATGACATATACAGTGTGACATTAGTCACCGATAAGAAATATAATGTATGACTAATGCCATATTTTAAATGTCATTAATCTTGCTTTTGCTTTCCTTAAGCTTATCAATACCACATAACTTTTATAAAGCATAGGCACAATCATGATGGAAATGAAGACTTGAGAAAATACTTAATAAGTTCAAGAAGTATCATATTAATCTAATAAAGATACAACTTAAAATTGGCATTCATCTAGCAAGAAAAGTTAGGAAGAGCATATCATAATCAAAATACACCTGTATAATTGGTAGTTTAATGTTTGTAATGAACTACATATGTTTTGACATTGCACATGTAGTTAGCAGGCTAAGTCATTATACAACATTGGAAAGTAATTATTAGAGTCCTCAAGCATTTAAAACATACCAAGAACTTTGATGCAATTTAAAATATACACTATAGGAAATATCCAACTTTATTTAAAGGTTACTTTGATGCAAATTGGATATTTGATTCTAAGGATGTTAAATCTTCCACTGATTATATTTTCACCCCTATAGGTAGTGCCACCTCTTGGAAATCTTCCAAGTCGTCATATGTAGCTAGATCTATCATAGAATTTGAATTTATTACTTTTAATAAAGAAGGTGAAGAAGTTAAATGGTGTAGGATTCTTTTTTTTTTTTTTGGAAGATATCCCATGTTTGGAAAAGCCTCTTGCCTATATACATTCATTATGATAGTTATTATGCAATTGGAAGGGCACAAAATACTATGTATGATGGGAAATTTAGGCATATTAGTCAAAGATATAATAATGTACAACAATTGCTCTCTAATAAAATTATCTTGATTGATTATGAACATTCCAAGGATAATATTGCAAATTTGCTTACCAAAGCATTAACTAAAGAGCAAGTAGAAAAGTCATCAAGGGCAATAGATTCAAAGCTAGTAAATTAATAGAAGTTGCCATGGTGGTAACCCAATCTAGTTGATTGGAGATCCCAATATTTAGGTTCAAAGGAACAAGTGTTGACATAGAGTGCACTAATCATGCTAACACATATATGTAATGAAAATTAGGATAAGCTATGCTTTTAAAGATCTCTTTCTAGCTTAATTTGATTAAGTGGGGCATAACATGATATTCTTAATAAAGATCATTTACGTGAGTGCAAAGAGGTCGCTTATATAAAAATTTGGAAAATGCTATATTCTCTAAAATGCTCATTGAACCAGATAGTGTTCATTGCTAAAATGAACATAAACATAAGAATCAATTGTACTTAAAGGAAACTATGCGATTTCTATTATTAGGTTTACACTATAAGGCTAATTTCTCATGGTAGGACTACACACTAATATGCCAATAAATCTAATAGAATTTTGTTAGGGTAAGTTCAAAGTCTATTACTACTTATCCTGATGCAATTTTCTTTACTCGTACTCAATTATTTTTCTATTTCCATATAATATTGGCAATTTTTTTATTCATATAGGGGATTGTTGGAAAATGGGTTTTGAAAAAAAGTAGTTTTTTTAAGTAATTTCAAAGTGAAAAAATAAGTGAAACCCACTGTCCAGATGAAGTGGGACTAAGTTGATTTAAATTCTCTTCCTTGAGATGAGTAATTACATATATGAAATGACATTACTTATTGAATTTGTGCTTGTCTCACAGAAGAAGATGAGAGGATTTTGAAGTGGATTTGAATACCGTGGCCTTCCTAATTGGGTTGGTCCTCGTGGGGCACCCCACTTTTACGTGAAAGGGAAGACCAGCACACTTGAGAAATTTACACGTATGGGCGCCGCTACCGTTATCCATCCAACTGGGTTGAGTTGAGGTCATGGGTTATTGGTCTCTATCTACTTCTTTTGGGTCCAATACAATTTGTTTGGTGCTTCTGTTTTTCGAAACGAATAGGAATGTATGTCTGTTCAGATGTGAGCAATTCGTCTATTAGGAACAGACATAAGAGTTGACGCGTTATGTATTTTTAATACAGAGATAGGAGTTGGTGAAATTATGTCTATTAGATATAGAAATAAGGGGTGACTACTCAGATGGCTACGAACGGTTGTAGTTGATTGTTCGAATAGCCACTAACAATATAAATACCCTTGAGTGATTCCCAAAAAGTAAAAAAATAAGACAAAAAACCTAGGAAGTAGAAAATTGAAGATTGAGTGCATAACATCAGGTTGAGTTTGCTAGTGTTTCGGCATATTGCAGTGTTGTTTCTGTCAATAATGAAAATTCATTCTATCAGAGGATATGACTGATCATCAACTTTGAACGCCATGATAGGGAGCAAAATCATCTTAAGGAGAAAATGTAAACTCATTGGGCACAGACTTCTATACTGTATTGATGGTAAGAATTTTTTTATTCCGCTTCAAATTTTCTTTGTCTTGTTTCTATTTTATTCATATATTAGCAAAAGCAATCTTAATTGGCAACAACAAATGCAGCACATCAAGAGTTTTCTCTCTAATTATTTTAAATAATTTTGATTTTATCAGATTTTAACGAATACATATTATGCCATAACATCCTACTGTACTTCAAAACCATAATATAAGGAAAAAAAAAGTACATTTATACTATTTAACTCAACCATACACCTCTTACCATAAAACTTTCATGTTAATTTATGACATACATATATTTATGACAATCTGAACTCTCTTTGCACACTCACATAAACACACATAGAAATTACAAAATGATGATAAAAGCTTGAATTAGACTTGAGTATTTAAAGACAAATAATATTGCCTGCGAGAATGGAAATAAACAAGCATCTTGTCCCTTGGAGGCAATTTGTCTTTAATGACGGGGTGATTCAGGAAATTCCCCATCCATTCAGTGATGGCTTCACATTTCAAAGGATCAAGAATTTTCATAGATCCAACTTCTTCCCAAACAGGCAGCCAGTAAGAAATCCATCCCAATGCAATGTCTACGTACCCAATGTTTTCACCTCCAAAGAATTTCTTCCCTTTTATTTGCCCTTCTATCCTCTCTATAGCTTCGCTGGCTGTTTTCAATGCCTTTTCCTTTTCTTCTCCTCTGGAGCCCAGTGCAGTCCATGCAGTATACAATAACTACACATGTTCAAAATCTGGTATTAAATATTTTTATAACCGAAGCAACAAACCACTAAAATTACACGCGTTAAATTCTAATTTTGAATGGGAGAAAAAAAATGGTTATTTGATAGCATCCTTACTAATTAAAATTCTGCAAAGAGTTCATAAAGAAGCCAAAAAAAAAAAAAGTTTCGCTATTAACACATGAGATCATAAAAATGAGTGTACATGAGGAATCTTGAAATTTTATTAAAAAATTATAATTTTTATCTCTTATCACAAAAATTGCAAAATTTTTAAAAATGTTTTGCTTTTGAAACTTAGTATATTTTATAAATATTCTGAAAAATATGAAAACGTTGACGATAGTTATAGTTATATCTCATGATTAAACGTGGCAATAAAAAGAAAGAGTGTATATATAGCATTATCCAAATTAAGAAATTCAGTTATTTTAAAAAAATAGTTATATCTACTCTCCCTCTCTCTTTTTCCCCCTCCGTGGTTTATGCGCTAATTTTATGGGAGCCATTATTAAGTCTGCAAATCGATGCCCGTTATTTCAGGCCTCATTTGGGCCAAAATGAAGTGACAACATAATCGGATTTGGTAAAGTTTTGGGGATAGAAAATGAGATAAAAAGGGGAAAATATTTGAGAGAGCTTCTCTTCTGCAATGGATTATTTGCCCATCACGCTTCTACTGCGTCACTCTGATTTGCTGAGAAGTTTTCGCAATCAGTATTTCATATTTTTGACATCTACCATAGCAGTCTATCTATTCCAATCCTGATTACAGATGCTACAGAGTTTTAAAATTAAAAATATCTTATTAAACAGAGCTACAACTTTTTCCAAACTGAAACTACAAAAAATAGGATGGTTCTTATAAATTTTATTAAAATTGTAATATAAAAAAAAATTATATTTATTTTTCACCAAAATTTAACAAGTGAAATGCACCATATCTAAATCCAAAAAATTGAGGCTTTTTATTATAAGAAATTCAATAATGCATGTTGATAAGAATGTATCCGATTTGCATTATGACTTACAGAATATCCAAATAAAATTAAAACACAAAAATAAAATTAATAGTAAAAATAATTGCAAAATGAAAACCGAATAGAATTGCCCATTTCCTATACAATCTTAAATGATTAGTTACCTTTTCTTCTGCAAACTGAGCCCAAAAGCGAGCGAGGGCTCTTTCATAAGGCTCTTGAGGCATCAACGGACACTGCCTCCATGTTTCATCAATGTATTCAAGGATGATGAATGACTCGGCGATAGGTTTTCCGTCGTGAACCAGAACCGGAACCTTCTTGAGAACCGGGTTCAGTTCAAGAAGGAGGCTGCTCTTGTTGAAGATGTCTTCCTCTATGTACTCATACTCCACACCTTTAAGTTTCAAAGCCCACTCAACCCTGAAAGCAAAGGGACTCACCCAAAAGCTCACAAGCTTCACTTCTTTGCTTCCCATAACCCTCTCTCTCTTCCTTGGTTTGAGTTTCTAAATCACAAAACATTTATATACACACGAAAAAAACCTGTTCATAATTGATAAATTCATACTAATGTTTGTTTTTAAAACATACCATTTTTTTAATATTATGACAACTATTTTTTATTAAATTAATGTCTTAACTTATATAAAAAATATAAAAACCTGATAAATTTTAATTTACAAAAATAAAAATTTTATATATTATTATATATAGGGATGGGGTTAAAAAATTACAAAAATTAAAATATAATTTAATAGAAACCTTAGGAAAAATAATTTAAAATTTAGAGAGATTATACAAAATCTTTCTAAAAAAAAAAAGAAATTGTAGGGAAAATTTTTGAATTTTTCTAACTTTTCAGTGGCTAAAATCACTCCATCTTATAATAGCTTTTCGTTCCTGATTTGTATACAAACTTCTAAAAAATTGGGGATTACAATATAATACAAGATTTTATAAAATTACACATACAAAGTCATGATTAAAATTAAAAAAATTTATAGAATCTTGCAAAAATTTTAAATATAATAATATATAGGCCAAGAATACTTTACACGTAAAGCAGTGTTTACTATACATCATTTTTTAATGGTTCAAATTTATATCCCCAAATTAATAATTATAATTTAGTTAATTTCAAGTGACTTCTACAATTATTTTAAAATAATTGATTCATAATTATTAATTTAATAATGTAAATGTATGTCATAAAAAAATGTGCACCATAGATTTTCGAATGCAATTACCTGTGAGTATTCAGTGGATTGTAGCTCCCAAGAAAAATAGATCGTTTAGAGACGGCAACCTTGACTAAGGGGTGGTCGTTTTTGGCCACGGACATCACCCTCCCATCAGCTATGCGTTTTCATCTTGACTGCGAGGCAAACTAGCGCAAACTCGAGATTTCAAACTGCTTACGTAGGTCCTTACATCACTAAAATTTTATGAGCTATTAATTTTAAAAGCTTGCTGCAGCACAAACACCAACGCTATGTCTCATGACACAATTTGTGGTGCGTTCACGGGCATGTTCATTATTTTTAAGTTACTGAATGCTGATATAGATATAATAGGTATATAATGACAAAAAGGAAAATTATATTTCTCAAGCCCACGAGTATCCCACGTAAAAGTAACTCTTTCTTAGTCCTTGCTTCCATCCTACCTGGTGCCCATGTTTTGTAGGAGCTATATAATGCTAATGTGCTAGAGAAGATCAAAAGGGAAATTAATGACATATAAATTGTGATATTAGTCATAAATAAGCAATATAATGTATGGCCAATGCCGCATTTTAAAAGTCATTAATTTGCCTTTTGCTTTCCTTAAGCTTATCAGTACCATGTATCTCTTATAAAGTATAGGCACAATCATCATGGAAGTGAAGACTTCAAAAAATACTTGAAAAGTTCAAGAAGTGTAATATTAATCTAATGAAGACACAACTTGAAGTCTATCACTACAGCAAAAAAAACTTTTAGCGGCGACATTTGTCGTTGCTAAAAAGTATTCGGTCGTCGCAAAAAAAAAATCATCGTTAAAAATGTCGTCGACATAGGTCCATGCTTGAAAAGGTCATTAGCGCGCTAAAAGTGAGGCCGTTGTCGTCGCAGAAAATAATTTCAAAATTTAAAAAATTTTAAAATTTAATTTTTAGCAGCGACATTTGTCGTTACTATAGGGCAAAGTCGTCGCTGAAGATCTAGCTTTCAGCAACGACTTTGTCATCGCTGAAGATCAGACTTTCAGCGATGACTATTATCGTCGCTAAAGATGGGACTTTCAATGACGACTTTATCATCGCTGAAAGTCAAATTTTTAGCGACGACAATTGTCGTTGTCGTCGCTGAAAGTCTGATTTTCAGCAACGATAAAGTCATCGCTAAAAGTAAAAAGTCATTGCTAAAAGTCTAATCTTCAGTGATGACATTTTGCCCTATAACAACGACAATTGTCATCGTTAAAGATTTTTTAAATTTTTTAAAAAAATTTTAAAATCAAATTGTCGTATATTTCAAATAATATATTATCTAATATATTCTTTATTTTAATTAACTTGAATTGTTTAATAATTTTTTTAAATTTAATTTAATATAAATTATACAATTATAATATATCAGTAGTATTATTAATAATGTCTAACAATTTGATCCAACATAAAAAATTAATACTCATAAAGTAATGGTAAAAAAGAGATTTTTATATGAATAAACTATACATACATCATCCATGTAAATGTGCACATATAAAAAATATAAAGATACATAGACAAAATATACTATGGGGAAGCAGGGAGGTGTAAATATCACAGTAGACTATGATCGTCGTCGTCGTCATTGTCATCATCATCATCATCATCATCATCATCCTGACTACGAGGATGATAAAATGACAGTGGCGGCTGAGTGATAGGTGCAGGCGCAAATCTACTCGGCCCAGGCAATGTAGCAGCAGCAAATGAAGGCGGCGGTAGGACGATACTCTGCTGTCTAAGGATCAAGCTCATCTCAGTAAGATAAGTCCCAAGCTACTGCTGCATCTACTGTTGTTGCTGTGTAATCTGCTGCTGCTGCTGATCAAGCCACTGCTGCTACTCTTGAATCAATCGCTGGCTCTGCTCAACCTGCTCCCGACTCTAGTGTAACTGCTCCTACAACTCACCGACCTGAGACACGGTCTGTGAGCTCGTCCCCGTGCTAGAAGTCCCTATTAAATGATAAGTTTGACCAGCAAGTACACGTCCAACAACCTTCCTATACCCTCGACGAGTGCCAAGCATCTCATCGATGATGGCAGCCTCATCTAATTGTACAGGAGTCGTAGGCAAGCTAGTGAATGATACATTAGACTGTACATGCTGAGTCATAAGCTCAGTCATCCTTGCCTCAAATTATTAAAAAAAATTAATAAGAAATCTATCTCACATGATATATTTGTTAAATTTTATCTAAAATATGAAATTCAAATAACTTACATGTTGCCCCTGAGGGATCGGATGCACCCACTCCCCCGACCTGTATGTGTGTTGGTCCCTAAAGTTATTGGGAACCGACTGCAGCTCACCAGTATCTCTATTTCTCTGTTTAATTTTTGTAACAGAAAAAAAGTATGAAGGGTAGTAATGCTATTTAACAAGTGGATACATTTAAAAAAGATACAAAAAAATTAAATTACCTTATCAAAGTGATGTGCAGCAATAGACTTTGACCCATGTCGGTTATTCACGACCTTCTATGCTTTATTATTTGTATTTCTCGCAGACAACTCCTGCAAATTAAGAGGAAAAAGTTAAATTTTTATGTTCACAATTTACTAATTATGAAATACTGACATAATACCATAAAATGTCATGCTTACCCTGTACTCGTCACTATCAAAGAAGTCCACACACCTCTGCCATGTCTGCGGTGAGACAGATCGAGGCACACAACGTTGAGCTCGATCCAAGTCATACTCTTGGTATCGATCACCTCCATGCTCTAAGAAATACTTATTCAACATATATTTCCAATCTCTGTACAGGTCGGCAGCAGTCCGCATCAAACCAGAGAACGCTCTATCCCGATCACCCTCAGAGATGCCCTAAAACTTGAAATGGGACTGCATTAAAAGATATTTAATAAATTTATGAGTCATATATTTAGAAATTTCAATCTCAAAGACATTAATTCAAAAGGAAATGGATACTTATGCAAACCTCCTGCACAACTCTATCTCGGATCTCCTGAGGTACAGCCCACCATGACTTATAATAGGGTGGCACGTGGGCGTGGATCATGCTGCCAATATCACGAGGGAGATGACTGGCATTCTCACCAATCGCATACCACGTACCAGTCGTATCAAACTATACAGGCACCGGTCTGCCTTCACCCCTACCTATCTTCTCATGCAGTCTTAGGGACTTATTCGGTCCCCTCTTTCTAGTAGGTGCTACTTCAATTAATAAAGAAAAATATTAACAAAATAAACATAATATTTAATCAAGCTTAGGTATGCACAATTAATAATAAATACCTGATCCCTCGCACTGAGATGGAATATGGGTGGGTCGCCTCCAGCATCACCTCCGTGGTATCGTGCCTCGACATCCGCCATAACTAAAATAATACACATTATATAAGTAATTAAAAAGAATTCAATGTCCAGTTGAATGATAAAGTGGTTCAACTTTTTACAATTATATTGGTTATTTTAATAATCATGCTTACACAATTATAAGTTGTAATTCGAATATGTTATTTTATCCCTAGTTAGAATCAGTGTTGGTGAACCTAACAGACTCATGGTCATCGGATTCTCCTTCATTATCAGATTGTGTGGGCTCCTCATCCATATAATCATCAATTATTTCATCTTCAAGGCTCTCGTCATCATCGATGAAGGCATCTTCTCCATGAGCACCAGATCCAACATTCCTGTACGTTGGAATGATTGAAGGACTATTTCTTTTATTATCTAGATGTACTAGATCGAAATCTCCCAGATCAACTGTGAGGTTGAAGTTAGACGAGTTACTATCCTGCAGAAATAATAGGTTTTGTGCATTATCTCCATCACTGGGTAGATCCCATATATCGCGATGCACCATATTATGGACGACCCTCCAATTTGGTCCATTAAGGAGATCCTCAATGTAAAACACTTGTTTTACTTGAATAGCAAGTATATAAGAATCATCCTTATACCATTGTCCATTGATGGAGATACTTGTGATATTCTTGTCAGTATAAAGTTTCTTCTTTGTAGGATCAATGTCATACCACTTGCATTTAAATAAAGTCACACTGTACTTATTTTAATAAGTCAACTTAATTATTTCTTCCAGTACACCATAAAACATGTTACCATCAATTCTCGGAACAGAAATGCCACTATTTTGCACTTTATGCTTCTCATCTCGAGTTTTGACTACAAAGCATACTCCATTGACAATACACGTAAAGCATACCATGTTAGTGAAACTGGGACTGGATGCTAATGATAGTAACTCTTCGGTGGCCTCTAGGGAACCGTTCCTATGTAAATAGTACATCTAAAAAGTAGCAATTGTTCCAAGAATTAAATTGAAATATCAACAAGAGAAATGAACAATATTTAAGATATTCGTTCAATGAATTTGGGAAGAGAAAAATCCTTACCCTCGAGTAAAACCACAAGGGGAATTTGGTTCTCTGTAAGTTATCAATATCTTCAGCACCACTTCATTCGAGTTCCAATCAATGCTCACTGTAGAACATAACAATCTTAGTCTATTATAATCATAAAAGGGAGAAGAACACAACTGAAGTTTAAGATACTCACTGGAGATATTTTTCAATCTCAGTACAATTATTCAAGATGTACCATACTGCAACATCCTGATCCTTCCTATCGAAATGAGAAATAATCTTCTTCCCTATCGGTCGACATTGGGACCGGAACACCGACAATGTCCTTCTTGTTTGACTAGGTGTTACATCTTGATTTCTATCAGATCGGTTGAATCTAGTTTCTACTCCTTCCAAATACATAGAGAAAAACGTTAATGCCTCATCAATAATATATCCTTCTGCAATTGAACCCTCCGGTCAAGCACGATTTTGAATATAATCCTTTCACTTTTTTATATACCTCTCATATGGGTACATCCACCGAAAATGAACAGGTCCTCCTTCCAATGCTTCGTCTGGCAGATGCATCACCAAGTGAACCATTATGTCAAAAAATGCTAGGGGGTATATCCTCTCAAGCTTGCACAAAATTATGATAATGTCTTGTTTGGCTTGCAGAATATCCTTCCTGTTGAGAGTTCTAGCACATATTTGACTAAAGAAGTTGCATAACTTAACAAGTGGATATGATAATTCCTTTGGCAAAAAAGTCCGGACACCTGGTCCTAACAGTCTTTGCATAATAACATGACAATCATATGTTGATTTCAACCCTTTTAACTTCAAGTCACGATCTATGACATTCTTACCAAGACTCCCAGCAAACCCGTCTAGAAATTTCACATTCTTTATATACTGGCAAAATTATTTTTGCTCTTTCTGGTTAAGCGTATATCCAGCATGCGGCTTGAAAAGTTGACCCCTCTGCTCATACAGATGCAAGTTAGGCCTTATCTTCATGTCTGCCAAATCTCATCTTGCATTGTCTGTATCTTTTGTTTTGTGCTCAATCTCCAATAATGTACCCAAGATGCTATCACATACATTTTTCTCAACATGCATCACATCAATGTTATGCCTTAAGTTCATTGTTGGCTAATAAGGAAGATTAAAAAATATACTTCTCTTACTCCAATTAAGTTCGTCGGCACCCCTCTTTCGCTTTACACCACTAAATTCAACATGTTTTCCTGAAAGTCTCTGTGACACTTTACCCAATTGTTCCATGATAACATTATGTTGGTGTATGTCCTAAACCAATCATATAGATGATTGAAGTTATACACAATGTATTATGTTTTATTTTAGGTAATTTAATTATTATACTTTATTTTTATAATTTTATTATTATTATGTGCAATTTATAACTTAATATAATAATTATCCTTGGAATAGCTTCACTATTTCTAAAATGCCCCTAGTCAAGTATTATTACGAAAAGAATAGTAATAATACATCGAGACTAGTATGTATAGTGACTGATGATTACGAATCATGGATATGTGATATCAAGTCAATACATTAGTATATTGCTAGTGAACAATGTACTGGACTGACCCACTATGAGAATATTGCATGGATAAACATGTCATAAGTTATTCTCATATGATCACAAATACACATAAACCTTTGACCTGGAGTCACTACGGTTCCCTACATGAGGAATTACTCACTTTAATATTGTCCTATATCACCTTTAATCAGGATGATAAATAGGACATTAATTGGGTGTGTCATAAATCGTGCAGAGGGAAGTGAGTGATGTAGATGAAATTTTATTACTCTTGTATAAAAAAGAAATATCCTTGGGCCCCTTGATTGAGTGAGACTTAGAAATGCATGGCCATGCTCAATTGAATTAATATGTGATATTAATCATTTATTTTAAGTCTACTCAGTATCAAGAAATATAAATTGAACATTGACGAGGATGACACATTCCATGCCTCTAGTTCAATTTGGATATTATTATAAAAGGGTTATTATGCAAAACGTTGATCATGTATTAGGTGGATGTCGAATCATAGACATTCTTACTACTTAAGTGGCAATGATGTATTGCTAGATACCGCTTTCTGTCTATGGCTCAATAATAAGTCATTGTTAACGTAGTAAGAACCTACAGGGTCACACAAAAGAAGTAGGAATAAGACAATAATTAATTGAACTTTAATTATATTAATATCCAATTAATTAGACTTATTTTCGTGCATATATATATTATTAAGAATAATAAATTCACGTAATATATATATATTATGTGATATTATTTGATATTAAAATAATATCAAATAATTATCTTATCAGATATTAGATAAATATATTATGAGATAATATTATTTTGATATTTGATAATTATATACAATTATCTAATATTAAAATATTTATATTATGAGATAATATTATTATCTAATATTAGATAATTAATAGATAAGTCTTATCTCTCTCCATTATCTCTAGGATAAGGATAAGATGACTTGTTAAGTGTGATTAGGATTTTGGAAGCATTATCCTAGTTGGACTAGGATTATGGCTTGCCTAAGTTCTATAAAAATGGACTTGAGGGCAGCACTTTAATAACATGCTCAAAGCTTCCATACAAACCCTAAATCACTCAGAAAACATCCAATCCTAATTCCTAGAGAGAAAAACGCATCCTAGCAAATTCGTGGAGGGTGAGAGGTCATTGTTCACTCCGTGTGGATACCGTAGACACGTTGTACCTTTCGGCCGGCGTTTGATTCATCCACTCTTAAGTTTTGATCAATAGAAACACGAGTGCCCAATAGGTAAAATCCTAATTATTGATTTATATTTTTTGCATGGATCATAGGTACAATTCGGATCAAATTTTGAATTTTCACTGCATATGATAATCCAAATTCCTAACACATTATTGGTAAGAGGCCGAGGAGGGGCTTTCCTCTTCGACCTCCCATTGAATTCTTTCCTATTTCTCCATGTGTGACTTCTTAGAAACCAACAACGATGACCAACGTAAGCTATTTTTCCTCTAACTCGAATCAATGGAATATCCAAATTACATGTAAGACATGCTTTGTATCCTTGCCCACTCCACCCGGATAGACTACTTCGAGCAGGAAAATCATTTATAGTCCAAAGCAATGTTGCCCGCATATTGAACACCATATTTGTATTCGCATCTCGAGTTTCAACTCCCCTCTCCCAAAAATCCCTCAACTCTTCTACGATCGGCTGTAAGAACACATCAATATCTTTACCTAGTGATTATGGCCTTGGGATTAATAGGGTCAACATGAAAAAAGATTGGTTCATGCATACCCATGGTGGCAAGTTGTAAGTAGTCATAACCACTGGCCACATGCTGTATGATAGGTTCCTATCACTAAAAGGATTAAATCCATCTGCACTTAAACCTAACTTGACGTTTCGTGGGTCAACGGAGAAATTAGGATACCTCTTATCGAACTCCTGCCAGGCTTTTCCATCCACGGGATGTCACATTACCCCATCTTCTTTTGATTTTCCAGTGTGATGCCATATCATGTTCTTTGCAATATGTCTCGACCGATACAGACGTTGTAATCGAGGAGTTAAAGGAAAATATCGAACCACTTTTTGGGGCACCTTCTTTCCTTTTGTAGTTTTATTTACCCATCGGCTCTCCCCACAAATTGGACAATTATCTTTAGAAGCATGATCTTTCCAAAAAAATGCACAATCATGTTTGCATACATGGATTGATTCATACCCCAATCCCAACTTATTGAGCCATTTCCTTGCACCATAGTACGATTCAGGCAATTTATTGTCATTTGGAAGTGCCTCTTTTAACAACCGAAGAAGAGCATCAAATGACTTGTTTGTCCACTTATGCAGAACCTTCAAATGCATAAGTTTCATCAAGAAGTTCAATGCTGAAAATGCTATGCAGCCTGGTACAATTCTGTTTCTACTTGCTCGAATAGGTTATCATAGTTACTATATTTTGTTGCAATGTCTTCGTCAGCCGCATTCTCACCCCTGTACTCGTCATTGTGAAAATCAACTTACGATGCCTCAGGGCCAATGAAATCATGTATAATATATGCCAGCTCATCTCTATTGTTGGGAGATATCCCACTAGTTCCTCTAGAAGTCAAAACATCTGCTTCACCATGGTGTACCCAATTTATGTATAATGGATGAAATCCATTATCTATAATATGCGCCTCCAATGTTAGTAATGTCTAGAATATTAAATTCACACACTTTTTGCATGAACATCTTACCAAACCCCTTTCATTGGCAAAGTTTTTGGCTCTTTGAACAAATCTTACTGCACCATTCCAATACTCATCTGACAATCGATTTAGTAGATGTATCCAACTTTTATCGACAAACATTGTATCACTGAACAGGAAGGAAATTGCTTTAGGTGAAATAAAGTGTGTTGATTAATATTTGACAATCATCCTAAATGCACCGTATCACTCCAACTTTGAAGGGTAGGGTCCTATCCCATTCGAGATATTTCTATAGTTATTATTTTTCCCAATTTATCCACACTCATCGATTGATTCGTGCAGAAATTTCGGCAGCATCTCCCTATAGTTTTCCAAGTGCCTAAACTATACGCCTGTATAGTTTATACCCGGAGAACAGTTAGGATGCTAAGATATTTTCACAATATCAAACAAGAGCCCGATAAATTGTTAATAATAACTACATGATAATATCTCAAACTGTCCAACTTTTTAGGACAATTCAAGGGTTGATTGATGTTCAGAAAGTAACC
This sequence comes from Sindora glabra, assembly GCA_020226215.1. Lineage (NCBI taxonomy): Eukaryota > Viridiplantae > Streptophyta > Magnoliopsida > Fabales > Fabaceae > Sindora > Sindora glabra. Next base: position 52,063,820 of record CM035232.1, on the reverse strand, counting down.
AACCCTTGAACGGGTCTAAGCTTATAATTTAAATGCAAATGCAATTCTATTTTAAATTATTGTAAAAATATATTTACAATAATTAAAATTAATGATACAATAATTTATGAGTATCGTTGTTTAAGTGTTAGTACTATTATTTACGTAACTTATTATGTAGATTATTGATTTTTCTAAATATTTATAACAACTGTTATGTTTCACAATAAGCTTATGGGAATTCAAAAGTATAACCTACTTTACTATATTTATAAGGTGCACAATTCAGCTTCTTTATAGAAAGGTGTATACTATGAATACGAACTTCCTAGTTGTAAATTTAAGTAAGTTTAGTTTTATAAGGTGTATATTATTTATAAGATGCACAATACAGCTTCTTTATTTAAGTAAATGTAGTTTTATCCAAGAGGGGGATGATTTTCATGCAAACTTCCTAATGTTTTGAAATTTTTTATTTTTATGTAATGTAAATATCATAATTTGGATTGTTAGGATTTTATTTTTATGTAGTCTCTAGTTTAATTGAATTTTTTTTAGTATGTGGTGTAAATAATATAATTTGAATTGTTAAGTTTCAATCTCAATTAAAAAATAAACTATATTACTGTAATATCTTACTTTCTAAGATAAATTTATATATTTATTCTAATTATCTATCTTACATTATTTCATCAAATCTAATAAGTTTGAAGTTTCCTAAATTGCATCACAAATTTTAGATTTTGTGAATAAAATATCATAACTACTTTATCTTATATTAGTCTAAATGAATAATCTACACATATATTGTATACTTCAAAATTATAAATTGAGGGATGCATAATAATAATCAAATTTATATTTATAAAATTTATGCTAAGTTAAATTTACATAAATAAATTTAAAATTTACAACATACAAAATTAAATAATACAAAATTTTATATTAAATTAAACATACTATCAATTCTATTAATTCATTGCAAACTATTTGAGTAAATTAAATATATTAGTACACAAAAAAATTATAATTTTTTATTTATGTACCTCAATGGTAAAAATCTACTGACCAACTTTGAATACTCTCCACGAACTAAGCTAAGTGCTAATAATAACTAACAAATTAAAAGATACAACATATAAAATTAATACATATCAATATATATATAAAAATAAATATATTAAAATTTAAAAAAATTAACAGAGAGAGAAAGTTCAGGAACTTACCTCAGGTCCAGAAATTTTAAACGCGCAAATGAGGAGGGAGGAGGCGCCGCGAATAAATAGCCTTTGGCTTTCAGCAACAACACAAAAAATTTGGTCGTCACTAAAGCTTTCAGCAACGATCGAATTTTTTTTCAGCGATGACATTATCGTCGCTAAAAGTTTGGCCTTCACCGACGACAATGTCATCGCTAAAGCCTTGTCTCGAAATTCGGACTAGGCTTTTAGTGACGACAGAGTTATCGCTGAAAATGGGGGACTTTCAGCGACGACAATGTCGTCGCTGATGATGTACCCTTCAGCAACAATAGAGTAGTCGCTGAAAGTCCCCCATTTTCAGCGACGACAGTGTCGTCGCTAAAGGCCAAATTTTCCTGTCATAAATTTTTTAGGGTTTCAGTAATGACTATGTCATCGCTGAAGGTGGACCCTTCAGCGACAACAGTTCCACCTTCAGTGACGACAGTATCGTCACTGAAAGCCTGCATTTTCAACAACGACATGTCGTTGCTGAAGGCTAAATTTTCCCGCTAAAATTTTTTTAGGTTTTTAGCGATGACTTTTGTCATTGCTAAAAGCCTAATTCTTCCTGCCCACATTTCGGATTCCGTCTAAAAAGTTTTGCCTTTTTTACCGACGACTTTGTCGTCGAAAATACCTTTAGCGACGATTGAAATTTTGTCGCCACTAAAAGTGTCGTCGTTGTTGCTACCTTTTCTTGTAGTGTATGTTCATCTTACAAAAAAACATAAACATTGAGAAGAGCATATAATAATTAGAACACAATTGGTAGTTTAATGTTTGTAATAAACTACATATGGTCTAACATTGCACATGTAGTTAGTAGGCTAAGTCATTCTACAAAAAGAAAAAAAAAATAAATCCAAATAAAGAACACTGGAAAGTAATTATTAGAGTCCTTAGGTATTTAAAATACACCTAAAACTTTGGATTACACTACAAAAGATATCCAACTTTGTTTAAAGGTGACTCTAATAAAAATTATATATTTGATTCTAAGGCCACTAAATCTTCCAATGGTTATATTTTTGCCCTAAGAGGTAGTGTAACCTTTTAGAAATCTTCCAAGCCATCATGTATAACTAAATTTATCATAGAATTTGAATTTATTATTTTTAATAAAGAAGTGAAGAAGTTATATGGGGTAGAATTTTTTTGGAGGATATCCCATGTTGGGAAAACCTCTTGCCCATCATTATGACAACTATTATGCAATTGCAAGGGCATAAAATACTATATATGATGGGAAATTTAGGCATAGTCATCAAAGATATAATACTATATGATAATTTTTCTCTAATGAAATTATCTTGATTAATTATGCACACTCCAAGAATAATATTACAGAGTCGCTTACCAAAGCATTTGTTAAAGAGCAAGTAGAAAAGTCATCAAAGGCAATGGGTTCAAAGCTTATGAATCAATAAAAGTCACCATGATGGCAACCCAATCTAACTGATTGGAAATCCTAAAATTTAAGTTCAAAGGGACAACGAAAATGTAGTTGACAAAGAGTGTACTAATCATTCCAATGTATATATGTAGCATAAATCAGGATAAGCTTTGCTCTTAAAATTTTTTTCTATAACTTAATTTGATCGAGTGGAGCATAACATGATACTCTTAATAGAGATCATTCATATGAGTGTGAAGAGACTGCTTCTATAATAATTTGAGAAATGCTAAATTCTTTAAAACATTCACATAGTGTTCATTGCTAAAATGAATATGAACATAAAAATTAATTGTGCTTAAAAGAAATTGTGTGATTTCTTTTGTTAGGTTTACACAATAAAGCTACTTGCTTATGGTAGCATTACACCCTAATGAGCCAATGAATCAAATAGAATTTTATTAGGGAAAGTTCAAAGTCTATGACTACTTATCTTGATGCAATTTTTTTTACTTGTACTCAATTATTTTTCTATTTTCATATAATATAGGCAATTTTCCACTCGTGTGGGGGATTGTTGGAAAATAGATTTAAAGAAAAAAGTTTTCTTTTAAGTAATTTCAAAGGTAAAAAAAAAAAAGAAGAAGAAGAAAGAAGAAAAGTGGGGCCTACACTCCAAATGAAGTAGGACCAAGTGGATTTACATTCTCTTCCTCGAAATGAGTAATTACGTATGTGAAACGACATTACTTATTGAATTTGTGCTTGTCTCGCATAAGAAAATCAGAGCATTTTTAAGGGGTTTCGGATACCATGGCCTTCCTCATTGGGTTGGGCCCCGAGGGGCACCCCTCTTTTATGTAAAAGGGTGGACCAGCACACTAGAGAAATTTACATGTATGCGCGCGGCTACCAATATCCATCATCTAACCGGGTCGAGTTGAGGTCATGGGTTATGGGTCACCATCTACTTCTTTTGGGCCTAATACAATTCATTTGGTGCTCATTTTTTTGGAAACAAATAGGAATGTATGTCTGTTCAGATGGGGAGCCATACGTCTATTAGGAAGAGATATAGGAGTTGACGCGTTATGTTTGTTAAATACAGAGATAAGAGTTGATGTAATTACGTTTATTGTGTATAGAAATTAGGGATGACTACTCAAATGGCTACGAACATTTGTAGTTGATTGTTCGAATAGCCACTAACAATATAAATACCCTTTTTTTTTTTTGGCCATAACAATATAAATACCCTTGACTGATTCCCAAAAAAGAAAAAAATGAGACAAAAAACCTAGGAAGTAGAAGAGTGAAGGTTGAGTGCGTAACATCAGGTTGAGTTTGCTAGTGTCTTGGGAGATTGTAGTGTTGTTTCTGTCAATAATGAAATTCATCCTATCATAGGATACGATTGATCATCAACTTTGAACACCATGTGAAGGAGCAAAATCATCTTTAAGGAGAAAATGTAAACTCATTGGGCACAGATCCTTTTATATTTCTGCTTCAAATTTTGTTTTTTCTATTTTCTTCATATATTAGCTACGGCAATCTTAACTAGCAACAACGAATACACCACATTAAGAGTTTTCTGTTCAATGATGTAAAATAATTTTGATTTTATCAGATTTTAGCGAATACATATTATGTTATAACATCCTACTGTACTTCAAAACCATAGTATAAAAAAGGTATATTTATAGTATTTAACTCAACCATACACCTCTTAGCATAAAACGTTCATGTTAATTTATGACATATATATGTTTATGACAATCTGAACTCTCTTCGCACACTCACATAAACACACATAGAAATTACAAAATAATAATAATAATAATGATAATAACAATTAAAAGCTTGAATTAGACATGAGTCTTCAAAGACAAATAATATTGCCTGCGAGAATGGAAAAAAACAAGCATCTTGTCCCTTGGAGGCAATTTGTCCTTAATGACCGGGTGATTCAGGAAATTCTCCATCCATTCAGTGATGGCTTCACATTTCAAAGGATCAAGAATTTTCATAGATCCAACTTCTTCCCAAACAGGCAGCCAGTAAGAAATCCATCCCAATGCAATGTCTACATACCCAATGTTTTCACCTCCAAAGAATTTCTTCCCTTTTATGTGCTCTTCTATCCTCTCTATAGCTTCTTTGGCTGTTTTCAATGCCTTTTCCTTTTCTTCTCCTCTGGAGCCCAGTGCAGTCCATGCAGTATACAATAACTGCACGTGTTCAAATTTTGGTATTAAATATTTTTATAACGGCAAATCACTAACATGATATTTAAATTTAAGTAAAAAAGAAATTTTATTTTATTTATAATTTTTATTTTAATTACAATTTTACTATTATGAAATCCATTTACAAGGATTTCACTAAAATTTATTTCATTTAATATAAGAAACATATTATATAAATAATTTACCCTTTTTCTAATATTGTATTTACAATAATATCATCAAAATTTATATCTTAATTAATTTTTATATATTTTTTAATATGTTATAAATAAAATAATTTATTTATAAATAAATTGAAATTATTATTTTTAATAAAATTACTAAATAATAAAATTTATTTATAAATAAATTAATAATTATTTTTACTATATGAAATCAATTTTAAAAAAGGTATGCGAAACAAATCCTAAGATTACACAGGTAAACTTCTAATTTTGAACGTGAGAAAAAAATGGTTATTTGATAGCATTCACACTAATCAAAATTCTGCTAACAGGTTATAAAGAAGCCCAAAAAGGAAAAAATGGAAAACTTCCGCTATTAACACATGAAATCATAAAAATGAGTTTAAAATTCCGCAAATCGAGGCCCGTTATTTTCGGCCTCATTTGGGCCAAAATGAAGTCACAACATAGTCCGATTCGCTAAAGTTTTGGGATAGAATATGAGATAAAAAAGTTGGGAAAAAAAGAGATAAAAAGAGGAAAATATTTGAGAGAGCTTTTCTTCTACTATGGATTATGTGCCCATCACGCTTCTATTGAATCATTCTGATTACTGAGAAGTTTTCGCAATCAGTTTTTCATATTTTTGACATTTACCATAGCGTTCTATCTATTCCAATCCCGATTATAGATGCTATAGAGCTTTAAAATTATAAATATTTTATTAGACAGAGCTACAACTTTTTCCAAAATGGAACCGCAAAAAATTGGGATGTTTCTTTCCCCTCTTCTCAATTTCTTATCAATCTCATAAAAATATAAATACAAATTTTACTTTAAAATTCATTGCTTATTTTATTCAGACTCGTAATTTTAAATACAAAAATTTTGTATTTTATTTCTCACTGAAATTTAGCAAGTGCAATGCAACATTCTAAATCCAAAAGATTGAGGCTTTTTATTATAAGAAATACAATAATTCATGTTGATAAGAATGTATCCGATCGGCATTATGACTTACAGAATATCCAAATAAAATTAATATTAAAAATAATTGCAAAATGAAAACCGAATAGAATTGCCCATTTCCTATACAGTAATTGCCGAAAAAATAGTTTAAAAAAAGGGGGAAATTAAAAAAAGAAGAGGAGGAAGATATTTCAATCTAAAATGAGTTGCTTTCTATGTTAGCTATGGAGGTTTTGAACTTACGGATATGTGGCACAATACAAGCTACTTGAAGAGAAAAGTCATTGACTAAGTCAATTCATCTAGTGGCTTGTATTGTAGCTAGTGGCTTGTATTGTAGCATGTAACTATGAGTTCCAAACCCAATGAGCAACATAGAATTCCCCCTAAAATGATTAATTAGTTACCTTTTCTTCTGCAAACCGAGCCCAGAAGCGAGCAAGAGCTCTTTCATGAGGCTCTTGAGGCATCAACGGACATTGCCTCCATGTTTCATCAATGTATTCAAGGATGATGAATGACTCGGCGATCGGTTTCCGTCATGAACCAGAACCGGAACCTTCTTGAGAACAGGGTTCAGCTCAAGAAGGAGGCTGCTCTTGTTGAAGATGTCTTCCTCTATGTACTCATACTCCACACCTTTGAGCTTCAAAGCCCATTCAACCCTGAAGGCAAAGGGACTCACCCAAAAGCTCACAAGCTTCACTTCTTTGCTTCCCATAACTCTCTCTCTCTCTGTGTCCGTGTATCTTTCTTTCTCTCTCTTCCTTGGTTTGAGTTTCTAAATCGCAAAACATATATACACACTAATACACACATAAAAAAACTCTCTTCATATTTGATAAATTCATGCTAATGTTTATTTGTAAAACATACAATTTTTTTTAATATTATGACAACTATTTTTTATTAAATTAATGTTTTAACTTATATGAAACATATAAAAATTTAATAAATTTTAACTTACAAAAATGAAAATTTTATATATTTATTATATATAGGAATGGAGTTAAAAAATTACAAAAATTAAAATATAATTTATTAGAAACCTTAGGAAAAATAATTTAAATTTCAGAGAGGCTATACAAAACTTTCTCAAGAAAAAATAAAAATTGTAGGGAATTTTTTAAAATTTTTCTAACTTTTGAATAGCTAAAATCATTCCACCTTATAATAACTTTTCGTTCCTGATTTGTATACAAACTTTTAAAAGCCGTGGATTACAACATAATATAAGATTTTATAAAATTACGCATGCAAAGTCATGATTTATATTAAAAAAAATTATAGAATCTTGCGAAATTTTTAATATAATAATATATAGGTCAAGAATACTTTACACGTAATGTTTACTACACATCATTTTTTAATGGCTCAAATTTATATCACTAAATTAATAATTATAATTTAGTTAATTTTAAGTGAATTCTATAATTATTTTAAAATAATTGATTCACAATAATTATTAATTTAATAATGTCAATGTATGTCATAAAAAAATGTGCACCATAGATTTTCGCACTTAATTACCTGTGGGTTTTCGGTGGATTGTAGCTCTCAAGAAAAATAGATTGTTTAGAGACGGCAACCTTGACCCGTTTTTGGCCACCGACATCGCCCTCCCAAGTCCCATCAACTGTGCGTTTGCATCTTGACTGCGGGGCAAACTAGGGCAAAATCGAGATTTCAGACTGCTTACGTAAGTCCTTACATCACTAAAGTTTTATGAGCATTTATTTTAGCAGGTTGGTGCAGGACAAACACTGACGCTATGTCTTGTAACACCATTCGTGGTGCGTTCACGGGTATCTTCATTACGTTATTGATATAGATTAATAGGTATATAATGACAGAAAAGAAAATTACAAAAATTTTAGGATACGCTTATTTTCTGTTCTTAGAAATAAGTTTTATTTTTATAATTTGAAAATAGAAATTTTTATTTGATAAATCATTTTAAAATTTTAAATATATAAAAATAAAATAAAAATAAAAATAAATTTTAATATTTTCCTACTTTATTTTTTATTTTTAATGATAGTTTTATAAAAAAAATTCCTATTTACCTCACCAAATGTCATCTATTCTTTATTTTTATTAAAAATTAAAATAATTTTATTAATAATTTTTAAAAATATAAAAAATAAAAATATATCAAAGCACATCCTTATAATCTGATTAATCATATTTATTTTGTAATCATATATCAAAATTTATAAATATAAAGTTTTCAATACATATAATAATAATTTTTCTAAAGTAAAAGAATGAAAAATTAATTGATTTTTATCACCAACTACAGGCCTATTTGTAGATTCTTTATTTCATAGTCAAATCCGCCCTGGGAAAATGTATAATAGAGAATAAATGAAAACTCCCATATTTTATTTTATTCCGCTTTTATTATTTATGAATTATATTTGAAAAAGAATTTGGTTTTGGGAGGTTTAATGTTTGTATGCTTTTAATAAAGCTCTCTTAAAAAAATTACATATGGAGAAAGATAACCATACTTTTAAATTACAAAAATTTAAACACATGCTCTTATAAAAAATGAAGTTTTTGGCCTTTTAGGATTTGACAGGGAAATCAATTTGAAAATCACAGAACTTTTTCAACTATGTTTTACGTTGCTATAATAGATTAATTAAAATTTTAAAACATAATATTTGCTTATAAACTTTATGATAAATAACATCTAAAGAAGGAGACTGTAGTTATGAACAAGGCTAATTTTTTCGGGGAAAAAACATAATTTATTAAACTGAGATATGGGCAATGAACAGGTCTACGCTAGTCACCTAAATTTATTTGTGAGCTAAAATTTTAGTGCTAATAATACTAAACAAAATATAAGGGAATTAATTAGCTATGCAGCACGTAAGCTTTGCTTTAAAGGGGGAAAATTTGACTTTTGAACATTATTATAAAAACAAATCCGCACAACGAAAAAAAATACTTAATATTAAGATATTTCTGATAAAAATGAAAATTGATTTATTTTCTATGATATATTAATTTTAAAAAATTAATTCTTCTTTCTTATATGTTCGACAAAATCCTAATTGATCATTGCATTTTAATTTGGCATATAACATTTGAAACTTGCAAATTTTATCTCTTATCACAAAAATTGCAAAATTTTTAAAAATGTTTTGCTTTTGAAACTTAGTATATTTTATAAATATTCTGAAAAATATGAAACGTTGACGATAGTTATAGTTATATCTCATGATTAAACGTGGCAATAAAAAGAAAGAGTGTATATATTGCATTATCCAAATTAAGAAATTCAGTTATTTTAAAAAATAGTTATATCTACTCTCCCTCTCTCTTTTCCCCCTCCGTGGTTTATGCGCTAATTTTATGGGAGCCATTATTAAGTCTGCAAATCGATGCCCGTTATTTCAGGCCTCATTTGGGCCAAAATGAAGTGACAACATAATCGGATTTGGTAAAGTTTTGGGGATAGAAAATGAGATAAAAAGGGGAAAATATTTGAGAGAGCTTCTCTTCTGCAATGGATTATTTGCCCATCACGCTTCTACTGCGTCACTCTGATTTGCTGAGAAGTTTTCGCAATCAGTATTTCATATTTTTGACATCTACCATAGCAGTCTATCTATTCCAATCCTGATTACAGATGCTACAGAGTTTTAAAATTAAAAATATCTTATTAAACAGAGCTACAACTTTTTCCAAACTGAAACTACAAAAAATAGGATGGTTCTTATAAATTTTATTAAAATTGTAATATAAAAAAAAATTATATTTATTTTTCACCAAAATTTAACAAGTGAAATGCACCATATCTAAATCCAAAAAATTGAGGCTTTTTATTATAAGAAATTCAATAATGCATGTTGATAAGAATGTATCCGATTTGCATTATGACTTACAGAATATCCAAATAAAATTAAAACACAAAAATAAAATTAATAGTAAAAATAATTGCAAAATGAAAACCGAATAGAATTGCCCATTTCCTATACAATCTTAAAGATTAGTTACCTTTTCTTCTGCAAACTGAGCCCAAAGCGAGCGAGGGCTCTTTCATAAGGCTCTTGAGGCATCAACGGACAACTGCCTCCATGTTTCATCAATGTATTCAAGGATGATGAATGACTCGGCGATAGGTTTTCCGTCGTGAACCAGAACCCGGAACCTTCTTGAGAACCGGGTTCAGTTCAAGAAGGAGGCTGCTCTTGTTGAAGATGTCTTCCTCTATGTACTCATACTCCACACCTTTAAGTTTCAAAGCCCACTCAACCCTGAAAGCAAAGGGACTCACCCAAAAGCTCACAAGCTTCACTTCTTTGCTTCCCATAACCCTCTCTCTCTTCCTTGGTTTGAGTTTCTAAATCACAAAACATTTATATACACACGAAAAAAACCTGTTCATAATTGATAAAATTCATACTAATGTTTGTTTTTAAAACATACCATTTTTTTTAATATTATGACAACTATTTTTTATTAAATTAATGTCTTAACTTATATAAAAAATATAAAAACATGATAAATTTAATTTACAAAAATAAAAATTTTATATATTATTATATATAGGGATGGGGTTAAAAATTACAAAAATTAAAATATAATTTAATAGAAACCTTAGGAAAAATAATTTAAAATTTAGAGAGATTATACAAAATCTTTCTAAAAAAAAAAAGAAATTGTAGGGAAAATTTTTGAATTTTTCTAACTTTTCAGTGGCTAAAATCACTCCATCTTATAATAGCTTTTCGTTCCTGATTTGTATACAAACTTCTAAAAAATTGGGGATTACAATATAATACAAGATTTTATAAAATTACACATACAAAGTCATGATTAAAATTAAAAAAATTTATAGAATCTTGCAAAAATTTTAAATATAATAATATATAGGCCAAGAATACTTTACACGTAAAGCAGTGTTTACTATACATCATTTTTTAATGGTTCAAATTTATATCCCCAAATTAATAATTATAATTTAGTTAATTTCAAGTGACTTCTACAATTATTTTAAAATAATTGATTCATAATTATTAATTTAATAATGTAAATGTATGTCATAAAAAAATGTGCACCATAGATTTTCGAATGCAATTACCTGTGAGTATTCAGTGGATTGTAGCTCCCAAGAAAAATAGATCGTTTAGAGACGGCAACCTTGACTAAGGGTGGTCGTTTTTGGCCACGGACATCACCCTCCCATCAGCTATGCGTTTTCATCTTGACTGCGAGGCAAACTAGCGCAAACTCGAGATTTCAAACTGCTTACGTAGGTCCTTACATCACTAAAATTTATGAGCTATTAATTTTAAAAGCTTGCTGCAGCACAAACACCAACGCTATGTCTCATGACACAATTTGTGGTGCGTTCACGGGCATGTTCATTATTTTTAAGTTACTGAATGCTGATATAGATATAATAGGTATATAATGACAAAAGGAAAATTATATTTCTCAAGCCCACGAGTATCCCACGTAAAAGTAACTCTTTCTTAGTCCTTGCTTCCATCCTACCTGGTGCCCATGTTTTGTAGGAGCTATATAATGCTAATGTGCTAGAGAAGATCAAAAGGGAAATTAATGACATATAAATTGTGATATTAGTCATAAATAAGCAATATAATGTATGGCCAATGCCGCATTTTAAAAGTCATTAATTTGCCTTTTGCTTTCCTTAAGCTTATCAGTACCATGTATCTCTTATAAAGTATAGGCACAATCATCATGGAAGTGAAAGACTTCAAAAAATACTTGAAAAGTTCAAGAAGTGTAATATTAATCTAATGAAGACACAACTTGAAGTCTATCACTACAGCAAAAAAAAACTTTTAGCGGCGACATTTGTCGTTGCTAAAAAGTATTCGGTCGTCGCAAAAAAAAAATCATCGTTAAAAATGTCGTCGACATAGGTCCATGCTTGAAAAGGTCATTAGCGCGCTAAAAGTGAGGCCGTTGTCGTCGCAGAAAATAATTTCAAAATTTAAAAAATTTTAAAATTTAATTTTTAGCAGCGACATTTGTCGTCACTATAGGGCAAAGTCGTCGCTGAAGATCTAGCTTTCAGCAACGACTTTGTCATCGCTGAAGATCAGACTTTCAGCGATGACTATTATCGTCGCTAAAGATGGGACTTTCAATGACGACTTTATCATCGCTGAAAGTCAAATTTTTAGCGACGACAATTGTCGTTGTCGTCGCTGAAAGTCTGATTTTCAGCAACGATAAAGTCATCGCTAAAAGTAAAAAGTCATTGCTAAAAGTCTAATTTTCAGTGATGACATTTTGCCCTATAACAACGACAATTGTCATCGTTAAAGATTTTTTAAATTTTTAAAAAAATTTTAAAATCAATTGTCCGTATATTTCAAATAATATATTATCTAATATATTCTTTATTTTAATTAACTTGAATTGTTTAATAATTTTTTTAAATTTAATTTAATATAAATTATACAATTATAATATATCAGTAGTATTATTAATAATGTCTAACAATTTGATCCAACATAAAAAATTAATACTCATAAAGTAATGGTAAAAAAGAGATTTTTATATGAATAACTATACATACATCATCCATGTAAATGTGCACATATAAAAAAATATAAAGATACATAGACAAAATATACTATGGGGAAGCAGGGAGGTGTAAATATCACAGTAGACTATGATCGTCGTCGTCGTCATTGTCATCATCAATCATCATCATCATCATCATCATCCTGACTACGAGGATGATAAAATGACAGTGGCGGCTGAGTGATAGGTGCAGGGCGCAAATCTACTCGGCCCAGGCAATGTAGCAGCCAGCAAATGAAGGCGGCGGTAGGGACAATACTCTGCTGTCTAAGGATCATAGCTCATCTCAGTAAGATAAGTCCCAAGCTACTGCTGCATCTACTGTTGTTGCTGTGTAATCTGCTGCTGCTGCTGATCAAGCCACTGCTGCTACTCTTGAATCAATCGCTGGCTCTGCTCAACCTGCTCCCGACTCTAGTGTAACTGCTCCTACAACTCACCGACCTGAGACACGGTCTGTGAGCTCGTCCCGTGCTAGAAGTCCCTATTAAATGATAAGTTTGACCAGCAAGTACACGTCCAACAACCTCCTATACCCTCGACGAGGTGCCAAGCATCTCATCGATGATGGCAGCCTCATCTAATTGTACAGGAGTCGTAGGCAAGCTAGTGAATGATACATTAGACTGTACATGCTGAGTCATAAGCTCAGTCATCCTTGCCTCAAATTATTAAAAAAAATTAATAAGAAATCTATCTCACATGATATATTTGTTAAATTTTATCTAAAATATGAAATTCAAATAACTTACATGTTGCCCCTGAGGGATCGGATGCACCCACGTCCCCCGACCTGTATGTGTGTTGGTCCCTAAAGTTATTGGGAACCGACTGCAGCTCACCAGTATCTCTATTTCTCTGTTTAATTTTTGTAACAGAAAAAAAGTATGAAGGGTAGTAATGCTATTTAACAAGTGGATACATTTAAAAAGATACAAAAAAATTAAATTACCTTATCAAAGTGATGTGCAGCAATAGACTTTGACCCATGTCGGTTATTCACGACCTTCTATGCTTTATTATTTGTATTTCTCGCAGACAACTCCTGCAAATTAAGAGGAAAAAGTAAATTTTTATGTTCACAATTTACTAATTATGAAATACTGACATCAATACCATAAATGTCATGCTTACCCTGTACTCGTCACTATCAAAGAAGTCCACACACCTCTGCCATGTCTGCGGTGAGACAGATCGAGGCACACAACGTTGAGCTCGATCCCAAGTCATACTCTTGGTATCGATCACCTCCGATGCTCTAAGAAAACTTATTCAACATATATTTCCAATCTCTGTACAGGTCGGCAGCAGTCCGCATCAAACCAGAGAACGCTCTATCCCGATCACCCTCAGAGATGCCCTAAAACTTGAAATGGGACTGCATTAAAAGATATTTAATAAATTTATGAGTCATATATTTAGAAATTTCAATCTCAAAGACATTAATTCAAAAGGAAATGGATACTTATGGCAAACCTCCTGCACAACTCTATCTCGGATCTCCTGAGGTACAGCCCACCATGACTTATAATAGGGTGGCACGTGGGCGTGGAATCATGCTGCCAATATCACGAGGGAGATGACTGGTATTCTCACCAATCGCATACCACGTACCAGTCGTATCAAACTATACAGGCACCGGGTCTGCCTTCACCCCTACCTATCTTCTCATGCAGTCTTAGGGACTTATTCGGTCCCCTCTTCTAGTAGGTGCTACTTCAATTAATAAAGAAAAATATTAACAAAATAAACATAATATTAATCAAGCTTAGGTATGCACAATTAATAATAAATACCTGATCCCTCGCACTGAGATGGGAATATGGGTGGGTCGCCTCCAGCATCACCTCCGTGGTATCGTGCCTCGACATCCGCCATAACTAAAAATAATACACATTATATAAGTAATTAAAAAGAATTCAATGTCCAGTTGAATGATAAAGTGGTTCAACTTTTTACAATTATATTGGTTATTTAATAATCATGCTTACACAATTATAAGTTGTAATTCGAATATGTTATTTTATCCCTAGTTAGAATCAGTGTTGGTGAACCTAACCAGACTCATGGTCATCGGATTCTCCTTCATTATCAGATTGTGTGGGCCTCCTCAATCCATATAATCATCAATTATTTCATCTTCAAGGCTCTCGTCATCATCGATGAAGGCATCTTCTCCATGAGCACCAGATCCAACATTCCTGTACGTTGGAATGATTGAAGGACTATTTCTTTTATTATCTAGATGTACTAGATCGAAATCTCCCAGATCAACTGTGAGGTTGAAGTTAGACGAGTTACTATCCTGCAGAAATAATAGGTTTGTGCATTATCTCCATCACTGGGTAGATCCCATATATCGCGATGCACCATATTATGGACGACCCTCCAATTTGGTCCATTAAGGAGATCCTCAATGTAAAACACTTGTTTTACTTGAATAGCAAGTATATAATAGATCATCCTTATACCATTGGCCATTGATGGAGATACTTGTGATATGCTTGTCAGTAATAAAGTTTCTTCTTTGTAGGATCAATGTCATACCACTTGCATTTAAATAAAGTCACACTGTACTTATTTTAATAAGTCAACTTAATTATTTCTTCCAGTACACCATAAAACATGTTACCATCAATTCTCGGAACAGAAATGCCACTATTTTGCACTTTATGCTTCTCATCTCGAGTTTTGACTACAAAGCATACTCCATTGACAATACACGTAAAGCATACCATGTTAGTGAAACTGGGACTGGATGCTAATGATAGTAACTCTTCGGTGGCCTCTAGGGAACCGTTCCTATGTAAATAGTACATCTAAAAAGTAGCAATTGTTCCAAGAATTAAATTGAAATATCAACAAGAGAAATGAACAATATTTAAGATATTCGTTCAATGAATTTGGGAAGAGAAAAATCCTTACCCTCGAGTAAAACCACAAGGGGAATTTGGTTCTCTGTAAGTTATCAATATCTTCAGCACCACTTCATTCGAGTTCCAATCAATGCTCACTGTAGAACATAACAATCTTAGTCTATTATAATCATAAAAGGGAGAAGAACACAACTGAAGTTTAAGATACTCACTGGAGATATTTTTCAATCTCAGTACAATTATTCAAGATGTACCATACTGCAACATCCTGATCCTTCCTATCGAAATGAGAAATAATCTTCTTCCCTATCGGTCGACATTGGGACCGGAACACCGACAATGTCCTTCTTGTTTGACTAGGTGTTACATCTTGATTTCTATCAGATCGGTTGAATCTAGTTTCTACTCCTTCCAAATACATAGAGAAAAACGTTAATGCCTCATCAATAATATATCCTTCTGCAATTGAACCCTCCGGTCAAGCACGATTTTGAATATAATCCTTTCACTTTTTTATATACCTCTCATATGGGTACATCCACCGAAAATGAACAGGTCCTCCTTCCAATGCTTCGTCTGGCAGATGCATCACCAAGTGAACCATTATGTCAAAAAATGCTAGGGGGTATATCCTCTCAAGCTTGCACAAAATTGATATAATGTCTTGTTTGGCTTGCAGAATATCCTTCCTGTTGAGAGTTCTAGCACATATTTGACTAAAGAAGTTGCATAACTTAACAAGTGGATATGATAATTCCTTTGGCAAAAAAGTCCGGACACCTGGTCCTAACAGTCTTTGCATAATAACATGACAATCATATGTTGATTTCAACCCTTTTAACTTCAAGTCACGATCTATGACATTCTTACCAAGACTCCCAGCAAACCCGTCTAGAAATTTCACATTCTTTATATACTGGCAAAATTATTTTTGCTCTTTCTGGTTAAGCGTATATCCAGCATGCGGCTTGAAAAGTTGACCCCTCTGCTCATACAGATGCAAGTTAGGCCTTATCTTCATGTCTGCCAAATCTCATCTTGCATTGTCTGTATCTTTTGTTTTGTGCTCAATCTCCAATAATGTACCCAAGATGCTATCACATACATTTTTCTCAACATGCATCACATCAATGTTATGCCTTAAGTTCATTGTTGGCTAATAAGGAAGATTAAAAAATATACTTCTCTTACTCCAATTAAGTTCGTCGGCACCCCTCTTTCGCTTTACACCACTAAATTCAACATGTTTTCCTGAAAGTCTCTGTGACACTTTACCCAATTGTTCCATGATAACATTATGTTGGTGTATGTCCTAAACCAATCATATAGATGATTGAAGTTATACACAATGTATTATGTTTTATTTTAGGTAATTTAATTATTATACTTTATTTTTATAATTTTATTATTATTATGTGCAATTTATAACTTAATATAATAATTATCCTTGGAATAGCTTCACTATTTCTAAAATGCCCCTAGTCAAGTATTATTACGAAAAGAATAGTAATAATACATCGAGACTAGTATGTATAGTGACTGATGATTACGAATCATGGATATGTGATATCAAGTCAATACATTAGTATATTGCTAGTGAACAATGTACTGGACTGACCCACTATGAGAATATTGCATGGATAAACATGTCATAAGTTATTCTCATATGATCACAAATACACATAAACCTTTGACCTGGAGTCACTACGGTTCCCTACATGAGGAATTACTCACTTTAATATTGTCCTATATCACCTTTAATCAGGATGATAAATAGGACATTAATTGGGTGTGTCATAAATCGTGCAGAGGGAAGTGAGTGATGTAGATGAAATTTTATTACTCTTGTATAAAAAAGAAATATCCTTGGGCCCCTTGATTGAGTGAGACTTAGAAATGCATGGCCATGCTCAATTGAATTAATATGTGATATTAATCATTTATTTTAAGTCTACTCAGTATCAAGAAATATAAATTGAACATTGACGAGGATGACACATTCCATGCCTCTAGTTCAATTTGGATATTATTATAAAAGGGTTATTATGCAAAACGTTGATCATGTATTAGGTGGATGTCGAATCATAGACATTCTTACTACTTAAGTGGCAATGATGTATTGCTAGATACCGCTTTCTGTCTATGGCTCAATAATAAGTCATTGTTAACGTAGTAAGAACCTACAGGGTCACACAAAAGAAGTAGGAATAAGACAATAATTAATTGAACTTTAATTATATTAATATCCAATTAATTAGACTTATTTTCGTGCATATATATATTATTAAGAATAATAAATTCACGTAATATATATATATTATGTGATATTATTTGATATTAAAATAATATCAAATAATTATCTTATCAGATATTAGATAAATATATTATGAGATAATATTATTTTGATATTTGATAATTATATACAATTATCTAATATTAAAATATTTATATTATGAGATAATATTATTATCTAATATTAGATAATTAATAGATAAGTCTTATCTCTCTCCATTATCTCTAGGATAAGGATAAGATGACTTGTTAAGTGTGATTAGGATTTTGGAAGCATTATCCTAGTTGGACTAGGATTATGGCTTGCCTAAGTTCTATAAAAATGGACTTGAGGGCAGCACTTTAATAACATGCTCAAAGCTTCCATACAAACCCTAAATCACTCAGAAAACATCCAATCCTAATTCCTAGAGAGAAAAACGCATCCTAGCAAATTCGTGGAGGGTGAGAGGTCATTGTTCACTCCGTGTGGATACCGTAGACACGTTGTACCTTTCGGCCGGCGTTTGATTCATCCACTCTTAAGTTTTGATCAATAGAAACACGAGTGCCCAATAGGTAAAATCCTAATTATTGATTTATATTTTTTGCATGGATCATAGGTACAATTCGGATCAAATTTTGAATTTTCACTGCATATGATAATCCAAATTCCTAACACATTATTGGTAAGAGGCCGAGGAGGGGCTTTCCTCTTCGACCTCCCATTGAATTCTTTCCTATTTCTCCATGTGTGACTTCTTAGAAACCAACAACGATGACCAACGTAAGCTATTTTTCCTCTAACTCGAATCAATGGAATATCCAAATTACATGTAAGACATGCTTTGTATCCTTGCCCACTCCACCCGGATAGACTACTTCGAGCAGGAAAATCATTTATAGTCCAAAGCAATGTTGCCCGCATATTGAACACCATATTTGTATTCGCATCTCGAGTTTCAACTCCCCTCTCCCAAAAATCCCTCAACTCTTCTACGATCGGCTGTAAGAACACATCAATATCTTTACCTAGTGATTATGGCCTTGGGATTAATAGGGTCAACATGAAAAAAGATTGGTTCATGCATACCCATGGTGGCAAGTTGTAAGTAGTCATAACCACTGGCCACATGCTGTATGATAGGTTCCTATCACTAAAAGGATTAAATCCATCTGCACTTAAACCTAACTTGACGTTTCGTGGGTCAACGGAGAAATTAGGATACCTCTTATCGAACTCCTGCCAGGCTTTTCCATCCACGGGATGTCACATTACCCCATCTTCTTTTGATTTTCCAGTGTGATGCCATATCATGTTCTTTGCAATATGTCTCGACCGATACAGACGTTGTAATCGAGGAGTTAAAGGAAAATATCGAACCACTTTTTGGGGCACCTTCTTTCCTTTTGTAGTTTTATTTACCCATCGGCTCTCCCCACAAATTGGACAATTATCTTTAGAAGCATGATCTTTCCAAAAAAAATGCACAATCATGTTTGCATACATGGATTGATTCATACCCCAATCCCAACTTATTGAGCCATTTCCTTGCACCATAGTACGATTCAGGCAATTTATTGTCATTTGAAGTGCCTCTTTTAACAACCGAAGAAGAGCATCAAATGACTTGTTTGTCCACTTATGCAGAACCTTCAAATGCATAAGTTTCATCAAGAAGTTCAATGCTGAAAATGCTATGCAGCCTGGTACAATTCTGTTTCTACTTGCTCGAATAGGTTATCATAGTTACTATATTTTGTTGCAATGTCTTCGTCAGCCGCATTCTCACCCCTGTACTCGTCATTGTGAAAATCAACTTACGATGCCTCAGGGCCAATGAAATCATGTATAATATATGCCAGCTCATCTCTATTGTTGGGAGATATCCCACTAGTTCCTCTAGAAGTCAAAACATCTGCTTCACCATGGTGTACCCAATTTATGTATAATGGATGAAATCCATTATCTATAATATGCGCCTCCAATGTTAGTAATGTCTAGAATATTAAATTCACACACTTTTTGCATGAACATCTTACCAAACCCCTTTCATTGGCAAAGTTTTTGGCTCTTTGAACAAATCTTACTGCACCATTCCAATACTCATCTGACAATCGATTTAGTAGATGTATCCAACTTTTATCGACAAACATTGTATCACTGAACAGGAAGGAAATTGCTTTAGGTGAAATAAAGTGTGTTGATTAATATTTGACAATCATCCTAAATGCACCGTATCACTCCAACTTTGAAGGGTAGGGTCCTATCCCATTCGAGATATTTCTATAGTTATTATTTTTCCCAATTTATCCACACTCATCGATTGATTCGTGCAGAAATTTCGGCAGCATCTCCCTATAGTTTTCCAAGTGCCTAAACTATACGCCTGTATAGTTTATACCCGGAGAACAGTTAGGATGCTAAGATATTTTCACAATATCAAACAAGAGCCCGATAAATTGTTAATAATAACTACATGATAATATCTCAAACTGTCCAACTTTTTAGGACAATTCAAGGGTTGATTGATGTTCAGAAAGTAACCAACCCTTGAACGGGTCTAAGCTTATAATTTAAATGCAAATGCAATTCTATTTTAAATTATTGTAAAAATATATTTACAATAATTAAAATTAATGATACAATAATTTATGAGTATCGTTGTTTAAGTGTTAGTACTATTATTTACGTAACTTATTATGTAGATTATTGATTTTTCTAAATATTTATAACAACTGTTATGTTTCACAATAAGCTTATGGGAATTCAAAAGTATAACCTACTTTACTATATTTATAAGGTGCACAATTCAGCTTCTTTATAGAAAGGTGTATACTATGAATACGAACTTCCTAGTTGTAAATTTAAGTAAGTTTAGTTTTATAAGGTGTATATTATTTATAAGATGCACAATACAGCTTCTTTATTTAAGTAAATGTAGTTTTATCCAAGAGGGGGATGATTTTCATGCAAACTTCCTAATGTTTTGAAATTTTTTATTTTTATGTAATGTAAATATCATAATTTGGATTGTTAGGATTTTATTTTTATGTAGTCTCTAGTTTAATTGAATTTTTTTTAGTATGTGGTGTAAATAATATAATTTGAATTGTTAAGTTTCAATCTCAATTAAAAAATAAACTATATTACTGTAATATCTTACTTTCTAAGATAAATTTATATATTTATTCTAATTATCTATCTTACATTATTTCATCAAATCTAATAAGTTTGAAGTTTCCTAATTGCATCACAAATTTTAGATTTTGTGAATAAAATATCATAACTACTTTATCTTATATTAGTCTAAATGAATAATCTACACATATATTGTATACTTCAAAATTATAAATTGAGGGATGCATAATAATAATCAAATTTATATTTATAAAATTTATGCTAAGTTAAATTTACATAAATAAATTTAAAATTTACAACATACAAAATTAAATAATACAAAATTTTATATTAAATTAAACATACTATCAATTCTATTAATTCATTGCAAACTATTTGAGTAAATTAAATATATTAGTACACAAAAAAATTATAATTTTTTATTTATGTACCTCAATGGTAAAAATCTACTGACCAACTTTGAATACTCTCCACGAACTAAGCTAAGTGCTAATAATAACTAACAAATTAAAAGATACAACATATAAAATTAATACATATCAATATATATATAAAAATAAATATATTAAAATTTAAAAAATTAACAGAGAGAGAAAGTTCAGGAACTTACCTCAGGTCCAGAAATTTTAAACGCGCAAATGAGGAGGGAGGAGGCGCCGCGAATAAATAGCCTTTGGCTTTCAGCAACAACACAAAAAATTTGGTCGTCACTAAAGCTTTCAGCAACGATCGAATTTTTTTTCAGCGATGACATTATCGTCGCTAAAAGTTTGGCCTTCACCGACGACAATGTCATCGCTAAAGCCTTGTCTCGAAATTCGGACTAGGCTTTTAGTGACGACAGAGTTATCGCTGAAAATGGGGGACTTTCAGCGACGACAATGTCGTCGCTGATGATGTACCCTTCAGCAACAATAGAGTAGTCGCTGAAAGTCCCCCATTTTCAGCGACGACAGTGTCGTCGCTAAAGGCCAAATTTCCTGTCATAAATTTTTTAGGGTTTCAGTAATGACTATGTCATCGCTGAAGGTGGACCCTTCAGCGACAACAGTTCCACCTTCAGTGACGACAGTATCGTCACTGAAAGCCTGCATTTTCAACAACGACATGTCGTTGCTGAAGGCTAAATTTTCCCGCTAAAATTTTTTTAGGTTTTTAGCGATGACTTTTGTCATTGCTAAAAGCCTAATTCTTCCTGCCCACATTTCGGATTCCGTCTAAAAAGTTTTGCCTTTTTTACCGACGACTTTGTCGTCGAAAATACCTTTAGCGACGATTGAAATTTTGTCGCCACTAAAAGTGTCGTCGTTGTTGCTACCTTTTCTTGTAGTGTATGTTCATCTTACAAAAAAACATAAACATTGAGAAGAGCATATAATAATTAGAACACAATTGGTAGTTTAATGTTTGTAATAAACTACATATGGTCTAACATTGCACATGTAGTTAGTAGGCTAAGTCATTCTACAAAAAGAAAAAAAAAATAAATCCAAATAAAGAACACTGGAAAGTAATTATTAGAGTCCTTAGGTATTTAAAATACACCTAAAACTTTGGATTACACTACAAAAGATATCCAACTTTGTTTAAAGGTGACTCTAATAAAAATTATATATTTGATTCTAAGGCCACTAAATCTTCCAATGGTTATATTTTTGCCCTAAGAGGTAGTGTAACCTTTTAGAAATCTTCCAAGCCATCATGTATAACTAAATTTATCATAGAATTTGAATTTATTATTTTTAATAAAGAAGTGAAGAAGTTATATGGGGTAGAATTTTTTTGGAGGATATCCCATGTTGGGAAAACCTCTTGCCCATCATTATGACAACTATTATGCAATTGCAAGGGCATAAAATACTATATATGATGGGAAATTTAGGCATAGTCATCAAAGATATAATACTATATGATAATTTTTCTCTAATGAAATTATCTTGATTAATTATGCACACTCCAAGAATAATATTACAGAGTCGCTTACCAAAGCATTTGTTAAAGAGCAAGTAGAAAAGTCATCAAAGGCAATGGGTTCAAAGCTTATGAATCAATAAAAGTCACCATGATGGCAACCCAATCTAACTGATTGGAAATCCTAAAATTTAAGTTCAAAGGGACAACGAAAATGTAGTTGACAAAGAGTGTACTAATCATTCCAATGTATATATGTAGCATAAATCAGGATAAGCTTTGCTCTTAAAATTTTTTTCTATAACTTAATTTGATCGAGTGGAGCATAACATGATACTCTTAATAGAGATCATTCATATGAGTGTGAAGAGACTGCTTCTATAATAATTTGAGAAATGCTAAATTCTTTAAAACATTCACATAGTGTTCATTGCTAAAATGAATATGAACATAAAAATTAATTGTGCTTAAAAGAAATTGTGTGATTTCTTTTGTTAGGTTTACACAATAAAGCTACTTGCTTATGGTAGCATTACACCCTAATGAGCCAATGAATCAAATAGAATTTTATTAGGGAAAGTTCAAAGTCTATGACTACTTATCTTGATGCAATTTTTTTTACTTGTACTCAATTATTTTTCTATTTTCATATAATATAGGCAATTTTCCACTCGTGTGGGGGATTGTTGGAAAATAGATTTAAAGAAAAAAGTTTTCTTTTAAGTAATTTCAAAGGTAAAAAAAAAAAGAAGAAGAAGAAAGAAGAAAAGTGGGGCCTACACTCCAAATGAAGTAGGACCAAGTGGATTTACATTCTCTTCCTCGAAATGAGTAATTACGTATGTGAAACGACATTACTTATTGAATTTGTGCTTGTCTCGCATAAGAAAATCAGAGCATTTTTAAGGGGTTTCGGATACCATGGCCTTCCTCATTGGGTTGGGCCCCGAGGGGCACCCCTCTTTTATGTAAAAGGGTGGACCAGCACACTAGAGAAATTTACATGTATGCGCGCGGCTACCAATATCCATCATCTAACCGGGTCGAGTTGAGGTCATGGGTTATGGGTCACCATCTACTTCTTTTGGGCCTAATACAATTCATTTGGTGCTCATTTTTTTGGAAACAAATAGGAATGTATGTCTGTTCAGATGGGGAGCCATACGTCTATTAGGAAGAGATATAGGAGTTGACGCGTTATGTTTGTTAAATACAGAGATAAGAGTTGATGTAATTACGTTTATTGTGTATAGAAATTAGGGATGACTACTCAAATGGCTACGAACATTTGTAGTTGATTGTTCGAATAGCCACTAACAATATAAATACCCTTTTTTTTTTTGGCCATAACAATATAAATACCCTTGACTGATTCCCAAAAAAGAAAAAAATGAGACAAAAAACCTAGGAAGTAGAAGAGTGAAGGTTGAGTGCGTAACATCAGGTTGAGTTTGCTAGTGTCTTGGGAGATTGTAGTGTTGTTTCTGTCAATAATGAAATTCATCCTATCATAGGATACGATTGATCATCAACTTTGAACACCATGTGAAGGAGCAAAATCATCTTTAAGGAGAAAATGTAAACTCATTGGGCACAGATCCTTTTATATTTCTGCTTCAAATTTTGTTTTTTCTATTTTCTTCATATATTAGCTACGGCAATCTTAACTAGCAACAACGAATACACCACATTAAGAGTTTTCTGTTCAATGATGTAAAATAATTTTGATTTTATCAGATTTTAGCGAATACATATTATGTTATAACATCCTACTGTACTTCAAAACCATAGTATAAAAAAGGTATATTTATAGTATTTAACTCAACCATACACCTCTTAGCATAAAACGTTCATGTTAATTTATGACATATATATGTTTATGACAATCTGAACTCTCTTCGCACACTCACATAAACACACATAGAAATTACAAAATAATAATAATAATAATGATAATAACAATTAAAAGCTTGAATTAGACATGAGTCTTCAAAGACAAATAATATTGCCTGCGAGAATGGAAAAAAACAAGCATCTTGTCCCTTGGAGGCAATTTGTCCTTAATGACCGGGTGATTCAGGAAATTCTCCATCCATTCAGTGATGGCTTCACATTTCAAAGGATCAAGAATTTTCATAGATCCAACTTCTTCCCAAACAGGCAGCCAGTAAGAAATCCATCCCAATGCAATGTCTACATACCCAATGTTTTCACCTCCAAAGAATTTCTTCCCTTTTATGTGCTCTTCTATCCTCTCTATAGCTTCTTTGGCTGTTTTCAATGCCTTTTCCTTTTCTTCTCCTCTGGAGCCCAGTGCAGTCCATGCAGTATACAATAACTGCACGTGTTCAAATTTTGGTATTAAATATTTTTATAACGGCAAATCACTAACATGATATTTAAATTTAAGTAAAAAAGAAATTTTATTTTATTTATAATTTTTATTTTAATTACAATTTTACTATTATGAAATCCATTTACAAGGATTTCACTAAAATTTATTTCATTTAATATAAGAAACATATTATATAAATAATTTACCCTTTTTCTAATATTGTATTTACAATAATATCATCAAAATTTATATCTTAATTAATTTTTATATATTTTTTAATATGTTATAAATAAAATAATTTATTTATAAATAAATTGAAATTATTATTTTTAATAAAATTACTAAATAATAAAATTTATTTATAAATAAATTAATAATTATTTTTACTATATGAAATCAATTTTAAAAAAGGTATGCGAAACAAATCCTAAGATTACACAGGTAAACTTCTAATTTTGAACGTGAGAAAAAAATGGTTATTTGATAGCATTCACACTAATCAAAATTCTGCTAACAGGTTATAAAGAAGCCCAAAAAGGAAAAAATGGAAAACTTCCGCTATTAACACATGAAATCATAAAAATGAGTTTAAAATTCCGCAAATCGAGGCCCGTTATTTTCGGCCTCATTTGGGCCAAAATGAAGTCACAACATAGTCCGATTCGCTAAAGTTTTGGGATAGAATATGAGATAAAAAAGTTGGGAAAAAAAGAGATAAAAAGAGGAAAATATTTGAGAGAGCTTTTCTTCTACTATGGATTATGTGCCCATCACGCTTCTATTGAATCATTCTGATTACTGAGAAGTTTTCGCAATCAGTTTTTCATATTTTTGACATTTACCATAGCGTTCTATCTATTCCAATCCCGATTATAGATGCTATAGAGCTTTAAAATTATAAATATTTTATTAGACAGAGCTACAACTTTTTCCAAAATGGAACCGCAAAAAATTGGGATGTTTCTTTCCCCTCTTCTCAATTTCTTATCAATCTCATAAAAATATAAATACAAATTTTACTTTAAAATTCATTGCTTATTTTATTCAGACTCGTAATTTTAAATACAAAAATTTTGTATTTTATTTCTCACTGAAATTTAGCAAGTGCAATGCAACATTCTAAATCCAAAAGATTGAGGCTTTTTATTATAAGAAATACAATAATTCATGTTGATAAGAATGTATCCGATCGGCATTATGACTTACAGAATATCCAAATAAAATTAATATTAAAAATAATTGCAAAATGAAAACCGAATAGAATTGCCCATTTCCTATACAGTAATTGCCGAAAAAATAGTTTAAAAAAAGGGGGAAATTAAAAAAAGAAGAGGAGGAAGATATTTCAATCTAAAATGAGTTGCTTTCTATGTTAGCTATGGAGGTTTTGAACTTACGGATATGTGGCACAATACAAGCTACTTGAAGAGAAAAGTCATTGACTAAGTCAATTCATCTAGTGGCTTGTATTGTAGCTAGTGGCTTGTATTGTAGCATGTAACTATGAGTTCCAAACCCAATGAGCAACATAGAATTCCCCCTAAAATGATTAATTAGTTACCTTTTCTTCTGCAAACCGAGCCCAGAAGCGAGCAAGAGCTCTTTCATGAGGCTCTTGAGGCATCAACGGACATTGCCTCCATGTTTCATCAATGTATTCAAGGATGATGAATGACTCGGCGATCGGTTTTCCGTCATGAACCAGAACCGGAACCTTCTTGAGAACAGGGTTCAGCTCAAGAAGGAGGCTGCTCTTGTTGAAGATGTCTTCCTCTATGTACTCATACTCCACACCTTTGAGCTTCAAAGCCCATTCAACCCTGAAGGCAAAGGGACTCACCCAAAAGCTCACAAGCTTCACTTCTTTGCTTCCCATAACTCTCTCTCTCTCTGTGTCCGTGTATCTTTCTTTCTCTCTCTTCCTTGGTTTGAGTTTCTAAATCGCAAAACATATATACACACTAATACACACATAAAAAACTCTCTTCATATTTGATAAATTCATGCTAATGTTTATTGTAAAACATACAATTTTTTTTAATATTATGACAACTATTTTTATTAAATTAATGTTTTAACTTATATGAAACATATAAAAATTTAATAAATTTTAACTTACAAAAATGAAAATTTTATATATTTATTATATATAGGAATGGAGTTAAAAAATTACAAAAATTAAAATATAATTTATTAGAAACCTTAGGAAAAATAATTTAAATTTCAGAGAGGCTATACAAAACTTTCTCAAGAAAAAAATAAAAATTGTAGGGAATTTTTTAAAATTTTTCTAACTTTTGAATAGCTAAAATCATTCCACCTTATAATAACTTTTCGTTCCTGATTTGTATACAACTTTTAAAAAGCCGTGGATTACAACATAATATAAGATTTTATAAATTACGCATGCAAAGTCATGATTTATATTAAAAAAAATTATAGAATCTTGCGAAATTTTTAAATATAATAATATATAGGTCAAGAATACTTTACACGTAATGTTTACTACACATCATTTTTTAATGGCTCAAATTTATATCACTAAATTAATAATTATAATTTAGTTAATTTTAAGTGAATTCTATAATTATTTTAAAATAATTGATTCACAATAATTATTAATTTAATAATGTCAATGTATGTCATAAAAAAATGTGCACCATAGATTTTCGCACTTAATTACCTGTGGGTTTTCGGTGGATTGTAGCTCTCAAGAAAAATAGATTGTTTAGAGACGGCAACCTTGACCCGTTTTTGGCCACCGACATCGCCCTCCCAAGTCCCATCAACTGTGCGTTTGCATCTTGACTGCGGGGCAAACTAGGGCAAAATCGAGATTTCAGACTGCTTACGTAAGTCCTTACATCACTAAAGTTTTATGAGCATTTATTTTAGCAGGTTGGTGCAGGACAAACACTGACGCTATGTCTTGTAACACCATTCGTGGTGCGTTCACGGGTATCTTCATTACGTTATTGATATAGATTAATAGGTATATAATGACAGAAAAGAAAATTACAAAAATTTTAGGATACGCTTATTTTCTGTTCTTAGAAATAAGTTTTATTTTTATAATTTGAAAATAGAAATTTTTATTTGATAAATCATTTTAAAATTTTAAATATATAAAAATAAAAATAAAAATAAAAATAAATTTTAATATTTTCCTACTTTATTTTTTATTTTTAATGATAGTTTTATAAAAAAAATTCCTATTTACCTCACCAAATGTCATCTATTCTTTATTTTTATTAAAAATTAAAATAATTTTATTAATAATTTTTAAAAATATAAAAAATAAAAATATATCAAAGCACATCCTTATAATCTGATTAATCATATTTATTTTGTAATCATATATCAAAATTTATAAATATAAAGTTTTCAATACATATAATAATAATTTTTCTAAAGTAAAAGAATGAAAAATTAATTGATTTTTATCACCAACTACAGGCCTATTTGTAGATTCTTTATTTCATAGTCAAATCCGCCCTGGGAAAATGTATAATAGAGAATAAATGAAAACTCCCATATTTTATTTTATTCCGCTTTTATTATTTATGAATTATATTTGAAAAAGAATTTGGTTTTGGGAGGTTTAATGTTTGTATGCTTTTAATAAAGCTCTCTTAAAAAAATTACATATGGAGAAAGATAACCATACTTTTAAATTACAAAAATTTAAACACATGCTCTTATAAAAAATGAAGTTTTTGGCCTTTTAGGATTTGACAGGGAAATCAATTTGAAAATCACAGAACTTTTTCAACTATGTTTTACGTTGCTATAATAGATTAATTAAAATTTTAAAACATAATATTTGCTTATAAACTTTATGATAAATAACATCTAAAGAAGGAGACTGTAGTTATGAACAAGGCTAATTTTTTCGGGGAAAAAACATAATTTATTAAACTGAGATATGGGCAATGAACAGGTCTACGCTAGTCACCTAAATTTATTTGTGAGCTAAAATTTTAGTGCTAATAATACTAAACAAAATATAAGGGAATTAATTAGCTATGCAGCACGTAAGCTTTGCTTTAAAGGGGGAAAATTTGACTTTTGAACATTATTATAAAAACAAATCCGCACAACGAAAAAAAATACTTAATATTAAGATATTTCTGATAAAAATGAAAATTGATTTATTTTCTATGATATATTAATTTTAAAAAATTAATTCTTCTTTCTTATATGTTCGACAAAATCCTAATTGATCATTGCATTTTAATTTGGCATATAACATTTGAAACTTGCAAAATTTTTATCTCTTATCACAAAAATTGCAAAATTTTTAAAAATGTTTTGCTTTTGAAACTTAGTATATTTTATAAATATTCTGAAAAATATGAAAACGTTGACGATAGTTATAGTTATATCTCATGATTAAACGTGGCAATAAAAAGAAAGAGTGTATATATTGCATTATCCAAATTAAGAAATTCAGTTATTTTAAAAAAATAGTTATATCTACTCTCCCTCTCTCTTTTTCCCCCTCCGTGGTTTATGCGCTAATTTTATGGGAGCCATTATTAAGTCTGCAAATCGATGCCCGTTATTTCAGGCCTCATTTGGGCCAAAATGAAGTGACAACATAATCGGATTTGGTAAAGTTTTGGGGATAGAAAATGAGATAAAAAGGGGAAAATATTTGAGAGAGCTTCTCTTCTGCAATGGATTATTTGCCCATCACGCTTCTACTGCGTCACTCTGATTTGCTGAGAAGTTTTCGCAATCAGTATTTCATATTTTTGACATCTACCATAGCAGTCTATCTATTCCAATCCTGATTACAGATGCTACAGAGTTTTAAAATTAAAAATATCTTATTAAACAGAGCTACAACTTTTTCCAAACTGAAACTACAAAAAATAGGATGGTTCTTATAAATTTTATTAAAATTGTAATATAAAAAAAAATTATATTTATTTTTCACCAAAATTTAACAAGTGAAATGCACCATATCTAAATCCAAAAAATTGAGGCTTTTTATTATAAGAAATTCAATAATGCATGTTGATAAGAATGTATCCGATTTGCATTATGACTTACAGAATATCCAAATAAAATTAAAACACAAAAATAAAATTAATAGTAAAAATAATTGCAAAATGAAAACCGAATAGAATTGCCCATTTCCTATACAATCTTAAATGATTAGTTACCTTTTCTTCTGCAAACTGAGCCCAAAAGCGAGCGAGGGCTCTTTCATAAGGCTCTTGAGGCATCAACGGACACTGCCTCCATGTTTCATCAATGTATTCAAGGATGATGAATGACTCGGCGATAGGTTTTCCGTCGTGAACCAGAACCGGAACCTTCTTGAGAACCGGGTTCAGTTCAAGAAGGAGGCTGCTCTTGTTGAAGATGTCTTCCTCTATGTACTCATACTCCACACCTTTAAGTTTCAAAGCCCACTCAACCCTGAAAGCAAAGGGACTCACCCAAAAGCTCACAAGCTTCACTTCTTTGCTTCCCATAACCCTCTCTCTCTTCCTTGGTTTGAGTTTCTAAATCACAAAACATTTATATACACACGAAAAAAACCTGTTCATAATTGATAAATTCATACTAATGTTTGTTTTTAAAACATACCATTTTTTTAATATTATGACAACTATTTTTTATTAAATTAATGTCTTAACTTATATAAAAAATATAAAAACCTGATAAATTTTAATTTACAAAAATAAAAATTTTATATATTATTATATATAGGGATGGGGTTAAAAAATTACAAAAATTAAAATATAATTTAATAGAAACCTTAGGATAAATAATTTAAAATTTAGAGAGATTATACAAAATCTTTCTAAAAAAAAAAAGAAATTGTAGGGAAAATTTTTGAATTTTTCTAACTTTTCAGTGGCTAAAATCACTCCATCTTATAATAGCTTTTCGTTCCTGATTTGTATACAAACTTCTAAAAAATTGGGGATTACAATATAATACAAGATTTTATAAAATTACACATACAAAGTCATGATTAAAATTAAAAAAATTTATAGAATCTTGCAAAAATTTTAAATATAATAATATATAGGCCAAGAATACTTTACACGTAAAGCAGTGTTTACTATACATCATTTTTTAATGGTTCAAATTTATATCCCCAAATTAATAATTATAATTTAGTTAATTTCAAGTGACTTCTACAATTATTTTAAAATAATTGATTCATAATTATTAATTTAATAATGTAAATGTATGTCATAAAAAAATGTGCACCATAGATTTTCGAATGCAATTACCTGTGAGTATTCAGTGGATTGTAGCTCCCAAGAAAAATAGATCGTTTAGAGACGGCAACCTTGACTAAGGGGTGGTCGTTTTTGGCCACGGACATCACCCTCCCATCAGCTATGCGTTTTCATCTTGACTGCGAGGCAAACTAGCGCAAACTCGAGATTTCAAACTGCTTACGTAGGTCCTTACATCACTAAAATTTTATGAGCTATTAATTTTAAAAGCTTGCTGCAGCACAAACACCAACGCTATGTCTCATGACACAATTTGTGGTGCGTTCACGGGCATGTTCATTATTTTTAAGTTACTGAATGCTGATATAGATATAATAGGTATATAATGACAAAAAGGAAAATTATATTTCTCAAGCCCACGAGTATCCCACGTAAAAGTAACTCTTTCTTAGTCCTTGCTTCCATCCTACCTGGTGCCCATGTTTTGTAGGAGCTATATAATGCTAATGTGCTAGAGAAGATCAAAAGGGAAATTAATGACATATAAATTGTGATATTAGTCATAAATAAGCAATATAATGTATGGCCAATGCCGCATTTTAAAAGTCATTAATTTGCCTTTTGCTTTCCTTAAGCTTATCAGTACCATGTATCTCTTATAAAGTATAGGCACAATCATCATGGAAGTGAAGACTTCAAAAAATACTTGAAAAGTTCAAGAAGTGTAATATTAATCTAATGAAGACACAACTTGAAGTCTATCACTACAGCAAAAAAAACTTTTAGCGGCGACATTTGTCGTTGCTAAAAAGTATTCGGTCGTCGCAAAAAAAAAATCATCGTTAAAAATGTCGTCGACATAGGTCCATGCTTGAAAAGGTCATTAGCGCGCTAAAAGTGAGGCCGTTGTCGTCGCAGAAAAATAATTTCAAAATTTAAAAAATTTTAAAATTTAATTTTTAGCAGCGACATTTGTCGTTACTATAGGGCAAAGTCGTCGCTGAAGATCTAGCTTTCAGCAACGACTTTGTCATCGGCTGAAGATCAGACTTTCAGCGATGACTATTATCGTCGCTAAAGATGGGACTTTCAATGACGACTTTATTCATCGCTGAAAGTCAAATATTTTAGCGACGACAATTGTCGTTGTCGTCGCTGAAAGTCTGATTTCAGCAACGATAAAGTCATCGCTAAAAGTAAAAAGTCATTGCTAAAAGTCTAATCTTCAGTGATGACATTTTGCCCTATAACAACGACAATTGTCATCGTTAAAGATTTTTTAAATTTTTTAAAAAAATTTTAAAAATCAAATTGTCGTATATTTCAAATAATATATTATCTAATATATTCTTTATTTTAATTAACTTGAATTGTTTAATAATTTTTTTAAATTAATTTAATATAAATTATACAATTATAATATATCAGTAGTATTATTAATAATGTCTAACAATTTGATCCAACATAAAAAGATTAATACTCATAAAGTAATGGTAAAAAAGAGATTTTTATATGAATAAACTATACATACATCATCCATGTAAATGTGCACATATAAAAATATAAAGATACATAGACAAAATATACTATGGGGAAGCAGGGAGGTGTAAATATCACAGTAGACTATGATCGTCGTCGTCGTCATTGTCATCATCATCATCATATCATCATCATCATCCTGACTACGAGGATGATAAAATGACAGTGGCGGCTGAGTGATAGGTGCAGGCGCAAATCTACTCGGCCCAGGCAATGTAGCAGCAGCAAATGAAGGCGGCGGTAGGACGATACTCTGCTGTCTAAGGATCAAGCTCATCTCAGTAAGATAAGTCCCAAGCTACTGCTGCATCTACTGTTTGTTGCTGTGTAATCTGCTGCTGCATGCTGATCAGCCACTGCTGCTACTCTTGAATCAATCGCTGGCTCTGCTCAACCTGCTCCCGACTCTAGTGTAACTGCTCCTACAACTCACCGACCTGAGACACGGTCATGTGAGCTCGTCCCCGTGCTAGAAGTCCCTATTAAATGATAAGTTTGACCAGCAAGTACACGTCCAACAACCTTCCTATACCCTCGACGGAGTGCCAAGCATCTCATCGACGATGGCAGCCTCATCTAATTGTACAGGAGTCGTAGGCAAGCTAGTGAATGATACATTAGACTGTACATGCTGAGTCATAAGCTCAGTCATCCTTGCCTCAAATTATTAAAAAAAATTAATAAGAAATCTATCTCACATGATATATTTGTTAAATTTTATCTAAAATATGAAATTCAAATAACTTACATGTTGCCCCTGAGGGATCGGATGCACCCACTCCCCCGACCTGTATGTGTGTTGGTCCCTAAAGTTATTGGGAACCGACTGCAGCTCACCAGTATCTCTATTTCTCTGTTTAATTTTTGTAACAGAAAAAAAGTATGAAGGGTAGTAATGCTATTTAACAAGTGGATACATTTAAAAAAGATACAAAAAAATTAAATTACCTTATCAAAGTGATGTGCAGCAATAGACTTTGACCCATGTCGGTTATTCACGACCTTCTATGCTTTATTATTTGTATTTCTCGCAGACAACTCCTGCAAATTAAGAGGAAAAAGTTAAATTTTTATGTTCACAAATTTACTAATTATGAAATACTGACATAATACCATAAAATGTCATGCTTACCCTGTACTCGTCACTATCAAAGAAGTCCACACACCTCTGCCATGTCTGCGGTGAGACAGATCGAGGCACACAACGTTGAGCTCGATCCAAGTCATACTCTTGGTATCGATCACCTCCATGCTCTAAGAAATACTTATTCAACATATATTTCCAATCTCTGTACAGGTCGGCAGCAGTCCGCATCAAACCAGAGAACGCTCTATCCCGATCACCCTCAGAGATGCCCTAAAAACTTGAAATGGGACTGCAATTAAAAGATATTAATAAATTTATGAGTCATATATTTAGAAATTTCAATCTCAAAGACATTAATTCAAAAGGAAATGGATACTTATGCAAACCTCCTGCACAACTCTATCTCGGATCTCCTGAGGTACAGCCCACCATGACTTATAATAGGGTGGCACGTGGGCGTGGATCATGCTGCCAAATATCACGAGGGAGATGACTGGCATTCTCACCAATCGCCATACCACGTACCAGTCGTATCAAACTATACAGGCACCGGTCTGCCTTCACCCCTACCTATCTTCTCATGCAGTCTTAGGGACTTATTCGGTCCCCTCTTTCTAGTAGGTGCTACTTCAATTAATAAAGAAAAATATTAACAAAATAAACATAATATTTAATCAAGCTTAGGTATGCACAATTAATAATAAATACCTGAT
Organism: Sindora glabra; assembly: GCA_020226215.1. NCBI lineage: Eukaryota > Viridiplantae > Streptophyta > Magnoliopsida > Fabales > Fabaceae > Sindora > Sindora glabra. The sequence continues at coordinate 52,029,163 of CM035232.1, read as the reverse complement.
CCCTCGCACTGAGATGGAATATGGGTGGGTCGCCTCCAGCATCACCTCCGTGGTATCGTGCCTCGACATCCGCCATAACTAAAATAATACACATTATATAAGTAATTAAAAAGAATTCAATGTCCAGTTGAATGATAAAGTGGTTCAACTTTTTACAATTATATTGGTTATTTTAATAATCATGCTTACACAATTATAAGTTGTAATTCGAATATGTTATTTTATCCCTAGTTAGAATCAGTGTTGGTGAACCTAACAGACTCATGGTCATCGGATTCTCCTTCATTATCAGATTGTGTGGGCTCCTCATCCATATAATCATCAATTATTTCATCTTCAAGGCTCTCGTCATCATCGATGAAGGCATCTTCTCCATGAGCACCAGATCCAACATTCCTGTACGTTGGAATGATTGAAGGACTATTTCTTTTATTATCTAGATGTACTAGATCGAAATCTCCCAGATCAACTGTGAGGTTGAAGTTAGACGAGTTACTATCCTGCAGAAATAATAGGTTTTGTGCATTATCTCCATCACTGGGTAGATCCCATATATCGCGATGCACCATATTATGGACGACCCTCCAATTTGGTCCATTAAGGAGATCCTCAATGTAAAACACTTGTTTTACTTGAATAGCAAGTATATAAGAATCATCCTTATACCATTGTCCATTGATGGAGATACTTGTGATATTCTTGTCAGTATAAAGTTTCTTCTTTGTAGGATCAATGTCATACCACTTGCATTTAAATAAAGTCACACTGTACTTATTTTAATAAGTCAACTTAATTATTTCTTCCAGTACACCATAAAACATGTTACCATCAATTCTCGGAACAGAAATGCCACTATTTTGCACTTTATGCTTCTCATCTCGAGTTTTGACTACAAAGCATACTCCATTGACAATACACGTAAAGCATACCATGTTAGTGAAACTGGGACTGGATGCTAATGATAGTAACTCTTCGGTGGCCTCTAGGGAACCGTTCCTATGTAAATAGTACATCTAAAAAGTAGCAATTGTTCCAAGAATTAAATTGAAATATCAACAAGAGAAATGAACAATATTTAAGATATTCGTTCAATGAATTTGGGAAGAGAAAAATCCTTACCCTCGAGTAAAACCACAAGGGGAATTTGGTTCTCTGTAAGTTATCAATATCTTCAGCACCACTTCATTCGAGTTCCAATCAATGCTCACTGTAGAACATAACAATCTTAGTCTATTATAATCATAAAAGGGAGAAGAACACAACTGAAGTTTAAGATACTCACTGGAGATATTTTTCAATCTCAGTACAATTATTCAAGATGTACCATACTGCAACATCCTGATCCTTCCTATCGAAATGAGAAATAATCTTCTTCCCTATCGGTCGACATTGGGACCGGAACACCGACAATGTCCTTCTTGTTTGACTAGGTGTTACATCTTGATTTCTATCAGATCGGTTGAATCTAGTTTCTACTCCTTCCAAATACATAGAGAAAAACGTTAATGCCTCATCAATAATATATCCTTCTGCAATTGAACCCTCCGGTCAAGCACGATTTTGAATATAATCCTTTCACTTTTTTATATACCTCTCATATGGGTACATCCACCGAAAATGAACAGGTCCTCCTTCCAATGCTTCGTCTGGCAGATGCATCACCAAGTGAACCATTATGTCAAAAAATGCTAGGGGGTATATCCTCTCAAGCTTGCACAAAATTATGATAATGTCTTGTTTGGCTTGCAGAATATCCTTCCTGTTGAGAGTTCTAGCACATATTTGACTAAAGAAGTTGCATAACTTAACAAGTGGATATGATAATTCCTTTGGCAAAAAAGTCCGGACACCTGGTCCTAACAGTCTTTGCATAATAACATGACAATCATATGTTGATTTCAACCCTTTTAACTTCAAGTCACGATCTATGACATTCTTACCAAGACTCCCAGCAAACCCGTCTAGAAATTTCACATTCTTTATATACTGGCAAAATTATTTTTGCTCTTTCTGGTTAAGCGTATATCCAGCATGCGGCTTGAAAAGTTGACCCCTCTGCTCATACAGATGCAAGTTAGGCCTTATCTTCATGTCTGCCAAATCTCATCTTGCATTGTCTGTATCTTTTGTTTTGTGCTCAATCTCCAATAATGTACCCAAGATGCTATCACATACATTTTTCTCAACATGCATCACATCAATGTTATGCCTTAAGTTCATTGTTGGCTAATAAGGAAGATTAAAAAATATACTTCTCTTACTCCAATTAAGTTCGTCGGCACCCCTCTTTCGCTTTACACCACTAAATTCAACATGTTTTCCTGAAAGTCTCTGTGACACTTTACCCAATTGTTCCATGATAACATTATGTTGGTGTATGTCCTAAACCAATCATATAGATGATTGAAGTTATACACAATGTATTATGTTTTATTTTAGGTAATTTAATTATTATACTTTATTTTTATAATTTTATTATTATTATGTGCAATTTATAACTTAATATAATAATTATCCTTGGAATAGCTTCACTATTTCTAAAATGCCCCTAGTCAAGTATTATTACGAAAAGAATAGTAATAATACATCGAGACTAGTATGTATAGTGACTGATGATTACGAATCATGGATATGTGATATCAAGTCAATACATTAGTATATTGCTAGTGAACAATGTACTGGACTGACCCACTATGAGAATATTGCATGGATAAACATGTCATAAGTTATTCTCATATGATCACAAATACACATAAACCTTTGACCTGGAGTCACTACGGTTCCCTACATGAGGAATTACTCACTTTAATATTGTCCTATATCACCTTTAATCAGGATGATAAATAGGACATTAATTGGGTGTGTCATAAATCGTGCAGAGGGAAGTGAGTGATGTAGATGAAATTTTATTACTCTTGTATAAAAAAGAAATATCCTTGGGCCCCTTGATTGAGTGAGACTTAGAAATGCATGGCCATGCTCAATTGAATTAATATGTGATATTAATCATTTATTTTAAGTCTACTCAGTATCAAGAAATATAAATTGAACATTGACGAGGATGACACATTCCATGCCTCTAGTTCAATTTGGATATTATTATAAAAGGGTTATTATGCAAAACGTTGATCATGTATTAGGTGGATGTCGAATCATAGACATTCTTACTACTTAAGTGGCAATGATGTATTGCTAGATACCGCTTTCTGTCTATGGCTCAATAATAAGTCATTGTTAACGTAGTAAGAACCTACAGGGTCACACAAAAGAAGTAGGAATAAGACAATAATTAATTGAACTTTAATTATATTAATATCCAATTAATTAGACTTATTTTCGTGCATATATATATTATTAAGAATAATAAATTCACGTAATATATATATATTATGTGATATTATTTGATATTAAAATAATATCAAATAATTATCTTATCAGATATTAGATAAATATATTATGAGATAATATTATTTTGATATTTGATAATTATATACAATTATCTAATATTAAAATATTTATATTATGAGATAATATTATTATCTAATATTAGATAATTAATAGATAAGTCTTATCTCTCTCCATTATCTCTAGGATAAGGATAAGATGACTTGTTAAGTGTGATTAGGATTTTGGAAGCATTATCCTAGTTGGACTAGGATTATGGCTTGCCTAAGTTCTATAAAAATGGACTTGAGGGCAGCACTTTAATAACATGCTCAAAGCTTCCATACAAACCCTAAATCACTCAGAAAACATCCAATCCTAATTCCTAGAGAGAAAAACGCATCCTAGCAAATTCGTGGAGGGTGAGAGGTCATTGTTCACTCCGTGTGGATACCGTAGACACGTTGTACCTTTCGGCCGGCGTTTGATTCATCCACTCTTAAGTTTTGATCAATAGAAACACGAGTGCCCAATAGGTAAAATCCTAATTATTGATTTATATTTTTTGCATGGATCATAGGTACAATTCGGATCAAATTTTGAATTTTCACTGCATATGATAATCCAAATTCCTAACACATTATTGGTAAGAGGCCGAGGAGGGGCTTTCCTCTTCGACCTCCCATTGAATTCTTTCCTATTTCTCCATGTGTGACTTCTTAGAAACCAACAACGATGACCAACGTAAGCTATTTTTCCTCTAACTCGAATCAATGGAATATCCAAATTACATGTAAGACATGCTTTGTATCCTTGCCCACTCCACCCGGATAGACTACTTCGAGCAGGAAAATCATTTATAGTCCAAAGCAATGTTGCCCGCATATTGAACACCATATTTGTATTCGCATCTCGAGTTTCAACTCCCCTCTCCCAAAAATCCCTCAACTCTTCTACGATCGGCTGTAAGAACACATCAATATCTTTACCTAGTGATTATGGCCTTGGGATTAATAGGGTCAACATGAAAAAAGATTGGTTCATGCATACCCATGGTGGCAAGTTGTAAGTAGTCATAACCACTGGCCACATGCTGTATGATAGGTTCCTATCACTAAAAGGATTAAATCCATCTGCACTTAAACCTAACTTGACGTTTCGTGGGTCAACGGAGAAATTAGGATACCTCTTATCGAACTCCTGCCAGGCTTTTCCATCCACGGGATGTCACATTACCCCATCTTCTTTTGATTTTCCAGTGTGATGCCATATCATGTTCTTTGCAATATGTCTCGACCGATACAGACGTTGTAATCGAGGAGTTAAAGGAAAATATCGAACCACTTTTTGGGGCACCTTCTTTCCTTTTGTAGTTTTATTTACCCATCGGCTCTCCCCACAAATTGGACAATTATCTTTAGAAGCATGATCTTTCCAAAAAAATGCACAATCATGTTTGCATACATGGATTGATTCATACCCCAATCCCAACTTATTGAGCCATTTCCTTGCACCATAGTACGATTCAGGCAATTTATTGTCATTTGGAAGTGCCTCTTTTAACAACCGAAGAAGAGCATCAAATGACTTGTTTGTCCACTTATGCAGAACCTTCAAATGCATAAGTTTCATCAAGAAGTTCAATGCTGAAAATGCTATGCAGCCTGGTACAATTCTGTTTCTACTTGCTCGAATAGGTTATCATAGTTACTATATTTTGTTGCAATGTCTTCGTCAGCCGCATTCTCACCCCTGTACTCGTCATTGTGAAAATCAACTTACGATGCCTCAGGGCCAATGAAATCATGTATAATATATGCCAGCTCATCTCTATTGTTGGGAGATATCCCACTAGTTCCTCTAGAAGTCAAAACATCTGCTTCACCATGGTGTACCCAATTTATGTATAATGGATGAAATCCATTATCTATAATATGCGCCTCCAATGTTAGTAATGTCTAGAATATTAAATTCACACACTTTTTGCATGAACATCTTACCAAACCCCTTTCATTGGCAAAGTTTTTGGCTCTTTGAACAAATCTTACTGCACCATTCCAATACTCATCTGACAATCGATTTAGTAGATGTATCCAACTTTTATCGACAAACATTGTATCACTGAACAGGAAGGAAATTGCTTTAGGTGAAATAAAGTGTGTTGATTAATATTTGACAATCATCCTAAATGCACCGTATCACTCCAACTTTGAAGGGTAGGGTCCTATCCCATTCGAGATATTTCTATAGTTATTATTTTTCCCAATTTATCCACACTCATCGATTGATTCGTGCAGAAATTTCGGCAGCATCTCCCTATAGTTTTCCAAGTGCCTAAACTATACGCCTGTATAGTTTATACCCGGAGAACAGTTAGGATGCTAAGATATTTTCACAATATCAAACAAGAGCCCGATAAATTGTTAATAATAACTACATGATAATATCTCAAACTGTCCAACTTTTTAGGACAATTCAAGGGTTGATTGATGTTCAGAAAGTAACCAACCCTTGAACGGGTCTAAGCTTATAATTTAAATGCAAATGCAATTCTATTTTAAATTATTGTAAAAATATATTTACAATAATTAAAATTAATGATACAATAATTTATGAGTATCGTTGTTTAAGTGTTAGTACTATTATTTACGTAACTTATTATGTAGATTATTGATTTTTCTAAATATTTATAACAACTGTTATGTTTCACAATAAGCTTATGGGAATTCAAAAGTATAACCTACTTTACTATATTTATAAGGTGCACAATTCAGCTTCTTTATAGAAAGGTGTATACTATGAATACGAACTTCCTAGTTGTAAATTTAAGTAAGTTTAGTTTTATAAGGTGTATATTATTTATAAGATGCACAATACAGCTTCTTTATTTAAGTAAATGTAGTTTTATCCAAGAGGGGGATGATTTTCATGCAAACTTCCTAATGTTTTGAAATTTTTTATTTTTATGTAATGTAAATATCATAATTTGGATTGTTAGGATTTTATTTTTATGTAGTCTCTAGTTTAATTGAATTTTTTTTAGTATGTGGTGTAAATAATATAATTTGAATTGTTAAGTTTCAATCTCAATTAAAAAATAAACTATATTACTGTAATATCTTACTTTCTAAGATAAATTTATATATTTATTCTAATTATCTATCTTACATTATTTCATCAAATCTAATAAGTTTGAAGTTTCCTAAATTGCATCACAAATTTTAGATTTTGTGAATAAAATATCATAACTACTTTATCTTATATTAGTCTAAATGAATAATCTACACATATATTGTATACTTCAAAATTATAAATTGAGGGATGCATAATAATAATCAAATTTATATTTATAAAATTTATGCTAAGTTAAATTTACATAAATAAATTTAAAATTTACAACATACAAAATTAAATAATACAAAATTTTATATTAAATTAAACATACTATCAATTCTATTAATTCATTGCAAACTATTTGAGTAAATTAAATATATTAGTACACAAAAAAATTATAATTTTTTATTTATGTACCTCAATGGTAAAAATCTACTGACCAACTTTGAATACTCTCCACGAACTAAGCTAAGTGCTAATAATAACTAACAAATTAAAAGATACAACATATAAAATTAATACATATCAATATATATATAAAAATAAATATATTAAAATTTAAAAAAATTAACAGAGAGAGAAAGTTCAGGAACTTACCTCAGGTCCAGAAATTTTAAACGCGCAAATGAGGAGGGAGGAGGCGCCGCGAATAAATAGCCTTTGGCTTTCAGCAACAACACAAAAAATTTGGTCGTCACTAAAGCTTTCAGCAACGATCGAATTTTTTTTCAGCGATGACATTATCGTCGCTAAAAGTTTGGCCTTCACCGACGACAATGTCATCGCTAAAGCCTTGTCTCGAAATTCGGACTAGGCTTTTAGTGACGACAGAGTTATCGCTGAAAATGGGGGACTTTCAGCGACGACAATGTCGTCGCTGATGATGTACCCTTCAGCAACAATAGAGTAGTCGCTGAAAGTCCCCCATTTTCAGCGACGACAGTGTCGTCGCTAAAGGCCAAATTTTCCTGTCATAAATTTTTTAGGGTTTCAGTAATGACTATGTCATCGCTGAAGGTGGACCCTTCAGCGACAACAGTTCCACCTTCAGTGACGACAGTATCGTCACTGAAAGCCTGCATTTTCAACAACGACATGTCGTTGCTGAAGGCTAAATTTTCCCGCTAAAATTTTTTTAGGTTTTTAGCGATGACTTTTGTCATTGCTAAAAGCCTAATTCTTCCTGCCCACATTTCGGATTCCGTCTAAAAAGTTTTGCCTTTTTTACCGACGACTTTGTCGTCGAAAATACCTTTAGCGACGATTGAAATTTTGTCGCCACTAAAAGTGTCGTCGTTGTTGCTACCTTTTCTTGTAGTGTATGTTCATCTTACAAAAAAACATAAACATTGAGAAGAGCATATAATAATTAGAACACAATTGGTAGTTTAATGTTTGTAATAAACTACATATGGTCTAACATTGCACATGTAGTTAGTAGGCTAAGTCATTCTACAAAAAGAAAAAAAAAATAAATCCAAATAAAGAACACTGGAAAGTAATTATTAGAGTCCTTAGGTATTTAAAATACACCTAAAACTTTGGATTACACTACAAAAGATATCCAACTTTGTTTAAAGGTGACTCTAATAAAAATTATATATTTGATTCTAAGGCCACTAAATCTTCCAATGGTTATATTTTTGCCCTAAGAGGTAGTGTAACCTTTTAGAAATCTTCCAAGCCATCATGTATAACTAAATTTATCATAGAATTTGAATTTATTATTTTTAATAAAGAAGTGAAGAAGTTATATGGGGTAGAATTTTTTTGGAGGATATCCCATGTTGGGAAAACCTCTTGCCCATCATTATGACAACTATTATGCAATTGCAAGGGCATAAAATACTATATATGATGGGAAATTTAGGCATAGTCATCAAAGATATAATACTATATGATAATTTTTCTCTAATGAAATTATCTTGATTAATTATGCACACTCCAAGAATAATATTACAGAGTCGCTTACCAAAGCATTTGTTAAAGAGCAAGTAGAAAAGTCATCAAAGGCAATGGGTTCAAAGCTTATGAATCAATAAAAGTCACCATGATGGCAACCCAATCTAACTGATTGGAAATCCTAAAATTTAAGTTCAAAGGGACAACGAAAATGTAGTTGACAAAGAGTGTACTAATCATTCCAATGTATATATGTAGCATAAATCAGGATAAGCTTTGCTCTTAAAATTTTTTTCTATAACTTAATTTGATCGAGTGGAGCATAACATGATACTCTTAATAGAGATCATTCATATGAGTGTGAAGAGACTGCTTCTATAATAATTTGAGAAATGCTAAATTCTTTAAAACATTCACATAGTGTTCATTGCTAAAATGAATATGAACATAAAAATTAATTGTGCTTAAAAGAAATTGTGTGATTTCTTTTGTTAGGTTTACACAATAAAGCTACTTGCTTATGGTAGCATTACACCCTAATGAGCCAATGAATCAAATAGAATTTTATTAGGGAAAGTTCAAAGTCTATGACTACTTATCTTGATGCAATTTTTTTTACTTGTACTCAATTATTTTTCTATTTTCATATAATATAGGCAATTTTCCACTCGTGTGGGGGATTGTTGGAAAATAGATTTAAAGAAAAAAGTTTTCTTTTAAGTAATTTCAAAGGTAAAAAAAAAAAAGAAGAAGAAGAAAGAAGAAAAGTGGGGCCTACACTCCAAATGAAGTAGGACCAAGTGGATTTACATTCTCTTCCTCGAAATGAGTAATTACGTATGTGAAACGACATTACTTATTGAATTTGTGCTTGTCTCGCATAAGAAAATCAGAGCATTTTTAAGGGGTTTCGGATACCATGGCCTTCCTCATTGGGTTGGGCCCCGAGGGGCACCCCTCTTTTATGTAAAAGGGTGGACCAGCACACTAGAGAAATTTACATGTATGCGCGCGGCTACCAATATCCATCATCTAACCGGGTCGAGTTGAGGTCATGGGTTATGGGTCACCATCTACTTCTTTTGGGCCTAATACAATTCATTTGGTGCTCATTTTTTTGGAAACAAATAGGAATGTATGTCTGTTCAGATGGGGAGCCATACGTCTATTAGGAAGAGATATAGGAGTTGACGCGTTATGTTTGTTAAATACAGAGATAAGAGTTGATGTAATTACGTTTATTGTGTATAGAAATTAGGGATGACTACTCAAATGGCTACGAACATTTGTAGTTGATTGTTCGAATAGCCACTAACAATATAAATACCCTTTTTTTTTTTTGGCCATAACAATATAAATACCCTTGACTGATTCCCAAAAAAGAAAAAAATGAGACAAAAAACCTAGGAAGTAGAAGAGTGAAGGTTGAGTGCGTAACATCAGGTTGAGTTTGCTAGTGTCTTGGGAGATTGTAGTGTTGTTTCTGTCAATAATGAAATTCATCCTATCATAGGATACGATTGATCATCAACTTTGAACACCATGTGAAGGAGCAAAATCATCTTTAAGGAGAAAATGTAAACTCATTGGGCACAGATCCTTTTATATTTCTGCTTCAAATTTTGTTTTTTCTATTTTCTTCATATATTAGCTACGGCAATCTTAACTAGCAACAACGAATACACCACATTAAGAGTTTTCTGTTCAATGATGTAAAATAATTTTGATTTTATCAGATTTTAGCGAATACATATTATGTTATAACATCCTACTGTACTTCAAAACCATAGTATAAAAAAGGTATATTTATAGTATTTAACTCAACCATACACCTCTTAGCATAAAACGTTCATGTTAATTTATGACATATATATGTTTATGACAATCTGAACTCTCTTCGCACACTCACATAAACACACATAGAAATTACAAAATAATAATAATAATAATGATAATAACAATTAAAAGCTTGAATTAGACATGAGTCTTCAAAGACAAATAATATTGCCTGCGAGAATGGAAAAAAACAAGCATCTTGTCCCTTGGAGGCAATTTGTCCTTAATGACCGGGTGATTCAGGAAATTCTCCATCCATTCAGTGATGGCTTCACATTTCAAAGGATCAAGAATTTTCATAGATCCAACTTCTTCCCAAACAGGCAGCCAGTAAGAAATCCATCCCAATGCAATGTCTACATACCCAATGTTTTCACCTCCAAAGAATTTCTTCCCTTTTATGTGCTCTTCTATCCTCTCTATAGCTTCTTTGGCTGTTTTCAATGCCTTTTCCTTTTCTTCTCCTCTGGAGCCCAGTGCAGTCCATGCAGTATACAATAACTGCACGTGTTCAAATTTTGGTATTAAATATTTTTATAACGGCAAATCACTAACATGATATTTAAATTTAAGTAAAAAAGAAATTTTATTTTATTTATAATTTTTATTTTAATTACAATTTTACTATTATGAAATCCATTTACAAGGATTTCACTAAAATTTATTTCATTTAATATAAGAAACATATTATATAAATAATTTACCCTTTTTCTAATATTGTATTTACAATAATATCATCAAAATTTATATCTTAATTAATTTTTATATATTTTTTAATATGTTATAAATAAAATAATTTATTTATAAATAAATTGAAATTATTATTTTTAATAAAATTACTAAATAATAAAATTTATTTATAAATAAATTAATAATTATTTTTACTATATGAAATCAATTTTAAAAAAGGTATGCGAAACAAATCCTAAGATTACACAGGTAAACTTCTAATTTTGAACGTGAGAAAAAAATGGTTATTTGATAGCATTCACACTAATCAAAATTCTGCTAACAGGTTATAAAGAAGCCCAAAAAGGAAAAAATGGAAAACTTCCGCTATTAACACATGAAATCATAAAAATGAGTTTAAAATTCCGCAAATCGAGGCCCGTTATTTTCGGCCTCATTTGGGCCAAAATGAAGTCACAACATAGTCCGATTCGCTAAAGTTTTGGGATAGAATATGAGATAAAAAAGTTGGGAAAAAAAGAGATAAAAAGAGGAAAATATTTGAGAGAGCTTTTCTTCTACTATGGATTATGTGCCCATCACGCTTCTATTGAATCATTCTGATTACTGAGAAGTTTTCGCAATCAGTTTTTCATATTTTTGACATTTACCATAGCGTTCTATCTATTCCAATCCCGATTATAGATGCTATAGAGCTTTAAAATTATAAATATTTTATTAGACAGAGCTACAACTTTTTCCAAAATGGAACCGCAAAAAATTGGGATGTTTCTTTCCCCTCTTCTCAATTTCTTATCAATCTCATAAAAATATAAATACAAATTTTACTTTAAAATTCATTGCTTATTTTATTCAGACTCGTAATTTTAAATACAAAAATTTTGTATTTTATTTCTCACTGAAATTTAGCAAGTGCAATGCAACATTCTAAATCCAAAAGATTGAGGCTTTTTATTATAAGAAATACAATAATTCATGTTGATAAGAATGTATCCGATCGGCATTATGACTTACAGAATATCCAAATAAAATTAATATTAAAAATAATTGCAAAATGAAAACCGAATAGAATTGCCCATTTCCTATACAGTAATTGCCGAAAAAATAGTTTAAAAAAAGGGGGAAATTAAAAAAAGAAGAGGAGGAAGATATTTCAATCTAAAATGAGTTGCTTTCTATGTTAGCTATGGAGGTTTTGAACTTACGGATATGTGGCACAATACAAGCTACTTGAAGAGAAAAGTCATTGACTAAGTCAATTCATCTAGTGGCTTGTATTGTAGCTAGTGGCTTGTATTGTAGCATGTAACTATGAGTTCCAAACCCAATGAGCAACATAGAATTCCCCCTAAAATGATTAATTAGTTACCTTTTCTTCTGCAAACCGAGCCCAGAAGCGAGCAAGAGCTCTTTCATGAGGCTCTTGAGGCATCAACGGACATTGCCTCCATGTTTCATCAATGTATTCAAGGATGATGAATGACTCGGCGATCGGTTTTCCGTCATGAACCAGAACCGGAACCTTCTTGAGAACAGGGTTCAGCTCAAGAAGGAGGCTGCTCTTGTTGAAGATGTCTTCCTCTATGTACTCATACTCCACACCTTTGAGCTTCAAAGCCCATTCAACCCTGAAGGCAAAGGGACTCACCCAAAAGCTCACAAGCTTCACTTCTTTGCTTCCCATAACTCTCTCTCTCTCTGTGTCCGTGTATCTTTCTTTCTCTCTCTTCCTTGGTTTGAGTTTCTAAATCGCAAAACATATATACACACTAATACACACATAAAAAAACTCTCTTCATATTTGATAAATTCATGCTAATGTTTATTTGTAAAACATACAATTTTTTTTAATATTATGACAACTATTTTTTATTAAATTAATGTTTTAACTTATATGAAACATATAAAAATTTAATAAATTTTAACTTACAAAAATGAAAATTTTATATATTTATTATATATAGGAATGGAGTTAAAAAATTACAAAAATTAAAATATAATTTATTAGAAACCTTAGGAAAAATAATTTAAATTTCAGAGAGGCTATACAAAACTTTCTCAAGAAAAAAATAAAAATTGTAGGGAATTTTTTAAAATTTTTCTAACTTTTGAATAGCTAAAATCATTCCACCTTATAATAACTTTTCGTTCCTGATTTGTATACAAACTTTTAAAAAGCCGTGGATTACAACATAATATAAGATTTTATAAAATTACGCATGCAAAGTCATGATTTATATTAAAAAAAATTATAGAATCTTGCGAAATTTTTAAATATAATAATATATAGGTCAAGAATACTTTACACGTAATGTTTACTACACATCATTTTTTAATGGCTCAAATTTATATCACTAAATTAATAATTATAATTTAGTTAATTTTAAGTGAATTCTATAATTATTTTAAAATAATTGATTCACAATAATTATTAATTTAATAATGTCAATGTATGTCATAAAAAAATGTGCACCATAGATTTTCGCACTTAATTACCTGTGGGTTTTCGGTGGATTGTAGCTCTCAAGAAAAATAGATTGTTTAGAGACGGCAACCTTGACCCGTTTTTGGCCACCGACATCGCCCTCCCAAGTCCCATCAACTGTGCGTTTGCATCTTGACTGCGGGGCAAACTAGGGCAAAATCGAGATTTCAGACTGCTTACGTAAGTCCTTACATCACTAAAGTTTTATGAGCATTTATTTTAGCAGGTTGGTGCAGGACAAACACTGACGCTATGTCTTGTAACACCATTCGTGGTGCGTTCACGGGTATCTTCATTACGTTATTGATATAGATTAATAGGTATATAATGACAGAAAAGAAAATTACAAAAATTTTAGGATACGCTTATTTTCTGTTCTTAGAAATAAGTTTTATTTTTATAATTTGAAAATAGAAATTTTTATTTGATAAATCATTTTAAAATTTTAAATATATAAAAATAAAAATAAAAATAAAAATAAATTTTAATATTTTCCTACTTTATTTTTTATTTTTAATGATAGTTTTATAAAAAAAATTCCTATTTACCTCACCAAATGTCATCTATTCTTTATTTTTATTAAAAATTAAAATAATTTTATTAATAATTTTTAAAAATATAAAAAATAAAAATATATCAAAGCACATCCTTATAATCTGATTAATCATATTTATTTTGTAATCATATATCAAAATTTATAAATATAAAGTTTTCAATACATATAATAATAATTTTTCTAAAGTAAAAGAATGAAAAATTAATTGATTTTTATCACCAACTACAGGCCTATTTGTAGATTCTTTATTTCATAGTCAAATCCGCCCTGGGAAAATGTATAATAGAGAATAAATGAAAACTCCCATATTTTATTTTATTCCGCTTTTATTATTTATGAATTATATTTGAAAAAGAATTTGGTTTTGGGAGGTTTAATGTTTGTATGCTTTTAATAAAGCTCTCTTAAAAAAATTACATATGGAGAAAGATAACCATACTTTTAAATTACAAAAATTTAAACACATGCTCTTATAAAAAATGAAGTTTTTGGCCTTTTAGGATTTGACAGGGAAATCAATTTGAAAATCACAGAACTTTTTCAACTATGTTTTACGTTGCTATAATAGATTAATTAAAATTTTAAAACATAATATTTGCTTATAAACTTTATGATAAATAACATCTAAAGAAGGAGACTGTAGTTATGAACAAGGCTAATTTTTTCGGGGAAAAAACATAATTTATTAAACTGAGATATGGGCAATGAACAGGTCTACGCTAGTCACCTAAATTTATTTGTGAGCTAAAATTTTAGTGCTAATAATACTAAACAAAATATAAGGGAATTAATTAGCTATGCAGCACGTAAGCTTTGCTTTAAAGGGGGAAAATTTGACTTTTGAACATTATTATAAAAACAAATCCGCACAACGAAAAAAAATACTTAATATTAAGATATTTCTGATAAAAATGAAAATTGATTTATTTTCTATGATATATTAATTTTAAAAAATTAATTCTTCTTTCTTATATGTTCGACAAAATCCTAATTGATCATTGCATTTTAATTTGGCATATAACATTTGAGAATTGATATTAAAAAAAAATTATAATAACAATATAAATAAATTTGACTTTAAGATATATTAATTTAAAATAAATTAAAATATTTTATATTATAACTTTGGTAAAACCTTAATTAAACACGTTATATTTAAGTTGAAATCCAGTATCTAAAAATTGATAAAGAAAATATTATGCAATTTAATAAATGAAAGTTAAAAAACGAGGTGCGATCCGTAAATCAATAAATTTAAAAAAAAGAACATGAGTCAGAGAATGAGATGCTGCAATCGGGGTTAAAAAAAGGAAAATATGTGTAAGAATAAATTTTCATATAAAAGAAAATACCAATATATTGAAAAAAATAAAATTAATCTCATTTTTTTAAAAAATTTATTAAAAGAATGAAATATGTAATTAATTTATATTTTTATATTAGAAATGTTAAATTATTTTTATGCTATATTAGATAAAAATGGAATAATATTTTCTATATTAAAACCTTGGCAAAGTCTTCGTTGAAGTGTATTTAACTTAATTTAAAATATAACACTTAAAATTAATATAAAAAATATTGAAAATTTTTTAATAAATAAGTTTTATTTTAATTTTAAAATATTTTATTTAAAAATGTAATATATATTTAATAAATTCAATTAATGCTTTTTACATTGAAACATCAACTTAGTAAAGATCAATATGAAAATAAATATGGAGCAAGAAAAAATAATCTCAGCAACTTCCCAATAAAATTATACTCCACCAGACAGAGATATAATAAAAGGTCTGGTGAAATAAGAGGGTACAATGCCCTATTATATTGCGACATCATTGGTTAACTTTCAATGGATTTCATCGTAACATAACATCATTTTTCATATTTTTTTTTCTTTTTTTGATCTTTTTAGTTATCTGATCTTATCTTTAACATAATTACATGCCACTGTGTATAGGGTACTTCGTGCTCCTTTTCTCAGGTCTTACATCATAGGATCTCATTCGCCTTGTACACTTGAAGCATCCCCACATTTCCTATGGAAAAATTTTAATCATCAATGCTAAAGTTCTACAATAGTGCCATGTCATGGATCATCTAATCCTATCACTCCTAAGTCCTCCTCGAGTCTAACATATTTGCTTGATGTTACCTACCTATAAATCCTCTTTCACTTGCGTCATTCTAGAATCTGACTAATAGTACCTAATTGTAATACCAGCATTAGTTGATCATTCAAACTCTAATCTTATCATTGGTACTCCTAGCATGGTTTTTGGGCAATTTGACCGAGGAACTGCTTTGGAAAAAATAAATTCTCAAATTCTTGTGCTGAAAAAATATATGTCCGAAATATTTTAAAAAAATAATTTTATTTTATACGAGTCACGAGATGGGAGTCACCGCGATTCATGCACACATACCTCCCTAAGAAAAGCCCTTTTTTAATTTATTTTTTTTAATTAGAAGAATGTTACCCTTATCCATTATATTTTTTAGTTTATGAATTTCTTTATTTACTTGGATCCAATTATTTATAAATATTTACTTATTTGTTATAAAAAAATATTTACTTGTTTTTAATTACTCGAATAATTTTAACTTATAAAAAATTAATTACATAAAGATTATATATTCTTAAGAAATTGTTAAATGAGAATCATAAAATTATAATATGTTATTTAATTTTTATTTTGTCATATATAATTTTAACATTATATAAATAATAAAAATTTATAAATAAATATTTGAAAATAATGTGTCGAAATGCATGCAAAATTATTTTTAAAATAAGGATTTTGTAATACTATAATTCTTAGGTAAAAAAACTGACATGATTTGATGAAATATTTGTTTAATTCTATTTTACTTATTGCTTGCCAATTTTTTCCTATTTGTTGTATTAATATTTTATATCTATTAAAAAATACTTCAAAATTAGTTAATTTTAATAATACTAAACTATATTTTCCATGAGTGTTAATTTTAATAAAATTATTTTGATAAAATAAATTTTTTATTCAATCTTCAATCTAATAGAACACCATAGAATAAGTAAAAATCACGTATTAATTTAAATCTTAATTAATCTGATTACCTTCAGATAGCCACTAATCTAATTGTATTATATATATTACAGTATTATGAGAGTTAATAAAATTATTGATTATTATTTTAAACTGGAGTAATTAGTATCAAGTCAACATTCAAAATGTAAAAAAGTAAGTAAAATATTAGTCAAGTAAAAAATTATAAAAATTATTGTAGAAGGTATGAAATCTTGCTAAAATTATTAATTAATATATATTTAATTTGATGCATAGGTTTAAAATATTAATATCAAATGAATATTGTTGAAAATTAAATAAGTAATTTCAATTTAAATATAAATAACATAATAGTGATTATTATTAAACAATTGTAAAAATTATGCTATTGCTAGATAAAATAAGAATAATAATATGCACAATATAACTTTAATAATAATTATAAGTAAGTTATTTTTCAAATTAGCGGTTACTTATACACTAAATTGAAAGTACTTAGAATAACATTCTACCTTCACCTAACATTTTTTAATAATAATTTAGCATTAATAAATTTAAGAGTCATTTGGTTGGGAGTAATCAAGAAAAGAAAAGGGAATTGTCGGGTTTCGTTCTCTTTGTTTTCATTTGGTTCAGAAAAAATTTATTTCCTTTTCCCATTTTCTCATAATGGGATTACCCCAATTAAAGGATTGGTAATTCCCCTATAATCCTTGAAGAATCTCATTCTCTTTCCACATCTTCAATATGATAATTAATATAATAAATATAATAAAATATTTAATAACATAAAAATATAATATTATTAATAATTAAATAATATTTAAATAATAAATAATTATCTTATATTAATAATATTACTAATATTTATTTAATAAAGAAATAATATTCTTAAATATTAAAAAATAATTAATATTATAATATTATTTAATTAAATTAATAATATTAGAATATTTTTAAATTATTAAAAATTAATAATGTTAATAAAATAATAATAAATATTAAAAAATAATAATATTAATAAAATATTATTAATATAAATAAATAATATTAATTTTATTTTTAATAATAATTATAATATAATTAAATGATATTTAAATAAAAAATAAATAATATTTGTTATATATTAATAATATTGTTAATATTTATTTAATAAATAAATAATATTCTCAAATATTAAATAAATAATTAATATTATAATATTTTTTATAATTATTATTTTTAATATTATAATATTTTTAAGTTATTAATAATTAGTGATATTCATAAAATAATAAATATTATAAATAATAATTAATATTATTATGATAATATTAATTATTATTAAGATATTAATAATAATTGAAATAACATAGTTATTAATAAGAATAATATCAATAAGATATTAATAATTAATATTAAATAATTATAAAAATTATAATATTAGTAAAAAAATAATATTAGTGAATAGGGTTACGTGAACAGTGTATGCGCGTGGGTGACAGTGGGTGCAGTCTGATCACAATGATTGTCCCATGACCAGAGCCTACTGATCATAGGACGTAGAGGTGTGTGATAGGCCTGATCATGGCCCTTGCAGTCCCGTGACTCATAATTTATAAAAAAAAATTTTAAAGTGTTTCAGGCATATGTTTTTTCGGCCCAAGGATTTGGGAATTTGTTTTTCCAAAAACAGTTCCTCGGTCAAATTGCCATGGTTTTTGTGTATACTAAATCTTGTCTGATTATAATAAAATGTTTATGTAAACTTATTACCACTACATAATAGATGATTTATGATGGTCAATAGATATTAATTATCATTATTATTAACATTTATTTTAACATAATAACATTATTTGAATTATATGAAGCTTTAAGACAATGTTGAAAATTATGACTGTTGTATATTGGGCAATGGTGGTATTTTAAAAATTATGTAAAAGAATTACTACATTGGTTTTAGAGATAATCAATGTCTAAAGTTTCATGTGAGAAATGAGAAAAATTAAAATGTAGATTTTTTTTTCACTACCAGCATCTAAACTAGCATTTAAAGTAACATGTTAGATAGGCAAAAATTTCACACATTAATGTTATACTAAATTGACGTCTAAAGGTATTGTAACTGATTACCTACTTTGAAATTGTGATGCATAGGACGTTAATCTTATGTTAACAACTAACATCCATATTTAATTTTGCTTGCACTATTCATTTATATCTATGTGGAATTTAATCATTACTCACACACTTATGGAAATTCTTCAAATTGATAGAAAACACCTTAATTAGGAGGGGTGATTTGAAGGCATTATAGTAACCCAACTAACTAAGAATAGTAGATTATAATTAGAGAGCATTTAATTAGTGGGTAATTAATAGAAGTACCCATTAATTTTAAATGAATGAAAAATATATTTGAAAATAAATAGAGAATTTACAAAATCTTAAAGAGCATTTTAAATTCAAGGATGATAGTATCTTGAAGTAATTTAAGATTCGTACTTAAAAGCATCCTATAAAAATCCAAGAAGTCAAATTTTGTGAAAAATTGGAAAAAAAAAAGGTAGTAATATGCACAATTACAATAAAAGAACCAATTTTGGAAGTGTTTGAATTTCAAAATTGGTAGTAAAGCTAGTCAAGAAATGACTAGCAACTTTGTAAAATATTTTTTTGTGAATGGCATGATATAAAAATCCTAAAAATGAGATTATTCCAAAAAAATGTTTAATATTTTCATATATATTTTATTAAAAAGAATTATGACTTGATTTAACTAATGAAGAAAAAGTAAAACACTTATTAAGTGTTGCTTGATCAAGTGTAATTTGCATTATGGATTCAAGTAATGGGAAATATTACCAAGAATATTCAAAGGAGAATTTTAGGATAAGTATTATGAATTTTAAACCATCTTCTCAAGGAAATTATTGGAAGAATTAGTAATGGAAAAGTGATTAAATTAAGTTTAAATTCTAAAGATTTTCTTAAGTATTATTGAAGAATAATTTATTGGAAAATTAGAGATAAATTGGTTGTCATAATTAAAAGAAGGAGGTTGCTATTAGGATTATGATTTCAATTACAAAATACCTAAGGAAATTGGATTGGTGAAGCATTTTTCTAATTATTTAATTTGGAAATAATGATGTGGACTCAAAGAAGTATTATTTTAATGAATGTTAGAAACATGAGGAATTAGAAGAAATGTCTATCACTTAAGAAAGAAGCAAGAAGATTGAGTCATGTACATGCATTAAATGAAGGAATATTGCTCAAGATATAATGGATTTTATTTGAAATACTATTTGATAATATAAGATAATGTAGGAGATACTAACTTGTATTTTTGGAGAATAAGAAAGCCTAAGCTAATAAAGTAGTCATCATTAGGAAGAAGAATTTTGAAGAAAATCATGTTCCTACCTGAGAAGTAACGATGAAGCCATTTCAAGGGCAAGAAAAGGAGACAAAATGTTACTATAAAGAGGCAAAAAGGTGATAGTAACTTTCATATCAAATTAAGAAAAAAGGAAAAGATGATAGTGAGAGGGAGAGAGAGTTTGTCACAACAATAAAGAAGAAAAAAGAGAGTTTTCATATTTTTTTTTCATTTTTTCTTAGTAAATTTAGAGAGATAGTGAAGGATTGTTGGAGTTTTTACCTAATTTCTTTAAAAAAAGCATGTAATCTTAAAAGAAGAGGATAAAAAATATTTTTTTTGGTGATTTCAATTTTCCTTTATGATTATGGTTATAATCCTATATTAACTTCATGGTTTTTGTTTGATGAGGAAGTCTTGAATTCATAGAGAAGGAAGTAATTTTTCAAAGCAAGCAACTAACTATGTAAGTGGAAATCTATCTCTTTTATTCTTAGTTTTCTCTTATGAAATTCATAAATATATTAAGCGTATTATGTGTAGATTGTAATATGTTGAAATCATGGTGATCACGGTAAATTTAGTTAATAAGAATGCCTTCTTTAAACATTAAGATAATGACCTTAAAATGATAATGTTTTGGCTTCTCTATTTGAAAAGAAAAAGGCTTCCTAAAAAGGTTGTCACCTTGAGAAACATATTTGATATGAAAAGATAAAAGGTTGTTTTAAATCATCTCTTTACAAAGTTCACATTTTTTCCTTAAAAAAGAAACAAGATATGTTTCCAAAAAGGTTATTAAGAAAGGATATCTTGACCAATCTTATGCTTGGAGGATTAACTAAGATATCATTTTGAAATGCTTATTTTTTAAAAAATAAAATAAATATGAATAAGACTTGTAAAGAAAAATAAAAATAAAAGAAAAGGAGTATGTACATGAGTATATATGAAAGAGAATTTTCTTCAAAAATCATAAAGTGATTGCATGGTTTTATTTGGAAAGAAAATAAAATTTTTATGAAATGGCAAAGGGAAGCTCATAGGTTCCCTAAAGGAACATGAGCAAATTTTAAAAGTTTTGGAATCAAAAGATTGTTATTTATAACCCTAAGTGTACATACACTATATGGTGTTTTCACGTAAGAATTCTAAGTAAAGATTTTTCCAAGAAGGAAAAGGGAGGCTCATGGGTTCTCGAAAAACCATGAGGAGAGCTTAAGGTTTTAAAATAAAACTAAGATTATTTTATTTGTAAAACTAAGTAAGTGTTATATGATATTTTCAAGCAAAATTTTTAAGAAAGAGTTTTGTGAAAAATAGAAACAAGGTCATAAATAACATAGAAAAATGGCACCTAATATTTTAAGTTCCAATATTCAAACTATCTTTTATAAAGAATTTTCATAAGAAATCATTTTGGAAAAAATTATCTAGATGATCACAAAAATTTTAGAACATTTCTATATTTAGAAGTCTTGAAGGAAAACACTTTGAAATAAAGCACGAAGCATATGGGTTTTGGCTATAAAAAATGCTCTAAGAGTTATTTTTCTTACAAAACTTATTTCTTATAAACGTATTTTATAAACAAAAGGTTTTAAAAATTCTATACTAAGTTTTGAGTAAGGAACAAGAGAATTATGACATTAAATATCTAATGTTATAGTTGGAAGTTTTTAAAGAAAACCTTTCATAAAAAAATTTTTAAAAAATGGCATTTCAAAACATATCTTATTATTTAAGACAAAAATCTTTTTAAAGAGGAAATTTGGTGCTCTCAAGTTTCCTATGTATTCTTGGGGAAAACCTTTATTTTTCTTACTAAAACCTAGTACACATTGTTCTTGAATCAATTATAAGTAATATACAATTGTTACATTAAAGTTTTAAAGGAAAAATCCTTTTGAAACTCACTTATGGAGCTCTTGGGTTATATGGTATCCAAGGAAGAAAATTTTTTGTTTTCTTATAAAAACTTATTACAATTTTTTCTAAAATTATACTAAGATGTTAGTATACTCTTATATAAAAAATTTTGAAGCAAAATTGTTTAGAAAAGTGGAATAAAATCTTTGGTTTAACTGCTATCCAAATAACACTAAATTTTATTTTCAAGAATAAATTAAACTTTTACAATTTGGTTTTGTAAGTAAACTATTTTAGGTAATTATATTGTGTTTTGGGCTTGAATACTTGAAAAATGATGTTTAAACACATCAATTCCTTGCCAGTAAATCTAAAAAACATTCCTTAAATTTTAAAAAGAAAATAAGGTTTTCAAAGGTTAAACATGTTTCCTTTCCAAACTATTTTAATAAAAAGAATATCTGAGCAACTTATATAACATGTTTATGGAAATGATTAAGAAATAATATTTTATATCAATATATTAGTTCTAAAGAAAATTGAAAACTTCATAAAGATTTGCATGTTAAAGTGAATTTTCAAAAAGTAAGAGTATCCCTTTTAATATGATGAGTGAGTGACTTTTTGTAACTTGTTTTGAACTTGAAAAATGATGTAAAGTGGACTCCAAACATCAAGTTAAAGTTCTAGAAAATTTTCAAAAAAAATGGTGAAGTTGACATTTAAATTTAGTTTTTCAAGTATGGATTGCTTGGTAAAAAAAAACCTAGGCAAAAAGGTATACTTGGATGCAAGAATTTTTTATACAAATAAATAGGGAAAAATGGTAAAACTTTCACTATTGCACCATGGATATTAAACTCTTATTAGTAAATTAGAAATGGTTTTGTACTAATTAAATTGGCATATAAAACATACACTTTGGTTATATACAATAGGGAGCAAAACAACTTAGAAAAATGCAAGTTGTTTTTCATGATTTACCAATGAATAAACTATGTGATATATGTTCATTCTTAATGAAATTATTGCATGATATTAAGTATAGAGTCATATAGAAATGATAGTCTAGAACTATGCTTAAATATGTAAAGAATAAATGTAAAAATTGGAATGAAGCTATATAGCAGGAGCTAAGAAAGTGTGAACATGTATTACTCCTAGTGTTTTTTTATTCTTATACATTGAGACTAGTTTATCCTTCATAACATTTAACATTTAGAAGAGTTTGAATTGGAAACTGCTTATGAAAATGTTATAGGATTAGTATTGTTATTGATGTTATACTTATGCTCTTGTAGATAAATGATATGCATAATATTTTGTACATATTTTCCTTTATATATTAAGCCCCTTTGGATATGATAATGCTTTATTGAATCAATTTTATCTTATTTTGAGAAAGATTGCATTATTTTGGAATTAATTGAACTATTTGCTAAATATTGAATTTTTTACATTATTTTAGATTTTTTATCATGATTAAGCTCGAGATATCAAATTTGGATGATCTTTATATCATTAAAAAGTTAAAAGAGATCTCTACAACTTTTATATTGAGTAAAAAAAACCTAGTTTTATCATTTGGAAGTCTAAAGTTAATTTAAATATGAAACAGAGTTGCTATTTAATCTAGTTCCAACCTTATTTTAATGTTTAAGGCATAATTCAAACTCCAAGTGGCTAAATCATGCAAAGTTAGGCAAAAAAATTTACTAAGACTTAGGCTTAATCTCCATGAAGTCACTTAAGGAAAACTACTTAGTTTTAAAGCTTAAAAGAGACTGATTAGTGGTTGCTAGTTAAATTTGGATTAGATTAAGCTATTATTAGTGTTTAGGCCATATTTTAAATTATGATTGTCCAATTGAGCTAAATTTTTGGGATTAGAATCCTAAAAGATAGGCTTACATTTTATTAGTTAGGGTCATAATGTAGTTAGATCTTTAAAGGAGAGTTCAATTAAATTTTTGCTTTTTATTTTTGCAAAGTAACTTTCTCTCAATTTTTCTCTAACATTTTCTTGGATCTTTTCTCTTCCTTTTATCTATATAGGACTAAATTCCATATTGATTCAAGGATTTAAGGCTTAAATTAGTTTGGATTATGAGATCTTGATTTGTAATATTAATTATTGTTCATTAATTTTCTCTTTTTCGAATTCTCTTCACTAATTTTTTGGATTTGCATGGACTAGATCCAAATTTGGTATAATTTTAGTTCATCTATATGATCTATGATTTCTATTTAATTTATGTTGAATATTGGTCAATTAATCATTATTCTTCATGTGAGAAGAAAAGATTAAATGATTAAATTAAAGATTTCTAGTTTAATCATTCAATTCAGTCGAATTCTATATTTAAATTGATTTAAATCTAACTATATGGATTATAGTAGTTGCTTGCTCAATTTTGGTAATCTAAATTGATTAAATCCTAGATAGTCATCTAGTATACAATTTATGAATCATTTATAAGGTTCTAGATGATTTGAGGCTCAGAAATTAATAATAATTGTTAAATATGTTGTGATCTGTTATTAATCTACTAAAGAGTTATTAATTTCTTTAGATTAATTATTTTTTATACTATTTTATTGTGATAATTTTATATTTTATTTCTAGTCTTGCATTCTATCTAATTTTAAATTAAAAAAAACCCTTAATTCAGTTATACTTACATGTATACATCTTGCCTACATATTGTTTATTTAATCACTTAATGCATAGGATTAAATTTCACTTTTATTTCTATTTATTTCTTCTATTTTTATTGCATAAAAGGAATTTTATAATCATAGCTAGTAAATAAATGTGAAAAGGCATATTGAATAGATCACTTGGGGGTTGACCTGGTTTGTTACCTTATATTACAAGTTTTTATTAAACTAGTAATTTTGAATTTTAATTAGCTTTTATAACCATCAATAAACCAAGTAATCATTTGGAATTGCTAACTTACAAGCTTAATAATATCTCCTTAGGAATCTTTTGAATTGTTTCCCAACATATGTGCTAGTGGTATAACTGCACTTTCTTCTAGTAAAGTTTATGATAAAGATACTTGACTCCCATTATCCAACTCATCCTCAAAATGGAAAGCTTAATTTAATTAGATTACTTAAATTGTATTAATCATAAAATAAAATCTATCACCTTTTAAGCTACTACAATACTCAATAAAATATCTACTAATAGTCTTCAAATCAAGCTTCTTTATTGAAGAAACATGTGGCTTCACCTTTGCTTTAAAACTAAAACACAAAAATGCCTAAAGCTAAGCCTTTGCTCTAATTGAACAAAATAGATTTTAGAAGGCTATTCAATTGAGCTTTAATGAGATATGCATAGGTTAATTAAAGCATAAGAGTAGGACTTTATTTTAATAGAATTATTAAACCAAGTAGATTGACTTATAAATGGATCCTACCCATTTCAATTATAAGGAATCATTATTGTAAATTCTACTCAATCATTATTATTACTAATAGGCAACCAACTCACATTAACATAATTTTCTTTCTGTATTATGTGGACCATAATGAAAATTTAATTTAGATATTTTATAATTTGAAATTTGAATTAAACTTCTAACAATACAAGGAAACTTTAGATATTTTTAAAGGAAAAACCTTCATGTTTTCTTCCCATGAGATTCTAAACATAACTTCCTAAAATATTTGATCATGGAAGCAATACCATTTCTTTGTTATAATTAAAACAAATTTTATTTTTCTCTCATTATCACTCTTAATCCTTTTCTTATTTGTTTCCAGGGTTAGTCTTAGTCTTCATCTCCGTTTTTGTCTCCGTCTCCATCTCCATCTCCATCGAGTTTCCTTTATAGGACTTTAGATCTCACTCTATTTTCCACCAAATATCTATGAGCAACTGTTATTCCTTTAACTGACATCTAGTTTAAAGCTAATTCCCTATTTTAGACCATTGGTTTAAGATATAAGAGTTATCTTTCTTTCTTTTATTTCTTATATTTTCACCTCTTCCAATTTTTTTATTTTTTTGGCATAAGATTTCTTAAGAGATATTTTTTAATTTATTTTTTTATAACATTTAAGGTTACATTTGATAATTAGATGCATATTATGTATTTAATAAAATATTTCAATGAAGTCCAAAGTTGTCCAAACAATGATAAAAGATGGATAAAAATTGATAAAATCCTTGAAAATGATTTTTTTTCTTTTTATTTTTTATAATTTTGGTGGTTGTTGTAGATAGATAGATCTTAAAAAATTATATAAAATAAAAAAATTATCCTAAACAAACAATTGAGTGTAAAGTTACAATCTTTCAAAGTTTTAAACTTAAAATACACATCTTTGGTAAGATGTAGGATTTATTCAATTTTTATTGTAAATACTATGTCTAGGAAGCAAAAAGATTATGTTAAAAATATTATATAAACATTTAACATATTAGCTTTTTACTAAAAATGGTTGTGAAATATAACATAAAGATATCAATTTTTTAGTCAAAAAACCAATTTAGTTTGTAAAAAATTGATATAAAATGTTAAAAAAATAAAAATAAATTTTTTAAAAAAGATGTCAATTTTTTTTGGCAAAAAACCAATGTTGTAATTCACATCAATTATATAATAAATGTTAAACTAATATTTGTGATGTGATTTTTGTTAAATACTTAATGTATATTTATATTTCCATAGTAGTGTTATAAAAGAAAAGTGATATATCATGAATACATATTATATAAACTAAAGTAATTTTCACTGCATATGGCCCCACTTAGAATACGAAAATATTTTTACCTCTTGTTTGAATCTATAGAAAAGATATGGAAAGAAAAAAATATTAAAATCATTTTTTTAGTGTTTAAATGTTATGAAGAACTTAATGTGGAAAGGAAAATGTACCTTGGGAAATAGCAAAATATTTCGTATCAAATAGAAAAAATGGATAGAAAACATAATAATTACAAAATTATCTTTTTGTAGAACTTATTAAGCAACTTTATTAACTTGTAATAAAAGAAATTTTACTATTTAACAATTAGTTCTTATATTCCTTTTTAATTTTCAATTAAATTAAATAAAAATTTAACACTTTTATCATTTTCTTTCCATTTTCTTTACACTTATTTGTTAGACATCCAAATAGCAAATAGAAAAGTATTTTTTTAGTATGTTTTCTTTTACTTTTTTTCTATTTTTTTCATATTTTTCTTACTACATCATACTATTGGGTAACCTTGTATCATAATACAAATAAGTTCAATATTATTATATTATGACAAGTAAAAAAATTATCTTTTTAATTTAAAAAGTCACTCAATTATAAAATTAAAATTGTGGCACATGATCAAAATTTTTCATAGTTATGTTACTTAACCATGAGAATATTAGTTGGATAAACCCAAATGTTAGCCTGTCATTTAGTCTGCATATTTGTTAAAGCTTGTTAATGCTTTTGACTTATATCAAATTAGTATAAACTATTGAAACTCTATATGTTTGGAAGCTATAAATTATATTTACAAAAAATTGAATCTAAATTTTTAAGTTACCAAGCCTTATCATTGTAATAGTTTATTTATTTAGTATTATAATATAATATATTTTATATAAAGTTTTAGTTAGTTGATTGATTTTACAAATAAAATTACACTCGTGTAATACTAATTATATAATAAAATGTTACATAAATACACTTAATAAAAATATATAAATGCTAAAAAACTTTATGACTTTAATTTAAAAATTATTTTGTATAGACTAAAACTTCATTTGTTTAGTCACTAATTTGCTGGTATCAAATTTATTCCTTACAAATGTCTTGTATCAATATTATTTCTCATAAATAATTAATTAGTTAATTTGTCCTTTTATTAATATTTTTATTAATTATTATTATTAATTAAGTTATTGCAAAATAAAAGTAAAATTTTTACATTTTTCAAATAATTTTTTAATATATTTAAAAATTCTTTTAGTGAAAGTTGAATTATATGAATTTGAACTATTATAGATATTTAAATGTTAATTATAAATTTATTTACTTTTAATTTTTATTTATAATACCTATTTTTGTTATACATAATTTAAGTTAAATCATTCAATTTTTTACAAATTTTTAGGATCAATTTCATCTCTTGTATATTATTTATATTTTATTTTTATCTTTCCATTTATCAAATCATTAACCAATCAATAGAAATACAAATAGGTGGATCAAGTTAATTAAATTATTATTTATAAGGGATGAAATTGATACAATTCAAATGAGATTTTAAATTATTTTATGTATATCACTCCCTTAAATATAATCTATTTAAATATTTTTAATATGATGATTTAATAATTATTAAATTATATAAAATTTTACATAATTATTATTTTCATTTTTACAACATTTTTCTTAATATTATAGTGATGAATGCAAAACTTATTATTATATTTTTTATATGATAAAACTTGTTATCACTTATATCACAAATCATATTTATATATTATAATAGTTTTACTATTTTCATAATATATATATATATATATATATATATATATATATATATATATATATATATATCTTTGTTATCATATTTTTTAAGAAAAATGCGATACGAAGAAAAATAGAACTTTTTATAATATTTTATACCGCGAATGATCTATTTTTATTTAAGTAATATTTTAAAAATTAGACTAAATGACAAATTAGAAAAATTATTGTGTATGTATATCTTATATACATGTATAGATTAATCTTATTAATTTCTTACTTTTAATATGTAAACAATTTAAATTCATTAAATAATTGTATAACACAATTTTTAATATATTATAATATTTATTTTGTTAATGTATAATAATTTTATTGTGTAAATTCAATTAATAAAAAGTTAAATAATTATTTATTATTTATAAATATTTGTTACATTTTAATGTATATTAAATTAATACATAACTAAATAAAAACAAATATTTAAGAGCCTAATGATTCATCTCTCTCTCGTAAGTCCTAAACTTTAGGGGGGTCAATATGCTCCTTTTTTTAAATCATTTTAAGCAAAAATGTCCTAGACAAAAATGTTGCATCTATTATAATTGGGTATTTTAATGTATATTTTCCATTGAAATGATATATTTGATGATAATTTTATTCATAAAATTAATTTTAGCATAAGTAATATTTCATCAACAGTAAAATTTTTCAACATATATGATAAAATAAGTGATATTTTATTTTGGAAAATATAATCTCATAATTTAATTTGTGGCATAAGTAATATTTTATCATGGATAAAGTTTTTCCATAATATAAATGACAATTTATCGTTGGAAATACATTCTTGTAGTTTAGTGTAGGGTACAAATAATATTTTGTCATAGTTAATATTTTTTTGTAACATAAAATTTTTTAATTTTTTATACATTTGTTTGAATATTTTTATTACTGTGATTAGAGATAAAATTATAATGATTTTTTTAATTTTTATGACAAATATTAATTTGCTGTGGTGTTTATCAAAATACAAATATAAATAATAATGATATTGCAGTACTAAAGTAGCATTGAAAACATTTCCTCTAACGCGACAAGGTGAGATAATTGGATAATTTAAGAGCAGAGTTAAGCTTGAAGAAAAGGAGTAGGATTAATTCGTAGAACAGGAATACACATAAGATCCCTTCCCCTAGCTGCAGTCAATCCAGGTCGTTCATCCATATCAAGAGATTCCCCATCGGCCATGATCTTCCCATGCTTATCAAGGTCTTTCCATGTGAAGCACCGAATCAAAACTCCCGGGAAAACATGCACAAAAACAGAACATAGCAATAATTGCAAAATTATAGTATAGAAAAAACAAGCCCGAGCAATGAAACATCATTTAAATTACTAAATATTTTCTGTCTTTGACTGAAACAACACACAGCTCGTATCATTCAAAAAAGGGGATTCAGGACAGAGAATTTCAGTAGAAGATTACGCATTAACAAACTTAAATAGATCAAAGAAGAAAGGAGGATATGGAGAATCAAATTATAGCAAGCATTTAGAAGGGCCGGCAACTATTCTTGCTGGCCAGATCAGTTCCACCTAGAAGCTCCAAAATCATTGTCACTCATGTGACTGGAAGGCGAGGGTCTCTTTGAGTCTTTTTGATTGCAATTCAGGTAACCTTTTCTAATAAATGAAGGAATGATAATGCTTCTTCTTACTGTATCTGCATTCTAACAATGTACCATGTAATGTGGTGTATGTGATACAACAAAATTGGCCTATTGTACTATAAAATTGTCCCTATGGCATGGAATTGGTTCACATGCATTAGATAACGTGACTGACAGTCTTTTGATATGATAAACTCTGTATATAACGCGACTGACTGCCCATTAGGGTGTTAGATAGGGAATGAAATTGGTTCACATGCATTAGATTACTAGTTACAAGAGATGTAATTGGTTTCATGTCGTTTTTTGAGAAATTGTTGCCCATAACTGTCTTCATTTGAATGGAAATTTGTTTTCAGATAAAAAGATTAATTCATATAAAAATTATTTAATTTTACTTTTAATGTATATAATAATAACCTATATTCATTTAATATTAATTATTTATCAATTATATATTATTCAACTAATGAGTTAACGTGTTACTCTGGTAGTTCAATGATGTTGTTAGGGTTGGTAATTTCAGGCCAATTCCTCAGTACGTACGTAGGAAATTAATTATTTTCTTGTAGTACAAATCCATATATATTGACACCGTTAATTACATGTAAACTTAATATCTCTATAGAGCCAGTAATGAGGTAAATTGCCTGGCTTCGCTTTAATTTTTTTTTTTTTCAAATTCACGAATCAACTCAAGCTCAATTCAAATTATTTTATCAATTCAACTTTGGTTCAAATTAAACTCATTAATGATTCAACCTAACTCAAGTTCAAATCAATTATAACAAAAGAATATTTTATTATCAATTCAATGATTTTAAAAACTTAGCAATACATTTAGCAGAATATAGAATAAATAAAAGCAAGGTGTCAATTTAGCCAAAAAAATAAAAAAAAGTAAGGTAACAACATAGAAGAAATAACGTAAATCGAGGACTAAAAAGTACTATGTAACTATTTTTTTTTATGAAAATAGGAATAATTAATTAAAGCATTAGATAAGTTTATGTAACTATTAGTTATGTTATAAGCTTACTTCATGTACTATAAATTTATAATAATTTATCTGAAAATATAATGTTATATCTTGAGCCAAATACAAAAAAATTGACTTGGTCTCAAGTTTTTAATTCTTTTTATTATTGCTTCTGTATAATTTTATTAGTCTAACAAATACTCATAAATCATATTGCCACTATAGAAATACAATTACATGTTACTTAACACACATCATTTAAAAGGAACAACGATGTATATATTTTTATAATATAAAAATATTTTTACCCTTTGTTTCGATCTATAAAAAAGGTGCAATTTATTATAAATGTTATGAAAAACTTGATGTGAAAAGAAAATAGTGGAGAGAGTTGCTTAGAAATCAGTAAAATGTTTTTCCAGCAAATAAGTGCAAAAAAGGGATTAAAAATTTAATAATTATAAAATCACTATTTTGTAAAGCTTATTAAACAATTTTATTGACATGCAATAAGCATAGTTTTCTCATTTAACAAATTATTTTTTCTATTTTTTTAATTTTCAATTAAATTAAATAAAAATAAATATTTTTATTATTTTATCCCTACTTGTTTTTTTGTACATCAAACAATATGGGGAAAACAACTTTTCCTTATATTTTCTTTCCACCTTTTTCTTCTACCTATTTTTTTTCATACTTTATTTCTCACCACTTCCAAACATCAGTAATGTCTTGCCTTGATATAGAGAATTTCAATATTATTATTATTATTATTATTATTATTATTATTATTGGGAATGAGTTCATAAAAATAGTTGGCTTATGCGAGTTATTTTATTTTTAATAAAAATAATTATAAATATTTTTTAAATATTCATTGTGCATAAAAATTGAATAAAAGTATAATTAATTAAATGTATAATATATACTTTAGTGCTCACAATATGAATTCACATAAGGGGGCTTTATTAATACTGTTATAAATTTTGGAATATATAACTTATCTTGATCATATATAAATTTTACAAATATACTTTACGTATCGAATAGGATCACAAATGAAATCTATATGACTATTCTTAAGATAAATAAAACTTCATAGAAATTATTTTACTTTACTCTAAATTTTAAATTATATATAATTATACTCTTATAAATATAATTACATTTAAATTGCAAATGGGTAATACTCAATTGAGGGTCAATATACTTTATAATTTAGTATTGATATGTTTATTGAGAATATAATTATGATATAATAATATAAAATTTGGTGATATAACAGTTTTAGTAAATTTTAATACTTGATTATAAGTCTTAAGTTTAAGTATGTTAGTTTTAATTAAATTAAAAAAGGTAACTAATAATCATTTGAAAAATTAGTAAGTATTAAGATAAATTAAATTAATTTTATTAATTTAATTGAATATTATGCAAAAGGGTATAAACAACAAATTAATATGGCATAATTTAAGAAATTGCTAGTTTGTTTAGATTTTTATTTGAACAAAGATGTATATAATTGAAGTACAATTCCAATCCCATAACAAAAGAATAACTAAAATTAAATAATTAAAATATTTAATTATTTAGAAAGATTATTAGACTAATATATAGAAGCACATACATGATCTAGTTATTGGATCCAAATATGTGGCCTTGTATATTTAGATAATCAAAATTAATTTTTATAGATATCAATTTCTAAAATATTCTCTCAAGCAATTATTAGATATGATTTAGATAAAATTTTATCAAATACAATTTAAATTATTTAATTTATTAAATAAAATCATATTAAGAATCTAACAGATTTAATATTTGATTTTCAAATATTTATTTGAGATATATTTCAAATTAGAAATATCTAATAAATTAGTTTTAAATGAATTAAATATATTTCAAATATTAATTGAAGATATATTTTCAAATAGAAAATATCCATTTAAGAATATTTGAAATTTAAAAATTGTGAACATGCATTAATGAGAATAACTGACTTTAATGAATCATCATAAACCTTAATATGGCATTATAAGCCTTAACGGGTCATTATGAGTGAAAATGTTTTGGATATCAATGAATAAAATTTCTTTTCTTAATCTTCCTTGTTCTAGTTGTTAATGAAGGAACTTGAAAAGAGTTTGAAACTTATTGAAACTCTCTAGAGTTCCAATTTTTCGTAAGAATATAAAAAGAGTATCAAACCTATCAAAACTCTAGTATTCTTGTTTTTATGAGAATAGAAAGAAGAAAATTTAAGAGAGTTAAATAAATAATTTATTTTTTAAACTATTCTTAGTGCTTAAATTTAAATTTATTAGTTTTAATTTTTTTTTTAATTTTCTTGTACAGTACTTGAGGAAATCCACATCTTATGTGTTCATCTTTGAGACATAATTTGAAAAATCTTCTAAATGACAGATTGAAAATCTTGTATTAACATCTTTTCAAAAAACACTAGGTGATCTTAATATTATAAATATAATTATGAGTATTTAATCCTATTTATGTCTACTACATTATATTTTAGAAAGATTGGTTGAAGATTTTAAAAGAAAATTTTTTGAAATACATTTTCTAACTAGATCAATTTTTAGAATTGTATAACTAAATGATATTCAACAATTATCTCTTATATTTTGATAAGGAAGAAAATTAACGTCTTAATTTTAAGAGTGACTCAACTATAATTCTAAAACAACTTGCTTATAAAAATACAAATATAAATAATAATGAAATTTCAATGCTGAAGCAGCATTGAAAACATTTCCTCTAGCACAAGAGGAGAGATAATTGGAGAGTTTAAGAGTGGGACTTAAGCTTGAAGAAAAGGAGTGGGATTCATCCGAAGAACAGGGATACACATAAGATCCCCTGCCCTAGGTGCAGCCAATCCAGGCCGTTCATCCATATCAAGAGATTCACCATCGGACATGATCTTCCCATCCTTATCAAGTGCTTTCCATGTGAAGCACTGAATCAAAACCCCCATGACTGCATACAATTCTTGCATAGCCAGAGGCAAGCCAGGACAGCCTCTTCTTCCTGTCCCAAAAGGCAGCAACTCAAAGTGATGGCCTTTAATGTCTAGAGTACTTCCTTCTCCCTCCAAGAATCTCTCTGGTCTGAATTCTAATGGCTTTCTCCAGATTTTTGGATCTCTTCCCATGGCCCACAAGTTGACACAAACTAAAGAGCCCTTTGGGATTAGGTAGCCATCAACGTCAGAATCTTGATCTGCTGTCCTCATGATCATTGTAATGGGCGGGTGAAGCCTCATTGTTTCTTTGATAATGGCTTGGATGTATGGAAGATTTTGAATGTCTGGTTCAGACATTAATCTTTTGTTTCCAATGACACTGTCTAATTCTTCTTGGGCTTTCTTTAATACCCCTGGGTTGTTTATGAACTCTGATAATGCCCATTCCACTGAGATAGCTGAGGTATCTGTGCCTGCTACCAGAAAATCCTGAATTTTCAAGAGAAAAGAAAAATGATGAAGTTTAAAAACAAAGGAAGATATTATCATATTACAAATTTGTTCTTGTGATTAAAAAAAAAAAGTGGGAAGAAGTGGAGGTTCTCTCAATTTTAGTAAAGCATATGTCAATGATATAGTAATACTGCAAGTAGAGCTTATTCAGAAATTACTATATATTAAGCAAAAGCAATGCTAGAGAAAAAGTATAGCAGGGATAAAATACAATTAAATTAAGTACTTCTATAATTTTTTTAAATTTTTAAGAAAATTAAATATGAATTTTCTTGAAAAAGTTTTTAAAAGAAAGATTTTTCTTTTGTTGGTTTTCAAACTTTAAGTGTTTAAAATTATCCAAAAATATCACACTTCATATTTAAGAGAAAATGACTCAAATAATTGTTGACGAATATATTGAATTTGATAGATGGAATAGAATGAAATGAAATGAAAATTTTATAATTATGTCTGATATAGTTAAGAATGTAATGCATATTTTATTCCATAATTATATTTGATACAACAAGAATAAAATTAAAAAATGGGTCAATGACAATAATACCCTAAAAAGTAAAAAGAATGTATAAAATTAAAATCATATTTATATGTTTGATGATATTATTATTTTTTATTTATTCATAATTGAATATATATATATATAATTTTCAATCTAATGCGTATGTCAAATAGTAAAATAATAATATATGTCAAATAAAAAAATATATGTCAAGATAAATGATTAAAAATAACATATTTTAAATTTAATCTTCAAAATTAGAATTAGCACAAATTTTATATAGTAAAAACATAAAAAGTTAATTTTATCAAATCATAATTTTTATATTAAATAATTTTTATAAAATATATAGGAATATTTTATTTTAATTTTATTATTGAAATATTTAAATTAAAATATTATTTTATTATTTATTAATAAATAATAAGATTAAAATATATAAAAAATATAAAAATAAAAAATATTAAGAAAATTTTTATATGATGAATTTATTATTTCATTTTTTATTATAAAATAAAAATTTTATTATCGGAATTACAATGAAATGACAATGACGCCCATCAAATAATTTTTTTTTAATTCTATTTCGTATACTAAACTGCTGTCTCTTTCCCGTTCGATTGGGCCTTCTGTTTCTTATCCACTTCCATTATGAAACCATTTTCAGTGGGCTTGCGAGCTGATTTGGCTGGATATTATAATTATAATTCCTTTTTTTTTCCCACAAAGATTTGGGCTCATCAGACAAAAGAAACACGTGTCAGAGTGTCAATTTGATTTTACGAAATCATTAGAAATCAATATTAAAAGTTCAAATGTAAATGAATACTGCTTAACTGAAAGCTAAGTTATCAAAGACATTCCTCTCAAGTTCGAGGTAAAAAGAAAACTTGCGAACATTTTATGGCCCTTCAATTCACATATTCCAATGTCTAGATTTTACTAGCTAAACACTCCTGATCAGCGGCATATTCACGAATTTTAAGTTGTAAGGCAATATATATATAAGAAAAATAAAAATTATTTTATTTTAGTATACTTTTTTGTATGTATCCTTGTATATAATTAATGAATGTCAGATATTTTTGTATATAAATAAAATTTTAATTTTTAACCAATATAAAAATATATTGTAGGGGTAATTTTATTTCAAGGGATAATGTATGTCATTAGTATATGTATATATATGTGTGCGTGCGTAAAAATATACATATATATGCAGACATATATATATAATTTTTACATTTAAATGAAAATTTTATTTATTATTAATTTAATAATAATAAAATAATATAAAATATTATAGTTAATTTGTTACCAATATTAACTACTTTAATTAATAAGAGTATTTATTATAAAAATAAGAAAAAATGAATGAAATTAATTTAAATATTTTAAATTAATATTTTTTATTAAAATTATTGAAATATTTTTTTATTTTTATTACTATTAAATTAATATCATAATTTTTTAATTCAAATAAAAAATAGAGATCGTTAACCTTTAATGTAAAATTTAATATTCCCTGTGTACATACACGTATCCGCGCGAACATACAGGGATTGTTTTTGGGGTAATCGCACCCACTAGGTCCGCCCCTACTCCAAGCATTCGTGGACAAGCAAGGAAAAGAAAGTAGAGCTCTTGTGTCTTTTAATCGAGAAATTCTTAAATATTTTATCAATAAGTACTTATATTTCTCGATAAATAAATGGAAATTATTAATGTTATTATTTGTGATCCAAGTATCTTAAAATTATTTTTAGTTTTTAAAATATTAAAAATTATAAAAATTAATAATTAATCTTTATTTAATTGGATGGAAGTAAGAACAAGTATTTCTTAATCTGACTTAATAAAAGAAAGATAATTTTTAATTTATGATCTATTTATTAGTTTTATGAATCAAAATTTAATTTATCAAATTCTAAAGCTATTGAAAGCTACAAAAGCCAACCATTTATTTTTATTTACCAGATAAGATTAAAGAAAGTTGTTTCCCATGCAACATACAAAAAATTTCTTCCCAGGTCTTATTGACTTGATTGTAGTAAATTTTAGGGTTTGTTTTCTTTTAACGGAACACTTGTCTGCACAAACATAATTATAAATTATTAAGATATCAAAAATAGTTTATTATTTATTATTAAATATGAAGAGTATGATATAAAATAATATTTTTATTTTAAAAAAATTATTTTCTCATGTTATGATAGTATTATATATCGTAATTTTTTAATTAAAGTATACAAATAACATATCTTTTAAATAAATAAGATTTATTACTAGATCAATCGTCCGGCAGAGCAACAAAAATTCAAAGGGAAACTCAATTTTGGTCCATTCTATGTAGCTGAAGATGGGTTTTGATTTAGTTTAAGCCACTAACACTATCCACTAAAATCTGAAACTTGACTTCAAATGTTGTGTGTTTTTGTCACATAATTAACACATGAAAAATCAACCTGAATTTTGAAATGAGATGTTCACGTGATTTTATTTAAATCTTGAAAATGGTGGGGTTATTTTTTTTTTTTTTAATTTTTTTCCTCTCTTGTAAGAGAATGCCCAATGACAAATTTTAGCCATATTTCTAAAACAGTAACTTACCAAAATCAGTGATTTAATATGGTTCCTCGTTATAGGGACCTCGCAATCATTGTGTTCTTTAACATCAAGCAGCATGTCAAGAAAGTCCCTCAGTTTTTCTTCGGCGACACCAGCTTCTGCTTCCTTGGCACCCTTCTGCTTCCTCCTCAGCTGCTCACGATCAGATATTATCTTCTCCAACAAAGCATCAAACCTCTTGTGAATGTTGAGCGCTCTCTTCTTGAATCCTTGCAGATCCAAGTTCTTGCAGAATCCTATGAAATCGGACACATTAAATTCACCGAAAATCTGCGTCACGTTGCGGATCACGTTCCTCGCCTCCTGTCCCTGCTTGTCTGAGCTCTTGATGCTCAGTATCATTCGAGAGATTATGTTATTCGAAAGCTTCATCAACTCTTCTGTCAAATTAACACTCTCCATGGCCTCGGACTTTCGGACCAGATTCCGAACAAACTGATGAACTTCTGTCGTCCGAATTGGCATGAACTGTCTGATGTTTCTGCTGCTCAAGAGCTCAGTGGTGCTGAGCTTTTTCATGAATTTCCAGTAAACGTCTTGTGGGCCAAATGCAAAACTGGCATTCTCGTAGGTAACGAGTTTAATGGCAATGTTCATTTGACGAGTGGGGAAGATGACTTCGTTGGTTTTGAAAAGATGTTTTGCATATTCTGGAGAGTTGACGACAACGAATTCGGCAGTACCAAGTCGGAGGTACATCAGAGGACCGAATCGGGAAGATAAATCGCGAAAGGATTGGTGAACCAGGGGACCTATAAGGTGAATATGGCCGATTAAGGGGAATGCTCTTGGGCTTGGAGGAAGCTGCAAATGGCGTTGCTCTGATTTTGAATCATCTTTCAGTTTCTTTGAGGATATGA
Source organism: Sindora glabra (assembly GCA_020226215.1). NCBI lineage: Eukaryota > Viridiplantae > Streptophyta > Magnoliopsida > Fabales > Fabaceae > Sindora > Sindora glabra. The sequence continues at coordinate 51,990,301 of CM035232.1, read as the reverse complement.
AGAAAAGGAGAGAGGTTGTGAGGAAGAGAAAGCCTAATAAGAGAAGTTCGAAGGCCATTTTTGGATGCGCAGAGACAAGGTTCGAACCGAGAGACGTGCCTTCCTTGTGAGTTTGGGATCAACCTGCTTTAATTTGAAGTACGTTACGTACGTGGATTGAAGATGCATTGGATTCATTTATAAGAAAAAAGGCCGTGGGAGCAGTTGGCGCACGTACATGTGCTGAATTTAACCCGTATTTTTATTCCCAATTGATCGTTAATTTTTGTGATTTTTTATTTTTAAATATTTAAAAAACAAAATTTTAATCCGCCCCTTATTTGGTTTTGTGCAAAAGTAAATGAATAAGAAAAATGATTGAAAATATATTTTATAATATTTGAATGTTATGAGAAAATTTTGAAGTGAAAGAAATATATTCAAAAAACAACTTAAAAATTAATAAAATATTTTCCCATTAAATAAGTATAAACAATAATAAATAATTTTGTAATTTCAAAAAAAATTAACTTATTAAAGAAATATGATTTTGTCATTTAATAAAAAAGAAATTATATTTTATCCATATAAAATTTCACTCTTTTTCACTTTAACCACGTATAATTTAAAAGTTACAACTTACTCACATATAATTTTAACTATTACCACTCTCTCCATCTAATTATTTTTCATCTGAAAAAACTAACAGAAATAAAAATACCATTATTATGAGTATAGTAACATAAAAAAAAATAGAAGGAAGCAAACTAATATATTTTGACAAGCACATATTAATGAATGTTTTGTAGGTTTGGACCATATTTTGATATTAATGAATGTCAAAAAAAAAAAAATTACATTTGGTGAGTGATGGAAAACCTGACAATGCTCGAATCCTGAGATTTATAGTGCCTTTTATGTTGTGCCTGCAGCACTGTTTTATCCATGAATGCCATCCCTAATGATCCTTTATAACTAAAAGACTGATTGATTGGAGCGATACCAAGGACGGTGTTTCCATAATTGAAGGTGTTCGGCATGTAGAATATAAGTGATTATTACTGGCTGTCCCGAATTACTAGGATTGGAATATATGATAATCTGACTGATTTTATTTTTAAAGGAAGGTTACTTATCTCACCTGGATAATTATTATCTTTTCCCCCTTGTGAGTGGTTTTGGGTGTTGAGTAGTTATAATTAACTCTGTTAAAAGGAAAATTAATACATATCATTTTTCATTTTATGGCAAATTTTAGTCATGCTTCTTTGCACATTTCTTAGCTTGCTATCAATTGCTTTTAGATGTAGAAGATGGTCACACTTTGCATTTAGTTGCCAAACAGCAAATTTCCTCAGCATCATCGAACTTTGCTGATCATTCAGGTTGGATGGACTGGATTTTGATTGTGTTTATTTTCATATTATTGTATGCAACTCGATCAAAGGTACAGAGAGTTAAAAAGAAATTAACTAAAATTATTAATAATTGTGATGCACTGTACAAGAGAATTAAAGCAGAGGGGCAAGAATTACTTCAGTCATCCATCAAACTTTTTGCTATTACTACGATTCAACCAGAAACCTCCCTTAACTCACCATTGTTTTAAATAGTAATCCATTTCTTTAGAAGATTAGTTAGATTGATATAAATTTAACAAATTTTGCATCTAATTTCAAAGAAAATAATTTATACCATGTTTTAACAATACTATTAGTTAAATATAAATCCAATGTTAAAAGAAAAAAAATTAAAATCTACTAGGTTGGATGTAATAAATTTTACTTTTGTATATTTTCATGTTATAATACTCAAAATGATGTTATTTTGATCTCTCTCTCTTTTTTTTTTTGGAAAAAAATAATGAAGTGAGGAAAGAGTTAAAGGTTGAAATCACAAATGGACAACTTGCAATTTTTAAAACTACAAGTAGGCAAAGTGAAAAATGATAAAACCTCATATGAATAAAGTATAATTTTTCCTTTAATAAATTACTTTTGTTATTTTTTTTCTACTTTTCAATCAAATTAAATTAAAAATTAATAATTTTATCATTATCTTTTCATTTATTGTATATATATATCCAAACAATCCATATATTTTTTAAAAATTAACCTTTCTGTCTACCATATTTCATCATTTTTCTTCTCTATTTAGTACTTTTAAAGTAAGCTTTTACTTACAAGATATCTCTCGAAAATTATTAGATTTAAATATAATTTTGACCTTCTAATATTCAAAGTGATTACATTTAATCCCTTTTAAATGAAATATTTTATTTTAATCCCCTAAAAATACAAATTAAACTAGAGTAGGTCCAAATTGTTAACTTTTATCAAATTTAAGACAAAATCTTTGAATCAATATTCAAATCTTTAACAGGATTTCAAGATAGTGGTTATTAAAAAAATTAGTAAAATCAACTTATTATATTTAAAAATGTGAAATTATGTGACCAATCTAATATGTGGAAACATCTTGATTCAGTTCACAAAATCAATCAAATTTTCTTCCTATGATTATAAATTGAGAGTGTTGTTAGAGTTTTGTATATCAATTAAACTTTTCAATCTTTAATTTCTTTAAGTTATTAATAAGAAGCAAATGCCATCTAATTTACATATTAGAGGAATCAAAATAGAATATTTCATTTAACAAGATCAAATGTGAACATCAAAATTGTATTTAAGAAAAATTAATAACAACAGCAGCTAATTAAACAGGCATGGCGGTCCACCTATTTCAGTTTAACCTAGCGTTTGGCCCATAGTTATTGCCAAATATTCTGCCTAAAGAGGAGTCGGATATATATATATCATAAATTACATTAATTGTCTATCAACCCATGCCCAATATGCCTCTCTGGCAATATTTCGTAAATCCTTGCAAGCCTTGTAATTTGAATTCATCAGCACCTGTTCCAGAAATTTCACGTCAGTCGCCAGCATTAACTCCTTACCTCAAATTGCTGCGATCTAATCAAACGAATTCAAAGTTTGGTTAACAAAATTAATTACTATGCCCTTGGTGAGCGATCTGTAATGAAATTGCTAGCACTAACCGAATAGGACTAGAATTAGAAACTAGGCATTGAAGGAGTTAATTAAGGAAATATACTCTCTCAACCATCTCTTAATCAGAACAATCGCTTCATTTGGATTCGGTTTACTTGATCTAAAAATCACTTGATGTATGGTAATTTTCTAGAATTAATTTTATTTTATTTTAATAAAAATAATTTTAATTTATTTATAAATAAATTTTATTTTTTAAAAATTTCATTAAAAATATATAAAATTCAATTAAAAATTAAATTTTAATGATATCATAATAAATATAATATTAAAAATAAGAAATTTTTTTATATAATATGTATTTTAAATCAAATAAAATAAATTCTAATAAAATTTTTATTTTAAATTAAATAATAATATTTTTAAAAATTTATTTAAAAATGAAATCTATTTTATATATAGAATACAAGGTTTCTCTTCTCCTTTTTTTTATCATTTTTTTTGCTGACGTGTCGTCCTCTGGAGCCTTCTCTTTTTCTGTTTCCCGCCCAAACGCTTTGTGCTTGCCAGCTTTTTGCTTGCTAATCAGTCAATGAGCTTCCATTTTTTACCTTAAACCACGCCCCATGGTGAGAAAAAAATGGGACTTTTATTCTTCCTTTTATATACATAATTGTTTCTTTTTTACAAATTTTTTTCTTTATTCATTTATTACTTCATTATATTATATTATTATATATATTATTTTTATTTATTTTATTACATATTTTTTATGTACAGTTATCATTTTAATGCTAATATGATTGAAAATATAAATATATTAAAATATATTTTATTTTTATTATGAAAATATTTTATATATATGAAAATAGTTTTAATTTAACTAAATTGCCTAATTAAATATTGTAATTTAATTTTTTTATATTACTCTAAAACTCATCTACTGTTTCACTCTTTTTTTAATTTATTCAATTGTGAGTTTTATTCTTTTCTCTATTTTTTGTATATAAAGTTATTATTTATGATTTAAGCACTAATTTTACTAAAAAGTTTATACTTTATTTTTGTTACATAAATATTCAAAATAAATCAAAATATTTAATTGAATTGAAATACTTGACTACATGTTCTATTTTTCACTTTTATATTACTTTATATCATACTTATTATTTCTTTTATTTTTACTTGCTGTACTATATATATTTTTATTTTTAATATCTATTATTATATATATTTTAAACATTAATATCATAAAATAATATAAATATATTGTGAAATATTTAATTTTGTTATATACATATATTTAATATAAGTTAAAATTTTAATATAAAAGATAATAATGGAAATAATTAATTGTATATATATTATTTAATGAAAATATTTAAATAAATAAAATCAAACTTATTTGTTTAATTTTTTTAATATTATCTCAATATTAATTTTTAAATGTTATATTTCAAATTATATATACAATAATTAAAATTATATACATAAACTTTATAACTCATACATTATTTCACCTTCTTTTATCTACTTTATTATTATTTTTTATATTCACTTCTATTATTTACACTTTAGACAATAATAACGCTGATTAATGTAGATATAATATATTATTATTAAGTAGTATATATACAATAAAACATATTTTTATTATTACAAAAATATTTTAAATAAATTAAAATTTATTTTGATTATATATTCTATTTTCAAGTTCTTTCTCTTCTCTTTATTTGCTTTATTGCTTTATAATCTTTATCATCTATAGAATACAAAATTTTCTTATTTTATTAATTTTTTCAATGAGGTGTCACTTTTGCAAACCATGTTGAATTTCATTTTTCCTCCAAAACTTCTCTTTCTACTTTTTATTTATTTATTTATTATTTATATATTTGTTTACTTTTGTACAACTTCTTTTTCAATTTATTTTACTATTTCATGAAATTATATTTGTTTATATTTGTTCTTTTTAATTACACTTCAGATATTAGTATAAATATATTATAATATATTATATTTTATTATAACTTATTTATTATTTTAAGTTTTATTGCATTTTCTCTTTTCTCTCTTTTTTATGTTTAAAGCTAATGTTTACGATTCAATTATTAATATTACTAAAAAGTATATATATTTTATTTTTGTTATAAAAGTATATAAAATAAATTAAAATTTTTAATTGATTAAAATTTTCAATTGAATTAAATTACTTAATTATTACAAGTCACTTATTATTTTTTATTTTTATCCATTCAATTTTATGTTTTTCTTATTCTTTTATTTTCATATTCACTATTATTTCCATTTTAAATACCGATATTATATAATAGTACAAATATGTCATAATATATTTAATTTTGTTGTAAATATATATTAAATAACTTAAAATTTTTATATAAAAGGTATTAATTGTATAGTACATTATTTAATCAAGAATCTAAAAATTAAAATCAAATTTATCTGTTTAAATTTGGTCTAAATTATCTTAATATCAATTTTTAAATATTATGTTTTAAAACAAATATATATCAATTAGGACTTTGTTAACACTTTATATCTTATCAATTATTTCATTCCCTTTTTATTTACTTTATTTTATATTTTTTAATTCATTTATATTATTTATAATTTAGACTATAATATCATTCAATAATATAGATATATCATACTAATATTATTAAGTAATATAAATATAATATAGTATGTTTTCTTTTTATTAGAAAAATCCATTACTTTAATTAAATTTTCTTTTGTATTTTTATTACTTTTAAATTATAACATAATTTTTCATTTTTGCTATTATCCATTAAATTATGTTCATATTATTGTGTAATATAATTTATTATATTTTTTATATTCACTTATATTATTTATAACTCATATTAAATTATGACTTTTTAAGTTATAGATTTAATTTTAATTGAATTATTCAAATAGATGTTCTTTTTTTTTTACTTTTATATTATTTTATAGCTTACTATTTGTTTCTCTTCTTTTAATTTAATTAGCGGCATGCTTTTGTTCTTTCCTTTTTTTACATCTATTTATGTTATTTATAATTTATATGCTAATTTCACAAATAGATGTATATATAATAGGATATATTTTATTTTTAGCACAAAATTATTTTAAATAAAGTAAAAATATAATTTAATTGAATTATATATTATATTTTAACTCTTTTTTATTACTTTACAACTCACCAATTATTTCTCTCCTATTTATTTGTTACATTTCAATTTTTTTGATAATTTAGATTTTAATATCACTAAATAATCTATATCTAACTATTAAAATAAGTTTTTCTCCCATTTTTTTACTATCTTTTGGAACAAGTGTCAACCTTATATAAAATTTTAATCTCCAAAAATTTTCATTCTTCTTTTTCCAATAATATCTCTTTTATAACTACATTTTTATTGCAATTTGGCTACCCTTTTGTAAAATTTGTTGAACTTTGTTTTAACTCTCACGCAAGTTTATGTATTTTTTTATACTTTTTTAATTTTATGTACTTATTTTTATTTTATAAATTTAGATTATATTTTTAACTATTGTGCTACTTTATATCTAATGTATTATTTCTCTTTTTTTAATATGCTCAATTACATATTTATTTTTAATTTCATTTTAAGTTCTTTATTATTTTATAACTCATACGTCATTTTTTTTATCAATTTTATTATATTTTTATACCTACTTTTATTATTTATAATCTAATTATATACTTTATTTTTTAAATTTTATAATAATTCATAATTTATTTATAATTTATATTTTTATTAGATTTTGGCCTTTTTCTCTTTTTTCATATGAATTACCATTATTTATAACGTACGTACCAATATTACAAAGTAACAAAGAAATCACATGGTGTATTTAATTTTATTATAAAATATTTTAAATAATTTAATATTTTAATATAGAAAAAATTAATTGAAACAATTAATCTCATATATTATTATTTAATAAAAATATTTAAAAATTAAAATTAAAATTATTTATTTAAAATTTATAATTATTTTATTAATATCAATTTTTAGTGCTATATTCTAAATTAAATACATAATAATTGATATTTTGTCAAAATTGTAGACTCACAATACTTCACTTTTTAAAATATTTTTATATACATTTTTTTAAATTCCATTTCTATTATTTATAATAAAGATAATAATACAATCAATTAATATAAATATAATATAATATATTATTATAAAATAATTTAAATAAGTTAAAATTTTATTTTAATTAAATTATTTAACCATATGTTCTATTTTTAACTTTTATATTACTTAATATAAGAATTACATGCTTTTATTTTCATTTGCTCTATTATATATTTCCTTCTTTTTTTATATATTATCAATCATGTTATTAGTGATTTACATATTAATACCAATAAAAATTATACATACAATTGATATATCTTATTTTAATTTTAAATAAATTAAATTTTAATTGAATTGAATTATACTATTATACTATACTTTTTGATTTAAACACTTATATTATTGTATAATTCATTTATTATCTCTCTTCTTTATATATATATATATATATATTCTATTGCATATTTTTTTCTTTTTATGTCTATCACTATTACTATTGTTTATCACTTAAATTCTAATATTACAAAGTATTATTGATACAAAATGATAAATTTAAATTTTTTATAAGAATGTTTCTAAAAGATTTAAAATTTAATAAAATATTTTTATTGAAATAATTAATTATATATTCTATTATTTAATAAATTTTAAAAATACAAAAATTACTTATTTAAAATTTATCCTATCTATACTGAGAAAACACAATTTGCTTTTTCCCTTTTTATTATTTTGCTGTGGCAACGTGTCAGCTCATTAGAGATTTATAATTTCAATTTCCCGCTCCATCTTGCTTCTAACTTTTTTGCTGAAATGGGCCAATTTGTTGGGTTTCTATATTTTTATGTCAAACTTCCAATTTTTCTCTTTGTTCAGATGGGCCATATATTTGCAAAACTTTGGAAGTAGCCCTTCTTCCTAACTTCTTCAATATGTTCTTGCAAGTTACAGCTTTGACCACCCCTCTTCTCTCTTTCAAAATTTAATCGTCTTTAAAAAATTTAGTTTGCTTCTTTGGGTGACGATCTCTTCCTTCCCATTGTTCTGAATTCCCTTTCTCCTTCTTCTTCTTCTTATCTCATTCCTGCTCGATTTCCATTTCTGTCTTGCTCTTTTTGCACGAGTATGCAAGCAACTAGGCCATATTTTAGCATACCGAGGTTTTTTACAATGATAATTTTGTATACCCCTAGGTTTAAGTAGACTATGTTTTGCACTGTACTACCTATGTTTAAGATATGCATCATCTGTTCTGATATTTTGACCCTCAGTATAATATGTTTTTTTAATGTCGATAAATTTGTGCTTAATACTTTCAAAAAATTTTAGGGGTTTGATATTTGTTGTTGCATGATTTAAATAATCTATTTTTAGCATTTTTGTTTAGTTTTTCTTATTTGCCTAGCGTGTTAAAAGTTGTTTAATTTGTTTTAATTATCATGAAGGGGAAATGTTCCATTCTACTGTTTGTTTTTGTGTTCTGTATAAATTCTTATGATGTTGTCTTTAGTAAGTTTATATGATTGATATTAATTAGGAAAATTTTATACAAAGAATGACATTAAATATGATCCTTCAGATCATTAGATAGGAATTCTTTATATCATTTTGTGATAATTATAATGTTTGTTTGGTCATTAATGAAGTTTTTAGTTCAAATTGTTGAATAATAAGTGTTGATTTTTAAACATCATTGAATGTTTATTTGCAGGATTCATGTTCTGCCTCATTTTTTAACTCAAGTTAACCTTATTCACCACAATAAAAAGATTAGGTTTAGTTGATATAGAGGCTTGATGATAGGAATTTTCAATGACTACAATGTCATCTAAAAAAATATCCAAAATAAATCCTAAAAATTGCGGAGAAATTTATATGTTCTTTTTTGTTAATGTTATGTTATCTTTATTAAATTATTATTCATTAAGTAACTTGCAATGTGTAAAGTTAATAGTGCTTTAAAAGACATATGGAATTTTTATTATCCTAAATAATTAATGCTGGATGGTTTATAATTTATCATGACTTACTTTGAATTGATTATAGATTTATAGAAAGCCAAAAGTCAAAATCGAAAGTTAGGATTTTAGAACCCTGAGGAGGAAATTTAGTGTGTGAAGTTGTTGCTGGCTGCTTACTTTGGTTAACATGGTTAAAAACTTGAGAAAGTCTCTATGCATAGCATAACGTATATGCTTGGAATTTGTTTAACATATTAGTCTGTCTCTGTTTTGAATATAACCTTATCATTTACTTCAGTAAAAACAATGTAAGTGTGTATTCAAATTCAAACTCATCTTAATCTTACTATTAAAAATTTTTCTAATAGAAAATCTAATTAAAAAATTCATTTGTTGAATTTATAAAGAGGTAGGAATTATGTAAAATGCTGTCAAACTGTCAAAGAAAAATCTCTCTCTATCTCTCTCTTTTTGGTTTTTAAAGCTATTGTTTATGACTTAAATATTGATATTAATAAGAACTATTTATTTTATTTTATAAAAAATTTAAAATTTTAATTTAATTTAATTTAATTAATTACATATTCTATTTTTATTTTTGTAATATTTTACAGTTTACTCATTGCTTCTTTTGCTTTTATTGACTTTATTACATATTTTTTTACCATTATTATTTATAATTTCCATGCCAGTATTATAAAAATAGTATAAATATACCATTATATATTTAATGTTGTTATAAATATATTTTGAATAAGTTAAAATTTTAAAATAAAAGGTATTAAATGAAGTAATTAATTATATATTATATTTTTTAATCAAAATATTTAAGAATTAATTCAAATTTATTTTTTAAAATATTGCCAATATTATCTTGATACTAATTTTTAATTGTTATATTTCAAATTAAATACATAACAATTGAAATTTCATCAAAGTTTATAATTTAGGCTGTGCTTCACTTCTTTTTATTTATTTTATTGCATCTTTTATGCTCACTTTTGCTATAGAAGTTGAGGTGTCAATATCATAGAACAATAAATATAATATAATATACTAATATCATTGAATAGTATAAATATATGATAATATATTTTTTATTACAAAAACATTTCAAATAAATTTAAGTATAATTTAATTATATTGTTAAATTATAAATTATATTTTCATCGTGCACACCTTTTCTTCTCTTTATTTGCTTTATGACTTTTTTATTTTATGAGTTAAGTGCTTTTTTTATTTACTTCATTACATATATATAATATCTATTTCATTATATGTATTTTTCTATATTCACTTTTGTTATTTATAATATATCAATTATATATTCTATTGTTCAACAAAATTTCAAAATTTAAGCCAAATTTATTTATCTAAATTTTGTAAATATTTTTTTACATCAACTTTTATTTTTTATATTTAAATTAAATATAAATTAATTGAAAATTTGTCAATATTTACAATTTATGTATGATTTTACTTATTTTTATTTATTTCATTACATATTTATCATTTTTTTTGTATTTACTTTTTTTTTTATTTACATCTCATATACTTGTATATATTATAATATAATATAGTAATTTTTATTTTTATTATAAAAATATTTCATATAAGTTAAAATTTTAATTTATTTAATTAAATTATTTTATAATTTATTAATTATTTATTTTCCTTTTTTAATCTAATTCATATTTTTCTTTCTTTCTCTTTTTTTAAATCCACTTCCGATGCTTATACTCTAGCACTATTTTTACAAATAAGTATACATACGATAAAATATATATCTTATTTTTGTTATAATTTTTTACTAAGTAAAAATTTTAATTTAATTGAATTTTATTTTTTACTTTTATATTATTTTATAATTCATCTATTATTTCTTTTCTTTTTCTTTACTCTATTTCACATTTTTCAATTTTTTTATAACCTAAATGCTAATATTACCTAGCATAGATATAATATCATATTTGAAGTATATTATAAAAATATTTTAAATATGCTAAAAAATAAATGTAAAAAGTATCAATTGAAATAATTAATTATATATTTTATTATTTAATAAAAATATTTATAAATTAAAATCAAAATTTTCTATTCAAATTTTTTAAATGATTTTTTATATCAATCTTTTGTTATTATATTTTAAATTAGATATATATTAATTAAAAATTTTCCAAGTCTATACAAATTATATATTATTTTACTTCTTTTTATTTATTTCATTGCATATTTTCTTTTCAATTTATGCTATTACATGTTTTTCTTTCTCCATTATATTATTTATAATTTAAATACTAATATTACTAAAAATTGTTTAACAATATGATATAATTAATTTTTATTATTATTTTTGTTTTAAATAATTGAGAATTTGATTTAATTGAATTATCTACTTATATATTATATTTTTAATATTTATATTACTTTATAATTCATCCATTATTTCTCTTTTTTATTTTTATTATATTTTTAATATCCATTTCTATTATTTATAATTAGACATTGAAATTAGAAATATGTATATGCGTATGTATGTATGTATGTATGTATGTATATATATGTGTGTGTGTATATCATGATATAAGATTAATCTTATTATAAAAATATTTTTAAAAATTTATAAACTTAATTTTGATATTATTAATTGAATATATAATTGTTTTTTTTATTTTTAACAAAAAATTTAAAATTCAAATTTAAATTTATGTAATTAATTTTTTGGTTATTTTTATATCAAATTTCAAGTGTTGAATTTCAAATATTTGGATTTAAAAAAGATCTCATGAATATTTTTTCCTTTCAAGAGATATTGGAGTGAAATAATTAATATATTAATATTGGAAGACTCAAAATATTTTTCCAATATATCATTTTTGTACCTAATAAAATTTATAAGTATGGGAAGAAGTTTAGTCAAATATAAAAGTTTTTCATTTGTCCTTCTCTCTCTCTCTCTCTCTTTTGTTTAGGTCATTTATACTTCTATTGATTAATATTATATGTAATGATCATTATTATAAATATGCGTTAATTAAAATTTTGTTCTTTTATAATATATATATATATATATATATATATCATTTTTATCTATATTATTACATTTTATCATTTCATATAATTTATAAATTAAATATTAATATCATTGAATGGTATTAATGTAATATAATTTTTTTATTATATTTTTTAATAAGTTAAAATTTTAATTTTACTGAATTATTTTATTATATATTATATATTTTTACTTTTATGACATTTTTATAATTTTAAATTTTAAATTTAAGCATATAATAATTATAATATGAACATGATAAATTATATTTAATATTTTTGTAATTTTTTAACATATATAATGTTTATTATTGTTATTTTAGAAAAAAAAAATAGATACCCGTGCCTAAAAGCTAGTGAAATAAAAAATGTGGCAGGCTAGTCCTATGCTAACCTGTGAGTGCTAATCCCCCGCTTGTAGACGAGCTTCAAGTCTAGCCTTCATATGAGCCCAATAGGTGGACCGTCTTCCCTGTTTAATTAGCCGCTGAGGGATCCGTGTCTGCTACCAGAAAATCCTGAATTTTCAAGAGAAATCTTGAAAAATGAAAAAAATGATGGAGTCTAAGCCAAATTTAATTTGAAGAATTTTTGTCAAATTTTTTAAAAACATTTAAAAAATATGAAATTTTTATATTTATTTTAAATTTTAAAAAAATATTTTTAAAAATATTCATATTCTTCAAAATATTTTTAACTCAATATATCTCTAAAATATTCTTATAAGACAATTGAGTATCTTATATTTTTATAATATAAGAATGTTTAATTAATATAAATAAATTATTTTACTTATCTCATCATCTATCACAATCAATCACACATTATTAATTATTACTACCAACCACCATTTCTTTTTAATAATTATTATTGGCCAATACTCATTACCTATAACCACCTATTAGTGATGACCTTTGTTTGCTAGCACCATCAATTATTAATAATTATCATTAATCATTATTTATTATTAGTGAGTATTATTGATTATTATCTATAACTACTAACTTTTATCTATTACTATCTACTGGTGGTGATCCTTGTTTATCACCACATATTATTAGTAATTATTATTGATTATCATCAATTATCAGTAATTATTATTTATCACCATTTACAATGGATGACTACTATTCATCACTACTAATCCTGATAATTACTATCAACTATCAATCATTCTCAATGATTATTGCTAACTATCACCCATCATTGATGATTATCGTCTATCATTATTATTATTATCATCAATTATCGATAACTATCATTAACTACTAATTATTATCATTAATTATTTAATTTTTAATAAAAATATTTTTTATAATTAAGTAATATTTTTAAAAATATTTAAAAATAATATTATAATATTTCTGAGAATACTTCTAATTAAACAAAATATGGTAATATTATATTTTCAAGAATAAAATTACTGGGAATCATATTTTCAACAATGTTTGATTCAACAAACTAAACATTACCTTGGACACAAAGGAAAATATTCCAATTTTGTTTTTGTGATAAAAAATTAATAGAAAAGAGAACTTCTCCCAACTCTACTAAATCAGATATTAGTGGTATAGTAAAGTTGCAAATAAAAGCTTATTCAAAAATTACTATTATGCAAAAACAATGCTAAAGAAAAAACGTTGCAAGGGCTAAAATACAATTAATTGGCTACTTTTACAAAAAAAAATATTTTTAGGAATTTAAAAATGAATTTTCTATAGAAAAATAGAGAAGAAGGTTGAAGAAAGGATTTTTTTTTTGGTTGTTTTCCGTGCTTTGAAATGATTAAAATTATTTCAAAATATCATTCTAGACATTTGAGAGGCAATGACTCAAATAATTATTTATTAAAATATAACTGTTAATATTATGCGGCTAAAACATAATGTGACTTTGAAGTCTTGCTTTTGTCTTCATGAGTAAGCCTTGTGTTTCTTTTTCCTTTCCACTAGTTAAGTACCCGAGTAATGCATGGAAAAATTTTTGAAAAAAAAATACGACGTTAAATGAAGCTTATAAATTTCAAACATACTTACATATTATATATGAACATATCACTTAAATAATTAATAAGCATAATAATAGAAAAAACAACGAAATCATTATAGATTAACATAATAGAGATATAAGATCAATTCACATACATGTAATTCCTTAATTCCTGAAAATTTTCTTAAACTCTCAAATTAATTTGTATTATTATTTCAAATAATTAACATATTAGATTAAAGCAAAGAGAAATTTTCATGTTAAAATGGCCATTCATACAAAATTTAGTTGCAATGATGCCAAATTAATGTAAATTTTTTTAAATTGACACTAAATTGATAAAAAAATCTTTTAGTAATAATTTGATATTCCTCTAATCTTTCAAGAACTAATTTTGTAGTTTATTCTATATTATATATTGTATTATATTTTTTTAAGCATAGTAATTAACATATAGAAGAAATGAAATGAAATTAATTATGATTAAAACTTTAGTCAAAATTAAGTTGAAATCATTATACACATTACATCACAATTATAAAAATCATAGGTTGTAATAATTAATTACTAAAATTATAATAATTCTAAAGTCATAATCTAACTTGGTTATTTATTTACACCTTTTTAATTGCCACGTAGCAAGTAATTCATGATTATTTTACATACAATATTTAAAATAAAATTAAATAACTAATTACCAAAATCATTTACATATGTGTAATTCCTTAATTTTTAACACTTTTTTTATGAACTCTCAAATTAATTTATATTATCATGAACAAACACATTCCATGTGAAAATGGTTGTTCAAGCAAAATTTAGTAATATTAATATTAAATTAATTAAATTTTTTAGATTAGTATTAAAATATATTTCAATTATAATTTGATGTATCTCTAATCTTTCAACTACTAATTTGATAGTTTACTCTTTATTATATATTACATTATATTACTCTAAATATAGTAATTAACATACAAAAAAATTTAATGAAATTAATTGTGACTAAAATATTAGTCAAAATTACGTCTAATTTATTCTCCAATTGACATATACTTATTGCATATATTACAAAGAAAAAAACAATTCGCCATGTTCAATTTGTGTAAGTGTAGGCAGCTATTTATGAATACATTAGATATAATATTTAAAAAAATTTAAATAATTAATTACCAAAATTAATTACATGAATTTAATTCCTTAATTCTTGTCACCTTTATGAACTCTCAATTAATTTATGTTATTATATTAAATAATGAAAATATTAGATTGAAACAAAGTCAAAATTTTAAAGTATAATGACTACTTATGCAAAGTTTTGTAGTAGTAATATTAAACTAATTTAGTAGTAGTCAAAAATTTTTAAATTGATATTAAAATATTTTTTAATAATAAATTTTTTTAATATTAGTAGAAGTGATTATATCACTAAAAGCACACATATAAAAAACCAAGGATCAAATCCTAGATAAAATCGAAGGCATAAGGCTTTAAAAAAATATTAGATATCATTCGAGTCAAAGGTTCTTAGCATTCTTCAATAATAATTTGATGTTATTCCAATCTTTCAAGTGCTAATTTAGTTTATACAGCTACTTATAGAAGAATTAATCATGCTTAATTTGTGTAAGCTTATTTTATTTTAAGCATAGTAATAAGAGTAAAATATACTACTGTCTCTTATAGTTTACTTTAATTATATAGACCTTCCTTCTTGTTTGAAATTTTACATCGACCTTCCTTAAAACCCAAAAATGCACCACATAAATCCTTTTTTAACTAGCAATGATCAACACCGTCTAGTCAATGAATTAAAAAAAAATTTTTACCTTCATGAACTTGTTATAAATGGAACTTAAAGACCATAAACACCAACTTTGCTATCGTAGGAAGGTTACAAGGATTTTCCAAGCGTATCAACTAACTTTGCTATTATAGGAAGTAAGATCCATATCTTTTAGAATTATTTTGTCTTACATTCTCATGATTTATTGATTTCACCAGTTTTGTGTTCACCCAAGTTTCTTGCTATAAATTTTAGTTTTCTTTAATAATATGAGACCATATTCTTTAATTTCAAGCAAAAAGATAACATTTTTGAAATGATATGAATTATTTTGCAATGAAACAGCTTCAACATAAAGTTACAATTAGATTGTTGAAGTCAAGCTTCTAAATAAGTTCTTGGTAAATTATTTAATACTAAATGTCATATCCTCTCATAAGTGCTAATCTCTACTAACCATTATCCTCTAATCTTTTCAGAAACTTCAACACTTGAAGCATGGTAGGCTTATTTGTAGGATTTTTAAAGAGGCATACATAAACAATCTATAGCATTTGAAGTATCATCTACTTTAAATTTGCATGAAGAACTACTAGGTTAAGAACATTAGTAGCCTAACCTTTCTTGATCTTCTGAGAAACCTATCTAACCAAATTCCCACCTTTAATTTATTTGAAATCAGAACTAGTTGACTATTTTCCTATCACCAATTTAAGCAAAAGGATGCCAAAGTTATAAACATCTCCCTTAAATGATACTTAAATTTATACTACATAATTCAATCATGCTCCTCCATTATCAAAATCATAAATTTTTAGGCATTTGTTTATGCATTGATTAACCATAAATAGAGCAAATAGGTTTTGCTTCCTATAGATTATTTCATAATTTAACATCTTAAATCATTATTCTTAGTTTTAGAAGCATTAATTTTTAAGAAATTACAATTTTTTCACACCTTAATACAAAGTTCACATTTTAAATTAAATGAGCAAAACCCCTTTAGCCTAATTGAGAAAATTATGCAACTTTACACCCTAAGAACTTGACCTAATATATTGAAAATAGTTAAGATTAAGCCTTACTAATATGAATCACAGAGGATGGTGAGCTCAAATCTACCCAATTGCTATCATTACCAAAGCTTTAATCACTTTTCGAAGAGAGAAACACATAGAAGCAAGGCCAAATCATCAGACAACCAAATAACAAAAAGATAAAATCATCTTTTCCTAATTAATTTTTTTGAGAATATTATAAAAATGAATAGAAGAATAACAATTGAAATATTCCTAACATTTGGTCATTAAATAGACTAACATGTAAGATATCAAACTAGAAAGGATGTTTGTGTAATTGAGGTAAACCACAAGAGAGGGCTGTTATTTTACTCTAATAATAAATATACATAAGAAATTAAATGAAATCAATTATGAAAAAAATATCAATCAAAATTAATTCCAAATTATTATCCATCTAACATACACTAATTACATATATGACAAAAAAGAATTAATTAGGCTCAATTTGTGTAAGCTTATCTAACTACTTTTAATTAGATTATATACAATATTAATATAAAAGGTAATGATTAGTTACCAAAATAAATCATATTTAACATAAATTGCTTAAACTAAATAAGCACCTTTTGTTAACACAAAGATAAAGTCTTACAATTTAAACCAATCATTAAGTAGACATTAGGAAATACCAAGTACAATAATTTTGTGTCAATATCTGAAGTACAATCCTTCAAGCTATTAATGTCAACAGAACTTTCAAAAGTGGTTGAAGAGGGATTCTACATAAGAACTTTATTATAATATGAAAACAAACATCCATTGCTTTGTAATTTCAAAAAAAATATTGTTTATAAAAAAAGTACACCTTTAAATTCTTCCAAACCATGTCAAAACCACACAACATAGGCTATGATACATTGTAGTTAATCTCATCCTACGTGCGTGCACCCATATAAGGCACAGAGAAAACTAATACATCTATATAATTAAGACATCACAAATTTGGCTCAATTATATGTAAAATAAAGGGATATTCTAAAAAATATCATTCATTCATTAAAACTACAACATTTAATTACAACAAAATGAATCATGATAAAAGATCATTAACATTCTGAACAAATCCTAAATGTATAATTAGTAAAATGTATTCTTACCATAAAATTGATTACTAAGTCAAGTAATACAATTCGTTTACATACTTAATATCCATCAATCAAAGGAAAATCCACTTGTTGCTCAAATTAAAATAATAATAAGTAAATTAAATCTTCTTTTTATCCTGAAAATTGAACAAAATAGAAGAAAATTTAATTAATAGAATCGAAGCCAATGAATCATAAAGAACTTAACCTCAATCAATGTACTTAAGCAAGTATAATTGATAGATGATATTTGTTTGTACAAATTCAAACCTATTCATGAGAAAAGCAATAACTAACCTGAGAATATAGTTTGAAGGTAATACTTATATAGTTAATCAAATAGAAAAAATCAATATGTTCAAAACATGCATGAGAAATTTAAGAAAAAAAAAAGAAAGAAAATTAGTTACAAAAAATCCAAATGTACATAATTCAGATTTAATATGCAATTAACTTAACCAATCGAAGAATGAAAAAAATGCCTGAGTAAAAGATGTAATCATTTTTAATGCTAATCAATCCTCATTACTAAGGGAATAATGCAATTAACAGACTTAATACTTACTTTGCTAAAATTATTTCTAATTGTTGTATTGGTTTAGTTTCAAGAAACAATTAAAGATGAAATGTGATTATATCGATAAAAATCATGACTTATATTCCAATCAATCAATTATATAGTATGATAGGAAATTTATTAAAATTTATAATTTTCTATTAATTTATATTCTTAAACTGATTTTAGCCATTAAATGAATTTTAAACCTATGGCTGAGATTTCTTTTCTTTTTGGCTGGAATAATGCAATTAATAGACTTAATACTTGCTTTGATAGAATTATTTATAATTATTGTATAGGTTCAATTCCTAGAAATAATTAAAGATGACACATGATAATATCCACAAATAGATAAAATCATGACTCACTTTTTAATCAATTAATTATATAGTATATAATTATAATTTTTAATTAATTTATATTTTTAAATCGATTTTAGCCATCAAATGTGCTAGTAATGGATCCCTCCTAAGTAGACCCATAGTTCCTTTATATTTGTTATTTAATAAAAAGGATTGAAACAAAAAAAAAAAAAGAAAGCCTAATATGAGTGTAGGCTTTAGAGCCAAATTTGACTTGTTTTAGGAGTTGGATATAATAAGTCATAAGGGTTATATTTTAGGATTTAGCTCCTTTAAAGTACATTTTGCACTTTAAAGAGTAAAATATATTATCAAAGCTATTAATAAAAAAATTAAGGGAGTGAATAATTATGTATTTAAAAATTATTAATTTTCATTTATTGTTATTTCTAAAATCTTAAACCCTTGATTTTTTCATCAATGGCTTTGGTGATGCACTTTAGAGGAGTCCAATCCTATATTTTGTAATTAAAAAAGGCATATGTTTTCTTAGGTTTCCATGCACCATGATGAGAAAGCCTTGTTAAAATTAAAAAAAGGCAGGAGCTATGCATTAATGTCTTTGATGTTAAGGAGAAAGGAAGAGGTTTTATGTAATTTTGCCGAATTATGTCAGAAGATATATCATTATATTTACTTAAATTCACACCAAATTTTAGTATGTTATTTTTGGTAATTTGAGTAGTATAGTACATATTTTTTTTGTTAGTTTTCTCTTCTTTTCTACTAAATTTTTTTATAATAATTAATAATAATAATTATTTAATTGTATTAAGAATTTCACCTATTTTAGTAAAGAGTTGTATACTTGTTATTTTCTAAAATTTCTAGAAAGATATTATATCCATTATTTTATTAGTGAAGCTATTTATTGGATTAGGTCCTGTGGTTTTTACTCTCACATTAAAGGACTTTTCATATTAAAAATTGTTAGTCTTCTAATTTATTTTTCTCAAAAGATTGATCTAAGTAAATTATTTAATTTTTGCTATGTGTTACTCTAATTTTATATTTTTCCTAACAAGTAATATTAGAGTTCAGTTATGGTACAATTTACTTGTATGAACATAGAGACTAACAAAAAAATAGAATAATATTTTTGAATGTGAAAATTGTGCTCCTTGAAAAAGAAAGATGGAAGATTTACTTTATATAAAAAATTACTATTTATTTGTATTTGCTACTAAAAACTTGAAAATAAATTAGATTTAGAATGAGATTTATTGCATATGCAGGTTTATAGACATATTAAGTAGTGGGTAGAAGAGAATGTGTGGAATCATAGTGAAAAGGAGACATATACTCATAAATTGTGTATTAAACTTGAAAAGTTATATGCCAGAAAAATTAAGAATAATAAAATATTCTTGAAAAAGAAAATGATGAGTATCAAATATCAAGATGGTACTTCAATATAGATAATTTGAATAAGTACTAAAAGATTATTAGTTAGCTTTCTATTATAGGTATCAAATTTGAAAATGAAGTTTAGAGTTTGATAGTTTTTTATTTACCATGCTCATAGGAAACATTCAAAATATCTATATTTAATTTTACCCTAGATGGCATGATGATTAAGGAAATTACTAAAAATATTATCTTGAATGAAAAGTTGAGAAAGGTATCACATGATTCTTCTTTATAACCAAGTACTATGGTTACTAAGTCTCGAGGGAAAGGTAAAATTTAGGATGTAAGGAATGAAGATTAGAGCAGAAACAAACCTAGGAAAAGATTTGAAAGTGTTAAGTGTCATTATTCTTGCAAAAAAGGACATATAAAAAATATTGCTAGAAATTAAAGAAGGAAAATAAAAATAAAATTCATATAAAAAAAAGGAAAGGTAAAGAAGATGAAAATGGTGAAGATAAGGCTAATATAACTATTAATTGATTTGTTTTAGTTCATGAAGATGATATTGTTAACCTTACTAAAAATGAAACTAGTTAGGTAATTGAATGTTAGTGTATATGCCCTAAAATCAATCATATTGATGATTGTAAATTTGAATCGTGTTATTTTAATGAAAATTTTAATTATTATATTTATATATATTATTTATGTAATATATTTAATTATGATAATAACCTTAGAATAATTATATTCTTAAATGTCCCTAATTATATATCATTGTGGATTAGGTTATTTTGATATGTTAAAACTAGCATGTGTATTGACTTATATGAGATATTAAGTTTACACATGAGTAGAAGTTAGAAAACTTGTATACTAAACCAACCTATCCTAAGAACACTACATGGGTCATTATATGAGTGTCATGAATGATTCTTACTGATCATTATTAACATGGTCCTTTGACTTGAGATTGTCAAGGTTCCCTACATGTGAGTTTTATATTTTGATACTATTCTATGTCACTCATGGTTGAGTGAATGCAAGGGAAGTTATTGAATATGTCACATATTATGCGGAGGGGTTTATGTGATCAAGATGAAATTTTTTCCTCCTATATAACAGGAATAACATCTGTGGGCCCCTTAATTAAGCAAAGCTAAGAAAATGCATAGTCATACTTAAAATAAATTAACATGAGATGTCAATTACATTTGCTTCAGTTAGCTTACTTACAGATCAAAAAACCTTAAGATTAGGCTATACGAGAATAACAAGGTCCATGTCTCGCGCTCAATTTAGATGTTTAGGATAAAAGGATATAGATAATGATCACGTATAAAGGTTTAGTCAAATCACCAACTTACTCATTATTTGGATAATAATGATGTGTTGCTAGACACCGCTCATTATTTATGATTATTAATATGATTAATGATCATTGCTAACGTAATGAGAGCCTGTAGGGTCGCACACTTAGAGCCTAGTGGATTTGGAATTAATGGACCAAATTGTTTAGGCTTAATATTTGAGAATTTCATGTTATAATTATAAAGCCCAATAACAAGCCGATAATTATATATGGAATAAAACCTAATTAGTTAGGATTTTCTATGCATCTATTTAAATAGACTTGTTAGATAATAATATATTATTATTCACGCATCCCAAGCATAGAAAAAATCCTAGCACCTCTTCTTGACTAAAAACACTTGAAGAGGCGTAGCTAGCACTACGAGGAAAAGGAGAACAATTCTAACTAGTGTTCGTGTGGACATTCATCAGTGATTCATGGATTCGTGTGGATACCTCAGAGTCTTCGGCCAAAAAGAAGCTAAAGAGATGATCAAAGATTGAGTTTTTAAGTCATCATTAAAGGTATTGAATGAATTCTTATTCTAATTTAACGTTTTACATAGATCTATTAGTTAGGATCGATTTATTCCACTATGCTTGTTTAGCCCCCGATCCCAACATTGAAGTGGTACTTCCACCCATATTACATGTAGAAGGGACATTTTTTCATCTTATACTCCTGGTGATTTTGGAGATGTAAAATTAGCTCATGAAGGTGCAATAAAATGTGGTGGTATTAGAGATGTCATTTTAAAAAATCTGATGGAACCAAATTAACACTTAAGTATATAAAACATGTTCTAAACATTCAATTGAGCTTACTTTTGTATGTAAACTTTATGATGAAGGGTATGATAACTTCCTCTCATATGACTAGCGAAATATTACCAAGGGTTCTATAATTGTGCTTAAAGGTTCAAAATATTCTACATTTTTCTTGACTTAAGCAAAAATTGTTAGAAATGTTATTAATTCTACAAAATCAAGTGATAAGATTAAGTTATGATATAAAAGGTTATGTTATATGAGTGAAAATAGGATTGCTATTTTGGCTAAAAGAAATGCATTATGTGGAGTATAAAATTCACATTTTACAAAAGTGTAATCATTGTCTTGTTGGAAAACAAAATAGAATAGCTTTTGAGAGTCATTTGCCTTTCAGAAAATCAAAGATACTTGAATTTGGTGCATTCTAATATGTATGATCCTATAAGTAAAAGGACATTTAATTGTTCTCTTTATTTTATTACCTTCATTGATGATCACTCAAGAAAAATATAAGTATATATATTAAAGATAAAAGACCAAGTGTTTACGACATCTAAACAATTTCATACTTTAGTTGAAAGAGAAATAAGGAAAAAGTTAAAATGTATACACAATAACAACAAAGGTGAATATTTAGGACCTTTTGATGCTTATTGCAAAGAATAATATATTAGATATCAAAAGACATTACTAAAGACTCTTCAGTTGAATAACTTAGTTAAAATGATAAGTAAAACATTGATTAAGACAGTTAGATGTTTGCTTTTACATGTTAGATTGCTAAAAACATTTTGGGTTGAAACTTTAAATATAGTTATGTATGTTTTGAATTACTTACCATATGCTCCTTTGTAATTTGATTTGCCAAATGAGGTTTGGTTAGATAAGAATGTTTCTTATGATTATTTATAAGTTTTTGGATGTAAAATATTTGTGCATATTCCTAAAGATAAGAGATCCAAGCTTGATGTGAAGATAAAGCAATGCATATTTTGGGTTAGATGAATTTGGCTATAAATTCCATGATCTTGTTGAAAAGAAGCTAACCAGAAGTAAAAATGTTGTGTTTATAAAAGATCAATTATTAAAATACATTAGTAAAGAAGAAATGATGATGCCTTAACATAGTAAAGCATCACTTAACTTAGATATAGTTTATCCAAGAAAGGAACAAGATAGAGTTAAACCTTAAAATTTTAAGCATAATGCAATTGATACAAATGAGCCTACATAAAATGATATTAACGAACAACTAACACTAAAAGCTCCAGTTATTGCATTAAGAAGATCTACTAAAATTAAATAACTTTTTACAAGGTATAATAAAGATGAGTTTCATTCTTTTAATTGATAAAAAAGAGCTAGAATGTTATAATGAGGCCATAGAAAATGAACATAAAAGTGAGTGGATTGAAGCTGGGTAAGATAAAATGAAACCTTTGCATGAGAATCACACTTATAAGTTAGTAAAATTACCAAAAGTTATGAGAGTTTTGAAGAACAAATGGGTACATAAAATAAAGAATAAAAAATACAACTTTAAGCCTCGATATAAAGCAAGATTGGTTATGAAGGGATTTAATCAAAGAAAAGGAATTGATTTTAGCAAAAAATTCTCTTGTTAGGAAAATATCTTCTATTCATATAGTGCTTGGCTTAGTGGCAAGTCTTGATTTGGAAATTCAACTAATAGATGTGAAGATAGAATTTCTTCATGGTGATTTAGAAGAAAAAATTTAAATGGAGAAAGTAGAGAGTTTTGAAGTGAAAGGAAAAAAAAATTATGTATGTAAATTGATGAAGAGTCTTTATAGGTTAAAGTGG
The DNA here is from genome assembly GCA_020226215.1 of Sindora glabra. NCBI lineage: Eukaryota > Viridiplantae > Streptophyta > Magnoliopsida > Fabales > Fabaceae > Sindora > Sindora glabra. Next base: position 51,966,020 of record CM035232.1, on the reverse strand, counting down.
GCTTTTAGATAATGATACAAGAAGTTTGATTCAATTATAAGGGAGCAAGGTTACTAGAAGACAAATTTTAATTACTATGTATTTGTTTAATAATTCTTTAATGGTAAGTTTATTATTTTTTGCTCTATGTTAATGATATTCTGATTTGTTAGCAAGAATGTTATAGGAATTGCTGAAGCAAAGAAATAATTAAGTAAATTTTTTGCTATGAAGGATTTATGCCAAGCAAAACAAATTCTGGGTATGATGATTACTTGAAACAGAGGTGCAAGAAAGTTTTATTTGTTACAAGGGAAGTATATTAAAAAGGTACTTTAAATGTTTGGTATAGAAAATGCCAAAGATGTTTCTAGTCCTCTTACTGCTCACTTTAAATTAAGTACCAAGTAATATCCAACTATGGATAAGGAGCAATAAGATATGGAAAGAATTCTTTATGCCTCAATATTTAGAAGTTTAATGTATGCCATGGTATGTATTAGACCTGGCATCGTTCATGCCATTGGTACAATAAGTCATTTTCTCTCAAATCTAAATAGAGAGCATTAGAATTCTACAAAATGAATTATAAGATATCTTTGAAGTACAACTAATTTAAGCTTATGTTTTAAAGCTAAAACCCTTATTGATTGGTTTTACTGATGCAAACCTAACTAGAGATATTAATTTTCATAAATCTACTTTTGATTACTTAATCAAGTTTGCAAGGAGAATTGTGGTATGGCAATCTAGATTATAGAAATATGTTGCTCTTTCAATAATAAAGGTAGAATTTATTGCAACAACTGAAATGTATAAAGAGTTGTTATGGATGAAGAAGTTTCTTCAAAAATTTAGATCTAATCAAGATCATTATATTTTGTTCTATGACAATTAGAATGCAATACATCTTGATAAGAATTCTGCTTTCCATGCAAGGTCAAAACATATTGATGTTCATTACCATTGGATACATGATGTTTTAAGTAATAAGTTCTTAAAATTTGATAAAGTTCATATATATGACAATGGTGCTAATATATTCACTAAACCTTTACTAAAAGAAAAGCTTGAAGCATATTATTCAATAATCAGAATGAAGGTGTTCCCCACTTAGTTGAAAGCCAAATATTTGTTAATGGTAGGTTTCTCTTAAGTGGACCCATAGTTTCTTTATTTTTTTTATTTAGTAAAAAGAATGAAGAAAAAAAGGAAAGCCCGTGTTGGGCTTTAAAGCTAAAATTGGCTTGTTTTGGGAGCTGGATACAATAAACTATAAATGGTTATATTTTATAATTGAAAAATGCATATATTTTCTTAAGATTTCATTCACCATGATGAGAAAGCCTCGTTAAAATAAAAAAGGGCAAGAGTTGCGCACATAGGTCTTTGCCATTAAGGAGAAAGGAAAAGGTTTTATGCAATTTTGCCAAATTATATTAAAACATTTATCACTATATTTACTTAGATTCATACTGATTTTGAGTATATTCTTGGTAAATTGGGTAATATAGTGTATTTTTTCATTGGTTTTCTCTTTTTCTCTATTGGCTTTCTTTTACAATAATTAGTAATAATTATTATGTTAATTTTGTTAAGAATTTCACCTATTCTGATGAAGAATTTTATATTAGTTATTTCTTAGAATTTCTAAGAAGATATTGTATCTATTATTATTTTATGAAAAATTTTATCAAATTAGGTCCCATGATTTTTACTCTTATAGTGAAGAGTTTTTCATGTTAAAAATTGTTAGTCTTCTTTCTAGCATCATTCTATTCCTAGAACTCACAGAAATCCCTCGAATAATGCCATCATCTATTCTATGTACATTATTTTTTGGTGATTTATTTTATTATATGTGTGGAAAAAGTTAATCTAAGTGAGTTATTTAATTTTCTATTATATATTACTTTGATCCTATATTTTTCCTAGCAAGATAAAGTTCAAACCTATGGTTAAGATTCCTTTTCTTTTGGTGAAGATAACATAATTAATGAATTTACTACCTTTTTTGGTAGAATTATTTCTAATTATTTTATTAGCTCAATTTCAAGAAACAATTAAAGATGAATTATGATATTATCAATAAAAATCATGACTCACATTCCAATCAATTAATCATATATTATGATAAGAAATTTATAAAACTTTTAATTTTTCATTAATTTATATTCTTAAATTGATTTTAACCATCAAATGAAGTTCAAAACCATAGCTAAGATTTCTTTGCTTTTTAGTAGGAATAACGCAATTAATGGGCTCAATACTTGCTTTAATAGAATTATTTCTAATTGTTGTATGGTTCAATTCTTAAAAACAATTAAAAATGAAACATGATAATATCCACAAATAGATAAAAATCACAACTCATGTTTCAATCAATTAATTATATAGTATATAATAAAATGATAGGAAAGTTATCCAAATTTATAATTTTTTATTAATTTATATTTTTAAATTGATTTTAGCCATCAAATGAAGTTCAAACCTATGGTTGAGATTCCTTTGCCTTTTGATGGGAATAATATGATTAATGGACTTAATACCTTCTTTGATAGAGTTATTTCTAATTGGTGTATTAGTCAAGTTCCTAGAAACAATTAAATATGGAACATAATTATATCCATAAATAGATAAAAAAAAAAGCATGACTCATGTTCCAATCAATTAATTATATAGTATGTAGTTAATATGACAAGAAATTTATCAAAATTTATATTTCTTTTCTTAATTTATATTATTAAATTGATTTTAGCCATCAGATGATGTTTAAACCTATAGATGAGATTCCTTTGCCTTTTGGGTAGGAAATTGAATTACGATAAGATGCTATGTGTTTAGAAATTCTTCTTAGGTGGAAGAATTTTATACAATGGTATGATTATAAACTATTTTCAATGGATTTGCAAGCTAATTTGGCTAGATATTAAAACTTTCTTAAGCTTAAATACAATTTTCATCTTTAAAATATAAATTATAAAATTTTGATTTTATTAATTTAAAATTATTTATTTTCATCCTTTAAATATTAAATTAGTATGATTTTAGTCTATTATTTGATTTTCATCAATTTCCATTAGTTACTATTAACTTTTGTCAACTTCTATTTGATCTTGAAGCATTCACTACATTATTTTTCAAATATATCACTTTTTAAAATTTTTTATAGACAATTAACTCTTAAAATCATATAATTTTTCATATGTAATCCATTAAATTTGCTCAAAAATTTTAAAATCTACATGAAAATTTCCTTACGTATTTATGTTATAATGACCCTCAAATATTAAGAGGATAGGCATGCATATGCACATGTAAATAAATATGTATAAGTGAATGCATATGTGTACATGACATGCGATAACCATGAGATGGGCCATATGCAAAGTAAAGGTCAAGGTAAACCAAATATGGGAAGTTAGGAAATTTTCATAATAATAGAAAATTCTGCATAACTAATGTTATTTTGTTCATAACTTAAGGTAGCAACATTTGATATGAAAATGTTTTGAAGAAATAGAAAATTAAAACTTGAGGTTATAGTCCTTGTAAGTTTCATAATTTATTTTCAAATTCATTAAAAGTACAATTTTTCTAACAAAGGAGTGACATTTTGTGCGCAATCTTTTTGACTGATAAATGAAAATTGAGCCTTCCTAATAACTCTAAACACTGAGAGGATATATGTATGTATGTGCATATAAAAATATACATATAAATGTACACACATGTGTAAGTGACATACGATAACCATGAATACAAAGTAGAGATCAAGGTAGACCTAATAAGGAATGTTAGGAAAATTTTATAACTAAAAATAATTTTGCATAATCAATGTTATTTTTGTCTTAACTTAAGGTAGGAATACTTAATTAGAGAATCATTAAAAGAATTGGAAAATAAACATCCAGCACTACAATCATTATAAATTTAATAATTTATTTCCAATCTAATAAAGATAAAAAAATTTCCAAAAGAGGAGTGAAATTTTAGTTGTAACCTTGCAGATTAATCAATAAAAATAGGACTATAACTTTAATTAAGAAGGTTTCATTGTTGAACAGCCAAAATTGGTGAAAAATAAACATCTAAAACTATAATTTATAAAAATTTCATAAGTAAAATCTTATCTAATAAATCTTAATAATTCACGCAACATAAGAGTGAATTTGAGTGAGACTGTACTAACCTATGTGTATTAATCGAGCCATAACTTAGTCTAGACTAGCTTAATTCATGAATAATCAAAATTAAGTGAAAGCTAACATATAGAGTTGTAATATATGTGAGTTTAATGTAGTAATTCTAAATATAGTAATATAGACATAAATTTCCCTAGTAAATAATATATTAGAACTAAAAGTGTGGACATATATGTGTAAACATAAATAATTTTGCATGTATTATATGTGTGTCTATATTAATTATGTATAAATTTGTTGAGAAACTATAAAGGTTGTTATTGGATTAAATGTTCCATAAAATATTGGAAAGTTAAGCCTATATACCTTTTTCAGCCTTAAATTCTAAACTAGCATGACATTATGGCTTGAAGAAAATGGACTGCATATGGGTGTAGTGTGTAAAGTATAAAGGAATGTTAGGCTAAAGAGAAGGCCCAATCAACCTTCTTTAGTAGAATGGCCAAATGGGGTTGTCCTTATCCACCATGGAACCTAAAATTTCCTTAAAACCAAATTACTCTCCTAGGCTAAGCAAAGGAAACATAGCCATGTGAATGAGTCACCACTTGGCAAAAGCACTCTAAATGAAAAGATAAGGTTCTTTACATGAGCCAATTCATTTTAACCTAATTATTTTAGATAATCATTACCTATGCTTTAGCTTAACATAACCAATGCATGTAAGATAGAAAAAAATAACTTATGATAAGGAGTAACAAATGGCCAATTCATGAAAACAAATAAAGTCCTAGGCTATGATCACTTGGAAGGCTAAATTTGAAAATGGTAGCCTAGTGATCATAGTGATTATCCTTTAGCTAATATGGGTGAGGAAGGTGACTTTGGGTAAGAGAAGTCTAAAAGAAAGGATAAGGTTAGGGTAAACTAGTCAATGCTTGCATAGTGATCATAATTATCTACATTATAGGTTCACTTAACTAAAGAAGCATGTCCAAATAACCTTTCTCTCTTTCACATGCATGGATACTTTCACAATAATGAAAGAAATCATTCTTATCCCCCCACATCCCCAAACGCCAAAACTCCCTACTTTTATCTTCTAAGCTAATATTTTCTTTCTCTAACCTTTAGCAATCGAAGCTTAAAAAGGAAGGAAGAAAAGTTCCAATGTTAACTTACAAAACATGAGGGTTTTCTTTCAAAAGTTAAAGGAAAGCACTATAAGGTGAGTAACCTTTACTTTTTCCCTCTATTTTAGGTTAAGGTTCTTATCAAGATTTCATAAAGAAAATTTTAAGAAATAGTATGGGAAAGCTTTAATCATCCTAAGCTAAAAGAATAAAATAAATTTTACTTATTTTTAGAACAAAGAATATATAGTGATTTTGAAGAAATATCTTGATTAGAGAAAATGTGGCTCTTGAGTAATAAAGGTGAAATAAGATGGAAACAATCCAAATCTATGAATTAATGATTAGCTAGATAAGTAATGAAGAAATTCCTAAAATATAATGAACTTTGAAGTCAAAAGGTATCACTTTGATCTTATTTATGTGATACATGCCTTGAGTATAATGGGATAGTAATTAGTAAAATATAAATTTTGTATAAATAATAGTGTTTGAATCATTAAGAATAAAAAGGAACTTTGAAGTATGGATAAAAGTTTGGCTTTAACCACTTATGCCCTTAGCCTTACGTTATACTGAAATTTCCACTAAATTTAGAATTTAAAGGTTCCTAATACAAATAAAAGTTTTGGATGTTGTTAATACTTAAGAATTTTTAAAGTGTGAAATTTATGAACTTTACGTCATAAAGAACTATAGGAGAAGAGGTAAGCAAAGGTAAGTATTGTTTTGCTCAATTGTATAATGCATAACTAGTTATAGTTATAATTAAATCATAAGTTTTGAAAGAAAATCCCCTTATAGGAACAAATGGCCATGGGGGTATCCTTAGCCTAGTGGGGTGTTTGAAATGTAAGAAATTAAACTTAAATCGACCAAAGATGATATTCAAAAATTTCATATGAGGTATGAAATTATTAATTGTGAAAAACATGTAAGAATTTCCCTAAAGGACCCATGAGCAAGTCATGGCCTTAAAAGGGAGAGTTCTTCAAGTTTAATGAAAATTTAATAAAGTGTTTATGATATGCTATGAGTTATGAATCTTATTGTTTAAGTATATATGCCATGCATGTTATAACTATGATTGTTTGCTTAAAAAAGAAAGATCAAGATTGTGAAGATATATATGGAATGACATTCATCTATCATATTGAATAAATTGTATGATGAGATGCATAAGCTTGTTTGTATGGTATATAAGCATATGAGCTTAATGGTATGATATGCGAAATACAAGGATACCATAACATGAGATGGCATGGTTTATGATTCCTCTAGAAAATCATACTATATAAATATTAAGAATTTGGTTGCTAATATAAAGATAGGGATAGTATTATTTATGAAATATTTGGAAATGCAGTTATAAAGGTGGTGGTATAAAATATGGATAGCTAGGATGATTTGAGAATATGAGAAGTGCTATATTTTGAGTAACTATGGAACTATTGTCACATTATAAGTTATATATGTTAATAATATTGCTGATGTATTATATTGTATCATTACCCTCGATTTGTTATAATTCTTTCTGGGTGATAGTGTTTATTCGATGTTTTTCTATGTAGGTTACTCATTAAGCTTGTGTAACTTACTAGTGTGTTTAAAAATGTTAAGTACTTAACTAGACCATTAGGATACCATTATTGAAGACACTATTCTCATCTATATTACCAAGCCATGAGGGATTATTCATATCCACTTCCACTATATCTTTGTCATGGAGCTGAAGTAGTATAAAATGTATTATAAGACTTGGTAGGAATGCCTATTAGGACTAGATACTCCTTATATATTAGCTTTCAACCATTTGGAAAGATTATTTTTGTAGATCCAAGATTAATAAATCATATTTTTTTTATATATATGGCTTATATGTTTAAGCTAAGACCCTAGTAGGATAACCTTTTAGTTATTATTTTGGTGTAAAGGTTACATTCCTTTGCTATGAAGGGTCTATTTTTTTATAATAACTTCTTGAGTAGCTAATTAAAATGGATAGGATGTATACTTTTGATTTGTTTTAAAAAAATCTTTTACGAAATCCCATAGTTAATTGGAAATCAAGCCATACAAGTATAATAATTAAGTAGGTAAAGTTTAGTGTTATTATAGTTGGTATCAGAATATAACTTTAAGAAAAAGTGAAAATGGAATGAAATAAAAGTCTCTTCAAGAATGATATCAAAGGAGGTATTTGATAGAAGAATGGTAAATATTATTGAACTTTTATAAATAATTTTTAGCTTAGTAATATTTATCTTTAGTAAAATGTTAGTTGATGGGATACATTAAGATCCTTTAGATTCTAATTCACAGGCCTAAAGTCTGAGTAACTTTATGAGTATAAGGCAAATAACTTATAGTAGGTAACTTCTAAAATACTATAGAAAAAATTATGGAAATATGTATTGGGAATCATGGTCTTAGTTTAAACATAAATTAACACTAAAGGTAGGGAACAGTAACCTGAAATCATTCATGAGTTCTTAAAACTTAAAGCTCTAGTCATCAATTTTTTTGTTAACCCCTATCAATTCTTAAAAGAGATAAAGTTATTTGGGCATATATTAGGATGCCTCAAGGCATTGCTTGTTGCATTGGCGGTGTACTAGTTAGGTAACTTAGTTTATTATATATTTATATGTTAGTTCCAGCAATAAGGACACGACGAACACCCATTATCTCGCAAATGTTTAAAGGATGCTTTGTGAATTAATTCTTCCTTTTTAGTATAAAAGAGGTTAGAGCCCATGAGCTTGAAGAATTGGAACAAAGAATAAAGTCAGTGATAGAATATGACACCCAATTCACCTAGTTGTCTAGATATATTGAACATCAAATTCTATATAGAAAGTAAAGGTAGAGTGGTTTGTGCAAGCGTTTAAAGACTACCTATTCAATTGAAAACATGTCATTGAAAAGTTTACTTAGCAACAAGTAATGGAATAGGCCTAACAAATATAGATATAATCCCAAGAAAGGGGGAGATGATAGGTAATGATAGAGAAAGGAAGAAAGAAAAAAAATATATCTTATAATTTAGGTTTCTCTTGAAGAACCTCTATACAATTTGAGACTTCTTACCCTTTATATAAGCCTAAAGGCCTTTCTAAAAATTAGCCCAAGAATCAAGGTAATTCTTGAGTGGTAGAAATATCAGGTGGCTAATTAATATCTTTAAGGAGATCCTTTTGTGAAATGTGTAAACGAAATCACTTTAAGAGATATAGCATAAATGTAAGAACCTATTTTAATTGCAATTAATGTAGGCACATAGCTTAACTTTGCCCCCAAAATAAGAGTATAAGGTTAATATAAAAACTTGGACTATCGTTCCAATACAATGCCAATAACTAAAGAAGAGAGGAATAAGAGTAAGGAACTGATAAGCACTATTGCAAGAATGTCTGCATTGGACCAATGAGAAGTGTTTAATAATGATGTTGTTGCAATAAGTATAGCTCAACCCTCAAATAGTCATATCAAAATATTGCTTGATCCAAATGTCATACATTCCTTTATTTCTAGAATAATATATGAAAAGTACTGGTATGAAGAGTATAGTCCTAGATTGTCCCTCAATTATCTCTTTACCTTTAAAGGATAATGAGGTTGCTACAATGGCTATTATAAAGACCCTAATCATAAATTAGGGGTAAGAGAAAAGATTCAATATTGCAATAAGTTTTAGGTACTTGCAGAATATGTTATTTAAAGTATTATCTCAAGCTCACAAGTTTTCATATACAATGAATTTGGAAACCTTCAACATGCACCAAAATCTAGCTATAAAAGTGTTTCACTATGAAATTCACAACAAGTTCCTTACAGTTATTAAGAGATATGACTCCACATGGGTTATAGAGAATAGATTAGGAAAACTTGCACACTTCCTACTGGTAAAGAGCACACACTTTTTTTCTTAATATGCTCAATTGTATTTAAACAAAATTATCCTTTTCCATTATGTCCCACTGACAATAATGTCAGATTAAGGTTTATAGTTTCTGACACACATTTTAATATTATTCAAAGAATCCTTTAGGACTCTACTAAGATTCAATATAACATTTCACCACAAATGAATGAGTAATTTAAGTGGATGATTTAGATATTGGAAGATATGTTGAGGTTTTGTGCAAAAAAATTTGAAGGAAGATGGGAAAAGTACTAGCCATTTATGGAATTTACCTATAACAAAAATTATTAAGCTAGCATAGAGATGGCACCAAAGCACTAAAGGAAAGAAAGAAAGGTTTTATTGATAACTTATAAAAGGTGGGGTTCTTCTTTCAAAAGTTAAAGGTAAGCATTACAAGTATCTACATTAAAGGTTTAATAATTAAAGAAGCATTTCTAAAATACTCTTTTCTCTTCCATATGCATGGCTAATTTCATCAATAACCCAAGAACTCCTTCTTATCCCTTTAAATCTCTAAAAACTAAAACTTCTACTTTTATCTTCCAAGCTTATATTTTCCTTTTCCAACTTTAAGCAACCAAATCTCTAAAGGAAAGGAAGAAAGGTTGCAATGCCAACTCATAAAAGGTGGGGTTCTTCTTTCAAGAGTTATAGGGAAGCATTACAAGGTGAGTAACCCTTACTATTCCCCTTATTTTGTACCAAGGTTCATGTCAAGAGTTCATAAGCAAAATTTTAGGAAATATTATGGTAAGGGTTCAACCATCTTAAGCAAAAATAATAATAATAATAATAAATTTTACTTATTGTTAAAAAAAATAATCCATGCTGATTTTGAAGAAATTTATTAATTAGAGAAAATGTGACTTATAAGTAGTAAGGGTAAAATAAGAAGGAAAGTATATAAAGACATGAATAAATGATTAGTTAGATGAATAATGAAGAAATACCTAAAATTTAATAAACTTAGAAGTTAAAGGATATCATCTTGATCTTATTTATATGATAGATACCTTGAGTATAATAAGTATTTAATTATAAAAATATAAATTTTGTATAAATAATAGTATTTGAATTATTGAGAATAAAAAGGAACCTAGGAGTATGAAGGGGTGGTTTTGGCCACTTATGTTTTTAGCCTTAAGTTGTGCTAAAATTTCTAGTGGATTGAGAATTTATGGGTTCCTAATACAAATAAAAGCTTTGGATGTTGTTAATACTTAAGAATTATTCAAGTGTGAAATTTATGGACCTCCCCTTATAGAGAATCATGAGAAAAGATATATGCCTAAGTAGTACTCTCATGCTTAATTGTATAATGCATAACTAGTTACGGTTAAAAATAAATGATAAGTTTGAAAGGAAGCCGCCTATAAGAATGCACAATTATAAGGTGTCTTTAGCCTAGTGTGGTGTTTTAAAATGTAAGAAATTAGACTCAAATTAATCGAAAGTGGTATTAAAAAATTTCATATAAGGTATGAAATAATTAATTACGAAAAAATGAAAGTATTTTCCTAAAGAACCCATAAGTAAGTTATAGCTTTATAGGGGAGAGTTCCTTTTGTTTAATGAAAATGTGATAAATTGCTTATAATGTGCCATAAGTTACAAATCTTATTGTTTGAGTTTATATGTCATGCATGTTATGACCATTATTTTGTGCTTAGGTAAGAAAGATCAAGATTGTGAACATATATGTGGAATGGCATTTATCTATCATATTGAATGAATTGTATGATAAGATACATAAGTTTGTTTGCATGGTATATGAGCATGAGTTTGATGATATGATACACTAAATGCAAGGATATTGCAACATGAAATGGTGTTGTCTATTAGGGATATCGCTAAATAAGGTGTTATGGTTTATGCATGGGAAAGCATGCTATATAAATATTAAGAATTTCATTGCTAGTGTAGGCATAAGGATTATATTATTTATTAAATGGTTGGCAATGTGATTATAAGGGTGGTGGTGTAAAGGATGGATAGTCAAGATGATCCATGAATATGGCAAATGACATATTTGGAGTAACCATGGAATCATATTAGCATCAAAGTTATACATGCTAATGATATTTCTTATATATTATATTGTATAATTATCTTTGATTTGTTATGATTATGAATATGATGACTTCCTATGTGGCTTACTCATTAAATTCATGTAACTTACTATGTGCTTAAAAATGTTAAGTACTCACTTGAACCATCAAAATTGCTAATATTTGAAAACATTGTGCTCATCCATGTCACCAAGTCATAGGGGACCGTTTGCATTCACTTCAATTATATCCTATTTATGAGGCCAAACCAATGTTAGATGTACTATAAGGCTTGGTATAAGTACCTAGAAGGACCTAACATTTTCCAACTATTATCTTTTAACCATTTAAATAGACTATTTATGTAGATATGAGATTAATGAAGCTCATTTTTGTATATATGGCTTTTAAGTTTAAGATATGACCCTAGTAGGTTAGCTGTTTAGTTATTATTATAGTATGAGGGTAATACTCCTTTACCTTAAAGGGTATATTTTATTATAACTTCTTCTTGAGTAGCTAACAAAGGTAGATGGGATATCTACTTTTAATTTAACTAAAAAGAATTCTTTCACTAAATCCTACACTTAATTGAAAATTAAACCATACAAGCATAATAGTCAAGTTAATAAGGTTTAATGTTACAACGATTGGTATCATATTATAGTCTTAGGAAAATTTGAAAATGAAATGAAGCAAAGGTCCCTTCAAGTACAATACCAGATGCAACATTTGACTAAAGAACGGTAAATTTTATTGAATTCTTATAGATAACTATTAGCTTAATAATATCTATTTTTAATAGAATGTTAGTTAATAGAATACATTAAGATTCCTTAAATTTTGAGTTTTAGGCTTGGAGTTTGATTAACTTTGTGACCATGGTGCAAACACCTTATAGAAAAGTAACATACTATAGAAAGAATAATGCAAGTACATACTAGGAACTAGGGTCTAGGTCTAAATCCAAGTCAACACCAAAAAGATAAAGAGCACTTCTGCTATTAAAAAAAATAAGGCATGGTGGCCTTGAATTATTCATAAGTTGCTCAACCTAAAAGCCCTATGATTTAGTCACATGGATTTTTTGTTAACCCCTATCAATTTGTAGAAGAGATGGAGTGATTTGGACAAATGCTTAGATGTCTTGAGCTATTACTTATTGAATTAGTGGAGTACCTATTAGGTGACTTGGCCTATTATTGGTTGATACGTCTCAAGCAATAAGGACATAATAAACCACCACTCTCTTAGTGAATGTTTAAGGGCTACTTTATGCATAAATTCTTCCTTTCTAATATAAGGGAGGCTAGATCTCATAAGTTTGAACAACTAGAACATGGAGGGAAATTGATGATAAAATATAATGCCTAATTCATCTAGTTGTCTAGATATGTTAAACATCTAATCCCATCAGAGAAAGTAAATGCAAAGTGATTTGTGTAAGGGCTTAAAGACTACCTATTTGATCGAATACATGTCATTAAAAATAAAACTCACCAATAGGTAATGGGTTGAACCTTGTAGATAGAGATGTAATCATAAGAAAAGTAAGAAAGCATATGTGATGATAAAGGATAGAAGAAAGAAAACACCTTATCTTATAATTTAAGGTTCTCTTAGACTAACCATTCGCATTCACTTTTGACATTAGTTTGCTATAAAATCAATGTATTAAGCTTTACAATATTTTTAAACATGAAATTACCTCCCAAATAGACATTAGTTATAATTTTCACTATCATCTTAAGTTCTTTGTGAATTTTAAAAATGTTATTGCATCACAAATGAATTAATTAATTGTCATTCTTATTAGTCTTAATAATTTTAAAAATATCACTATATTCTTATAGATGTTAATTTTGCCTTTTGCTTTTGATTGATGTCTATCTACTAACATAAAATTACAATCTTGTAGTAAAATGTATGCTTAATTTTAACCCATATTTTTATTTTCTATAAATAATTGCAATCTTGTAGTAGTGTATGCTTAATTATAAACCATATTTTTATTTTCTATAAATAAATATTGGTAGTTAATTTTTATGATTTTAAATTTTTGAATATTTAAAAATGAAAAACTTAATTCACCCTTTTTATTGGTTTTGTGGAAAAGTAAAAAAATGTGGAAAAAGAAAAATGGTTGAAAATAAATTTTATAGTATTTAATTGATGCAAAAATTTTGAAATAAAAAGAAAAATTATTTAAAAAGTACATCATGAATAAAAAAAAATTCTCTCACAAAATAAGTGTAAGAAAAGGTAGAAAACTTTGTAATTTCAAAATTGGTCTTTTGTAAAGCTTACTAGACAAATTTGTTAATTTGTAATAAAAGCAATTTTGTTATTTAATAAATTATTTTATTTCTTTTTTTAAAATTTTAATTAAATTAAATAAAAATTAATATTTTTATCATTATATTTTGATTTATTTTCTATGTATTTAAACAATCCATATATTTTCTTTTTACATCTTCTTTTTCTATTTATTTTCACACCTTTTCTTAAAACGTACAAACATATGATTAATGTAAGTAAGTCTCATAAAAGTGATCAATTGACAACAAAATTAACAAATAACATATTTATTGTAGCATCTAAACTAATATTTTAATTTTTTTACTTTGTTAAAATCATTTTAATTCTAAGTTTTGAAGTATTTATTTTAAACAATCATATTATTTAAAATTTTAAAAATTTCCTAGTTAACTAAATATTGAATAAATAAATTTAATATTTGTATATTTATTGTTTAAGCCTTATTAATCTTACCCTATGATAAAATTTAAGAATTTAATATTTTTCAGTAATATTATAATAATATTTAGTTAGCTAAGGTTTTGTTTTAAAAATCATTTAAACAATTAATATGAGATTTTTCTAAAAAAAATTGTTAATATTAAATAATTATGAGTACATTGATTTATAAAAATATCTTTATATGTTTTTATAGATGGTTTTCCTTAAATGTATGAAATTTCAGGATATTTATCTTAGAGTTCCTAAATTTATTAAGTTACTCTAAAAATTATTAGGAAATTAAAGGCAGTGAATATTAATATTGTATGGCTTTAAACTAATAAGATTAAAATGGATTAACTAAAAGTGATTAATTTTATAGTTATCTTATACTTAAATACATCAAATCTTTCTTTTGGCCTGCTCTTTATAAAGTCATATAAAGGATTGGATAGGATATGCCAGGAAGTGAGCTCATATAGGTTTAAAGCACCATATCAAAGTCTTTATATCACCTTTAATTTTTTTAACCTAGATTTCCTTTTTCTCTCTTAAGACTTCCTCTTTCTCCTTTTTTTTATCTCCATTTTTCACTCCTTCTTATCTCTTTTCTTCCTTAGCCTTTCTTGCCTTCATTTCCCTACCACCTCTTAACTTTTTTCCAACTACCAATGCATGCATGGGAAGTTCCAAAAGATGCTAAAATGCAACTATGTTATAACGAGCAAAGAGCTCATGGTTTTCCTAGATTCTAGCAAATCCTTTGAGTTCCAACACTAGCAAGCTACTAGCAACCTACATGAAAGGAGATTAATTGATCTCAAACATAAAATCCTAATATTTTGGGCTAATTAAACCAAATAAAAAAATCCTAACCTTAGGATAATGTTAGAAATATAAGAAATTTATGTTTCAAATGGTTAGATTAGCGTGATTAGAAGTAAGTATAAGAATCTTTTAGAAGAAAATAGTTGATAATGATATGCTTATGGGTTCTTCTATAATCCAATCAATTGGATAAAAGAAGATTAGTATAGATGCTTTGGAAGTTTTTGGGAAGAAGTGAATGCCTTTAAGGTGAGTGTATATCTTACCTTAACTATTATTTTATTCAATTTCTATATTTTATACTTATGTAGATTGAATATACCAATCATATATTGTTATATATATAATTTTACAAACACAACTGTGAAATTTTAGGATGCTTACGTATAAGAAATTATAATTTGAATATCTATTATTGTTTGATCTACTATGATAATAAATAATGTAGCTATTATGAATGGTTTATATATTATTTCTTGGGGATTACTATTTATAAACTTTATGGATATGTGGTAAAGGCATGATATTATTAATCCTTAAAGTGATACATTATAAAGGTGTTTATTTAGATTTATTGATTTGCTATTGAATGGGTGGTCTATGGCCACACATGGGAGGCATGGAAATAATGATTGATATTCTTGTTATAATTATACTAAGATTGTTTTAAAAAAATTATGAATTTTAGTATAATGTGGAAATGTTATTGGGCATGTTTGTTATGACAAGTTGGCGTGAATATGATATTATAATTAGTACTAGATTCAGGAAAATGTTTATGAAAAGATAAGGTTAGATCTAGAGCAAAAATGTTAAGTTTATGAAGAAATAAGGTTGACTAAGAATCATGAAGAGGTTTAAATTGTTTTCTTACCTTTATTTATCTTTCGTATAGTTATGAATATGATAATAATTAAAGTTGCAATATGATATTGTTTGAAAACTGTAGTTAAGTATAAGAATTTTATTGTTAATTGTTCCATATGTATATGTTTTCAGAAAGTATTATTATACCCTAAGTATTTTGCTAATTTTTCCTTATTTATGTGTATAAGACTTTATACATCTAGATAATGGACACCTTTCTGGGTACCATTATGTTTGTAATTGCATAAATGTTAATATAAAGGTATGAATGAAATGAGCAGGTTAGTAAAATTACTAAAGTGCTAGGATATGGAACTTAGTGAAATTGATCATTTATTTAATTAGTGTAATCCTATGAACTATACTTAATTTTGATAATGTTTTATTGGTACATTTATGCTTATTAAGTTCATATAACTCACTCGTTCTTTATTTTTATACATTTTTAGGAATTTACCTTGAAAATATCAAATTATGATGCTCTCATGGGTCTCTAGAGCACTTATTTGACAATTAAGGTGAACTTTGTTATAGATATGTTTAGATAATTATGTATAGTTTGTTTGTTTTCACTAGTTTCATTTAGTACGTGTTAGTTGTGTCACAATTTGATGTTTTAAGGTAAATAATCCTACTAAAATGTCTACAAATAAAGGGAACTTTGTCCATTTTTTTTTCTTTAAGATTTATGTTACATATTATTCTTAACAGGAATAAAGATTTTTTTGTTAATTAAAGTTTGTGTATTTAGTTAGTTAGGCTAGTGGAACTAGTTAACAGGCTCCACGTCAATCATAACTAAGGTAGGTTATGACATTTATTGAATGAGGATAAAAGGTAAAATCATAGTACTTATTTGTATATGTGTGAAGTACACTTTTAGAGGATAAAATGAAAAAAGAAATTATAGACTCCAAATTTAATAAATAAATAGTTGGTAAAGTGACTGTTGAACTTGAAGTCATCCACTATTTTAATTTTTTTCACCTATGGCTATATTAGCCATTTGAGAAGTAAAATCCAAGATGTGTTATACCACTAAGGTGGTTGACATAATAGTATCAGATTATTAATGTATCTAGATTATTAATTTACCCTAAAAGTCACAAATTCAATGTAAAAAGGGCATCAATTGAAAAGGTAGAGGACTTACGAGATTACTAACATTTTGTTAGGGTTGTGTTAATGGGTTCACCATTTGGATAGTAATTTTGACTTAAATCAAATATTTTACAATGAGAGAGTAATTTTATAGTAATGCATAGGGAGGGTATTTAATCTTAATTGCCTTTGCTCTATTTATTTATTAGCATAAAAAAACACGTACCATAATTAAAACACAATATTTGCTAATTAATGCCTTTGGGGAGCATTTGATAAATTACAAAATTTTAAAATATATATATATTGATTAAATTAAATAAAGAGAATTACACTTACTTTCTTTGAAGTATAATCAAATTATGATTAACAACCTTTAATTGTTAATAATATATACTTTCCTCCCTTTTACTTAACTTCCATACGTTCTTTCGTTAACTCCTTTTTTTTTAATTTTATTACATTATACATTTAATGTAATTAATTGAAATTGATTTTAATGAAAGGAGATTTGAAATTTATATTGAATTAATATATCCATTTATTGGATTTAACAGTAATTCTAATTATTATTAATTTATGATTGTTAATAATTATAAGTTATCTTCTAGTGAAAGTTATTTTTTTGTTATAATGGAAGTGGAATTCTTTGTCAAATAAATATTTTTGAATTATAAATATTTATATTAGTTTAAAATTTAAAGTGAGGCTAATAATGAGTTAAATTAAGATGAGTTAGTCTCAGCTTAAGCTCAGTTTGCTTTACATTTATTTGGCTAATAGCTCAAATCAAGGTTATATTAAGTCAATTTTTCTTAGCTCAAGTTTAGCTTGAATTGAGCTCATGAGTAGCTTGACTCAGCTTATTAGGCCAAATTAATTATAATAATAAAATATTTTGTTAGCAATTTAATAACTTGAAATGCTTATGAAAGCTAATATTTTTAGTAACTTAACTAATAACATAAAATAAAAAAAATTATAAATGACTACATTTAGTATTATTTTATTATTGCTTTTATATTACAATCATATTTAATGTAAAATAAATGCCAATTGGTCTTAAAATATAAAGTTACAATACAACCACAATTAGAATGTAAATTTCGAATTGGATTGAAGTTTTAATTATTTCATTGACACTTTTGTGATTTACCTATAGTTAATCATAAACCTTATTTGGAAATCATAAATGAAAAATGGATTTTATTTAATTATTTAACTTATGAAAGTTAAAATAATAAATTGTTTGAAAGAATGAAATGTAAAGGATAAATTTTTTACTTAATTACTTAACTTATAAAAATAAAACTAATAAATTATTTTAAAAAATAAAACTTGAACTAAAAGTTATCCACTTAATTATTTGAAGTAAAATTAACAAATCATTTATTAAATTTTTGCTCTTTAAATTTTACTTTTCTAATAAATTTACTAATTAAAAATTATCAATCATTATCAATCTATTTTTTTATATTTTCATTTAAAATAATATTTGAATTGAGTCAATTCAAATGCTTGGCTCATTTAAAACATAAGTTAGATAATTCAGCTCATATATTACTTATTTGTCTTATGAGCTCTGCTTTTCAAGCTAAAACTTAAATCAAGTTATCAGCTACTTGTAAACTGTTTGACTTGTCACTAGGCTTAGTTTGAGATATGAGAAAGTTATGATGTGAGTTCTTATTGGGGTTACGTACGAACCCTTATAAAAGTTTAAGAGAAATGTAAAGATAGTGGTTAAGAAGTTGTGGGATTATGGTTGAGAATCTTTAA
Source organism: Sindora glabra (assembly GCA_020226215.1). NCBI lineage: Eukaryota > Viridiplantae > Streptophyta > Magnoliopsida > Fabales > Fabaceae > Sindora > Sindora glabra. The sequence goes on along the minus strand of CM035232.1, from coordinate 51,947,473 downwards.
ATGTATTATTCTATATGCTTTTAATGATGTAATGAATTTTTTCTCATCTATAGCTTTTTTTCCAAGAGTTTAAAATTTTTTATGGTAAATTGTTCATATGCTTTATTACACTATTTTGAGTAATTTATTTGCCTTATGCTTATCTATTTGGAGATAAGGATATTGTTCATAACAACTAGTATCAAAGCAAGTTTGATCCCATGGTAAAGTAATAATTTGGGAGAGTAAGGATTTGATTTGATTTCATATGTAAGATAAAGATTATGAATGAAGTTAATAGTGATGGTGATGTGATAATTATGATGATCCATAAAGATTATGATGATTAATTAAATTGTTTACAAGGCTTGGTGTTCCTATAGATATAAGATATTCTTGTAGATAAGGAGGTTGTGTAAAGTCTCTAATGAAACTTGTGATGCATGATTGAACAGCTTGATAGGAAAATGATTCTTGCAATATGAAGAAATTGCAATGATAAAGGACTTTTATGATTGGTACCCCATAATTGGTCTTGTTTGGTAATAAATGGAGCATCAAGATTGATGAAGATGATGGAATTTATGTTAAAACCTATTTTCCTCCAAGCTTTTCTAAGTTATCTTTCTTTTGAATCCAAGCCTTCTTTAACAAGCATTATATTCCTTTTTTGAGCTTCTTAGCCTTGGATCTTATTATTAGACCTTCTAGGATTAATGAATGCTCTTCTTCATAACTTGAACTCATATTACCCCCTCTTTTTTTTTTGGAAATGATTCATCCTTAAATCTTCAAATCTTGCATCAAAAGGAGAAAAATTAAGGACATTAAAAATAGCACTAACATCTTTAAATCTTCATAACTTGCATGCATTGTTATTAACTCTCTTAGCCACTTGGAAAAGACCATCTCTCCTTGAATGCAATTTACTTTTCCTTTGAATCAGGAATCTTTCTTTCCTTATATGGATCCACACTTGATCATTTGGCTTAAAAAATAACTTTCTTCCACCCTTTGTTATCTTGATTAGCATATTGTTACATCTTCTTTTCAATGTTCAATTTAACTTGCTCATGTAACTTGCAAATCATATCCACTTTCCTTTTTTTTATCTAAGCTTGATATCTCATTAATAGGCAAAGGCATCAAATCTAAAGGAGTTAATAGATTAAAGCCATAAATAATTTTAAAAAAGGAAAAACTAGCATTAGAGTGAATATTTCTATTGTATGAAAACTTAACATGAGGCAAGTATTCCTCCTAACTCTTCAAGTTCTTTTGAATTTAGTAGAGTAATAAAGTACTTAATATTCTATTCATTAACTTAGTTTATTTATCGATTGAAGGATGATAAGTTGTTTAGAAATACAATTTTGTCCCTAACTTAGCCCAAAAAACCTTTAAAAAGTTATTCAAGGACTTGATATTTTTATCTGATACAATGCTCTTTGGCACTCGATGCAATCTCATAACTTCCTTGAGGAAAATTTTTACGATATTCGTTGCATCATCCATCTTGTGACATGGTATAAAATGGGTCATTTTTTAAAACATGTCAGCAACAACAAATACAAAATCTTTTCCATTCTTTGTTCTTGGTAAACCTAGCATAAAATCTTTAGAAATGTCAATATAAGTTTCACTAGGAATAGGAAATGGAGTATAAAGACTATGAGGTAAAATTCTAGATTTAGCCTTTCTATATGTAATGTAATTAATCTAATACTTTTCTACATCATGTTTCATGCTAGGGAAAAAGAAATACTCATTCAATATGTCTAGAGTTTTCTTAATCCTCAAATGCCTATAAAACCTATCCTATGGGCTTCTGTTATAAGTAATTCCCTAAAATATCCCTTAGGCACACACAATTTATTCTCCCCAAATAAGAAACTATCATGGTTATAAATTTTCTTAAAGGATTTCTTTTCACATGCTTTAAAAATAATGGCAAAATTAAGATCATTCCTATATAAATCTTTGGTATGTTCAAAACCTAACAACTTGGAGCGCAAAATAGAAATAAGAAAATATCTTTGTGATGATGCATCGATAACTATATTATCTTTAACTTACTTGTATTATATCACACATGGGAATATTTCAATAAATTCAATTCGTCTTGCATGCCTCCAATTAGCTTTCATTAGCTTTTCTAATATTTCAAAGATGCATAATCCATGTGAATCATAAACTGTTTTAGCAATAATTAAGGTTTTCTATCATAAATGAGATATTAAAAAGCCACTATATTTAGCTTATCACTAAAGTAAGCAATAGGCTTCTTTTCCTACATTAAAATAGCTCTAATAAACACACTTGAAACATCACATTCAATTTTAAATATTTTAATAAAATTTGGAAGAGTATGTAAAAAAAAGCAAGGTTAATCTATCATTTAACAAGTGAAATACACTCTCTTGCTTTTCTCCCTAGTGAAACTTAACATTCTTTTTAACTAACTAAATCAAGGAAGCAACTATAATAGCAAAATCCTTCACAAATATCCTATAAAAGCTAGCTAACCTATGAAAATTTCTCACTTTACTAGCCCTCATAAGAATAGGCTATTCCCTAATTACTCTTACTTTTTTTTAATCCATCTTAATTCCTTTGCTACTAATAATGTAGCCTAAGAATACAATTTTATCCAAACAAAATGAACTTTTTTCCATATTTGCATTTAACTTTTCATCTTTCAAAACTTGTAAAATACATTTCAAATGCAAAACATGCTCATCCACACTCTTGCTACATATAAGAATGTCATCAAAATAAATAACCACAAATTTTCTAGTGAAAGGGTGCAAAACATGACTTATTAACCTTATTAATATGCATAGTGCATTAGACAAATGGAAGGGCATAACAACCTATTCATATAAAGCATAAAGAAGTTTTCCATTCATCAACCTTTTTTATCCTTGTTTGATAATACCTTTATTTTGAATTAATTTTTTAAAAAATACAAGATCCATGTAATTCATCCAACAAGTCATCAAGCCTTAGGATAGAATGTCTATACTTTACCATAATTTCGTTAATTAGCTAGCAATCAACACACATTCTTTAAGATTTATCTTTCTTGGGTACTAACAAAACTAGCAACTATAATAAGATCCCTTTAACATGAGATCCTTTACTTGTATTTGTATTTCTTTCAAGTTGGTCCTATATGTAGAATGGTTTGAAATAAAAGCTCCTAAAATGAAATCAGTTTGGTGCTTTATACCTCTTTTGGGTGATAACTCCCTTAGAGCCTCATTCTGGGAATACATCCTTAAATTCCTACAAAATAGATTTTATAACTTTCAAGAAAGCAAAGCTTTCTTAGCTAGTGTTAACATGTACTTCCTTGTACAAAAGTACAAATATAGACCTAAATATAAACTAGGTACTCTTTACATCACTCATTTTTGTATACATATTTATTTTTTTTCACTCATTTATTTTAAGCTCTCTCCATTTTTGTTCTCACTCTTGTTCTTTTCACTCACACTCTTTTTCTTTTATCACTTTCATTCTTTTTCAAATTTTTTTCTCTTTCTTCCTCTTTTTTCTTTTGTAACCTCACCTAATCCTCGTATGCTTGTTATATAGTTAAAGGCTTAAAACTTATTTTATCTCCTATCTTTCACAAATTGATAAGACATCATTAAAAATAACTGTCCTATTAAATTACCAATGTCTATCTAATATGCATAAAATAACATTACAAACTGTATTTCCTATTAAAGAAGGACTCCAGTACTTGCTTAGTCACCTCAATTTCCCCATTATTGTTTGACTATTATACTTTGTGTAGAGTAGGATGTTGCAAAGTAGACAGACTTAACTTTTCTACCAAGATAATACTAGCAAGATTTTCATAACCACCATTATTTGTGATAACATTGAACATTTTACCTCTGATGTTACATCTAGTGTGGAAGATATTTTCTTTTTACTCCTCTCCTTCTTCTTTGACCTACATATTCAATGCTCTTCTAATCACTAAAGCATCTCCATCAAATAGACTTCCCTTCCTTTCATTTCCCTCACCTAAAGATGTTGTGGATTCTTTATTTTCTTTATCATTAATGACTTATAGTCTCCATCTTTCAAGATCATAACCCTTATATTTAGGCAATCACTACTAATGTTTCCTCTCTTAATGAATTTAAAGTATTTGATGTTTGAATACTTTTATTGCTTTTTAACTTTCTCCTTTCCCTTGAGATCTCCACCTCTTGTTCTTTGTTATACTTGCTCTTTTTTTCTTCCATCTTATATCTCTTCTTGTCCTATGTTTTTCATGAATAACTTGAATGGGAGCTATACCTAGAAGACCTATTTCTTTTAAATTGCTTCTCAACCTTCATAGCCATATGCACCATATCTTCCATGTTTTCATAATGTTATAGCTCAACCACATTAACAACTTCTTTATTCAAGTGATAGGGAAATTTAGCCATAATTGTCTCTTTATCTTTTTCAACATTGGATCCTAAATGACAAGTTCCATCTCCTTGTGATATTCTTCAACACTTTTGTATCCTTATGTAAGGCTTTATAATTTTTGGTATATGTTTTTACAATAATTGCTAGGAATGAATCTTTTCCTTATAACAAATTTCAAATCTTCCCAAGTGTGAATAGGTTCTTTCTTATTCTTCTAGACATTTGTCAAGAATTTGTCCTACTAAAATAGAATAATTAGAATATTCAATACTACAAACTTTTTTTTTTTTTCTAGGTAGTCGTGGTAATCAAAGACTAATTCCATCTTCTTTTCTCATTCTCAATAAGCATCTAGGTCATTTTTCCCTTGAAATGATAGGATCTTTATCTCGATATTATCAAGTTTATCATCCATTTCTTCCTTTCTTTGCCTATCTCCTTTCTTTTCATCTTTCCCTTTTATTTCTTTTTCTTTCACCTCTTCTATCATCTTCTATTATCTCTTCCTTCATTTCACTTCTTCTTCTCTCACTTTTTTTAGATGAGTTTTAACTCTCACTACTTTTTTTGTTATTATTTCCTCCTTCTTCATCATGTTATCTCTCATTTTAGCTCATATCTCTTCTTTCCCTCCTTTTCCCCTTTATTCTTCCAATCTTTTCATTAATTCTCTAAAAATGTTCTTGCATTACTTTCCCTAATTGTTCTTGAATGATTCTTATTATGTTGTTATTATTCACACTACTTTCTAACAATTTTTACAAATATTTTCTTGAAAAAAAAAGTTTAGATAAATAATAGAGCTCACAAGATCACAATTCTCACTTAAGTTTTAAGGCATTCCATTTGTGTTTGCAGACTAAGGCTTTTTTTCTCAAATGATTTCACATGCTTCTTAAATGATCTCACTCACATTTGCCTTCTACTACTTTTATCCTTTTTTCTTAGTGGTTCCTTAGAAACTAGATGACACTATCAACAAGATTTAACAAATGTAACAACAAATTTACTTAACAAAAGACTAAATAATTAAAAGACTAATGGACACACTTGGAACTCAAGAAGGAATACATAAAGAAAGACATAAGGATACAATGTAGACAAGACTAAAAAGTTAAAAGACTAAGATGTATGAAAGTAATAATGAAAACATTATTTCAAAATGAGAAGTTTAGAAATGAAATCGAGCAAACAAGGGATATACAACTTCTTTTTTCAACAACATTTTCTTTTTTTGCACTTTCTTTTGATTTCTTTTCCTTTCACTTATCTTTCTTTTCTTCTTTTTGTTCTTGTTCTTTTTTTTTTATCTTTGATCTTTTAATCTTGTTTTTCTTTTTCCTTTCTTGTTTTTAATTCAATTTTATTTTAATTTTTCTTCTTATTTTTCTTTGATTGAAACCCTAATTAATTGTATAACAACTTTAGTGTTAACTAGAATAAGATAAGATAGTGTTGTAGTCAATTACCTTGAATAGAAAAAAATGTTTAACTATAGTATGTAACTATCATAAGTTGGTGTCACCTTTATCACCTATATTTGCTTATGGTAATCAAATATCTCTAGTCAATGTGTTGATATTGAATAGTCAATTATAAACAATTACACTAGAGGTAATTGACTATGGTATTCGATTACCACTAATCTAAATGCTTTCTATCTTTAGTTATTTGACTACTATAATTGAATACTATTCTATTTTGGCATAGTATTTTTTTTGTAATAGTAATAGTGGTTAAACTACTAGACGCACACACGTAATGACCAGGGATCGAACCCCGAATACAACAGAAGGCAAAGCCTTCAAAGGACATCGAATGTCATTTAAGCCAAAGGCTCTCAGCTTTTAGCATAATATTTAATTATGGTATATGAATACCTGAAGAAAAATTTCCTGATTTTGAAATTTTCCTAAAAACTTTTAAAGCAAACTTTTACATTAAGAAATTCGACTAACTTTCCATATTTTTTAAGAAAACAATTAATCATATTCAATAAAAATTAAGACATAAAAAGAAAACAATAGTAAAGGATTCAAGCATTAAACACAAAGATAAGCTAAAAACATAAAAATTAAACTCAAATTAAGGAATTTAGCATAATTACATAGAGAAAATAATAGAGAATCATAAATTGATGAATAATAATAGCTCAAACTCAAATCTAAGCATAAGTTCAACAACTAACAACAAAATAAACACAGAACAACAAAACCAAACTAGAAAAATAGATGAAGCAATAACTAAAACCAAATTAGAAAGATATAATTAAAGAAATAAAAAAATCTAAGAATTGAAGAACACAACCTAATAATTTAGGAAACCATTACTTTGGATACCAAATGATGTGAGTTCTAGGGTTAAATCATCCAAAATCTCTAAAACTAGACTAAAAAAAAAGATAATCATACCACACTTAAAAAAATGAAGAACAGAAGCTTTTTCTCACACTACAAAGGATTTTCATCCTTTAGTAAGTAAATTTAATGCCTTAAGAGTTGAATCAACCTTGATAAGTTTGAAGTTTTTACTAGAACCATTAGAAGAAAAGCTTTTTCAAGAGTTCTCTAATTTCAGTTTGCCAAAAGTTGTAATAATAAGGAATAATCTTCCTTATATAGGTTCCAAATTCAACAAGTGAACAAAACTAATTGGTCTTAGTTAGGCCCAAATTGACCACTATTTTAATTTGTAATTAATCATGTAAGATAGGTGTTAAACTAATGGGCTAACTAACACAAAGCCCAACAATGTCTTATAACTCAAGAAATAAACCCAATAGCTCAAAATAGGCATTAAGCCTACTGATAATCAAGTATAATAATTGACTATAGGCAGGCAAATATGAACTATACTGCAAATAGTTAACTATAGGCAACTAGAGATGAGCTTTAAGCCTAATAATCAACTATTCTTGTGTAGTTAGCCAAAAGCTAAAATGTATAAAAGCCATCCTCCTTCAAGCTCCTCTATACTATCTTTGTCTTACATCCTAGCCTTCTCCAATAAACCTTGTGGTCCTTCCTTAAGCTTTCTAGCCTTGAATCTTTTTATTAGACCTTTTAGGATTAAAGAATGCTCTTCCTTATAACTTAAATTCACATCAATGTCACTATATTGATAAAGGTTGTGAAGGACCCAAGTTTGCTTGGAGAAGTCTAAAACTCTAAGGTTTTTCTAGAATTTTTAAGAGACTTAACCATGCATTTTGTAACATTAATTAAAGGATTAAATTTAAAGATGCTATAGTCCAAACTTTGGCTTGGGTTTAGTCTGCTATCCTATGTCGATTAATTTAATGGGTAGTGGTAGTAATAAGATGGGTACAACATTCCATTTTGAAGCAACAAACATTTAACATAGTACTTATAATGATTTTGTAGAAGAAACTTTGAACAAAGGTTATGATATCAAGAAAACTATTGATACTTTTATTCTAAAAATTAAAGAATGGAATATTGAATTCTTTGGCTATATAAAATAGGAAAGAAGATTTTGTAAGCCAAAATTAAAGGAATTTAGAGAGTTATGGAGAGAAAATGAAACTTTTTTCTCCAGAAATTAAAAAAATATTTAAAAGGAATTAAGTGAAGATTTAATGTAAGAAGAAACACTTTAGTACCAAAAATCTTGAGCCAAATGGATTAAGGATGGTAATTCAAATATGAAATACTATTATGTAAAAATAATTATTAGAAGAGGGGATAAGGTGATAATGATTAGAGATGCTAAAGTCATTGGTTGAATTATCAAAATCTGATTCATGAAATAGTTCAATCTTTCAAAGAGTTATTTAGAATTAACCTAGAGGCAAATCACTATAGTGCTAGTAGTTTGTCATTTTCTAAAATCCCTGAGGCTTATTTACAAAATCTTGAAAGACCTATTACTAGTATGGAAGTTAAAAAAGCTCTTGTTGACATAGGTGTGACTAAAGCACTGGGTTTTAATGGTCTTCTTACTATTTTTTATCAATCAAATTAGGAGCATGTAGGGATATCTTTATTTAGATTAAGTAAGAATATCTTTGATAGAAATAAAACTATTAAGGACATTAATTCTACCTTTCTTGCCTTTATTAAAAAAATGATAATATAGAATTCATGAATTAATGTCATCCTATTGCTTTATGTAGTCTTAACTATAAACGCATTACTAAAGTTTTGGTCAATAGTCTAAAATTGTTCCTTTCAGGGATTATTTCCTTTTTTTAGGCCATTTTTACCCCATAAAGAAATATTCATCATAATAGTCTTATTGCTAATGAAGTTTTACATACTATGAAAAAAGTTAAAGGGAGAAAAGGCTATATAGTAATTAAAGTTAACCAACAAAAAGCCTATGATTATATTAATTGGAAATTTTTGCAAACTACTTTAACTAATATTAGAATGCCTTCTAATATTGTTTGCATTATCATGAATTATGTAACTTTTTCTTCTATGAAGGTGCTTTAGAATGGTAGCTAAAGTAAATCCTTCCTTCCCACTATAGGTATAAGATAGGGAAATCTTCTTTTCTTTTTATTTTGTGTATAGATGTGCTATCTTATTAAATTTCAACAAAAGTTGATCATAGTAATTGGAAGGTTGTAAAGTTAGGAAGACAAGATCCTCAAATATCTCATCTTTTATTTACAGATGATCTTCTACTCTTTGCAAAAGCCTTGATTGATCAAATGAAATGTATTAAAAGGTGCCTTAACAATTTTTGCTTTATTTTAAAAGAGAAAGTTAGTGCCTCCAAAACTCTTATCTTTTTCTTTAATATTGTCAAGGATAAGATGGCAATGGCAATTGCTAATAGCTATGATTTCTCTAAAACTTAGGATATGGGAAAATATCTTGGCATAAGATTGAGATATGGAAGAAAGGGATGACATAACTTCAATGACTTTATCTCCAATGTTAAGAAGATATTAGCAAGACAAAAGTGTAATTGTTTTTTAATGGCCTAAAAAGTCATTGTAGTTTTTTCTATTCTTTTAGCTTTTCTAGTTTAAGTTATGTAAATTGAAAAGATTCCAAGGAATGTTTGTTTAAAGATTAAGCAAATACAAAAGAGCATTCCTTTAGAGACATGAAATAGAAACTTCAGTTTACTATCTAATAGCATGGAGTAAAATTTATTGACTAAAAAAAAGTAAAGGCTAGGGTATGAGAAATATGGCTTCTATGAATAATGCTTGTTTATTAAAATAGAATGCTAGCTTGCGTGAGGGGAGAATGCTTTGTGGAGTATAGTTTTTGAGAGCTAAATATAGAAAGGGCTTTGATTAGTGAAAAGAAATAATCAGCAAGCAATTTGACTCTTCTTTTTATAAAAAATTATCTAAACTTCATCCTTATTATGTATAGGATCATTTTTTGTTAATTGAAAATGGGTCTTCTGTTAGACTTTGGTAGGACTCATGGCTTCAAAATGGTGTGGTTTTATCCTTATGTGTTAATATGGTTCTGGATGTGAATTAGTTTATCTTATTGGTGAATCCTTTTATTGATAGGGATGGTGAGTAAGATTAGAACACTCTGTTAAGTTTGATCTTAGCTTAAGATTTTTCTTATATTTGAGTTATCAAGCCTCTTAAATGGAATATTGGTGATGATGTATTAGTTTAGAAGCATAATTTTAGCCAATTTTCAATAAGTAATGCATATATATCTTTGGAAAAGCATAAATAATGCTTTAAGAATGGCATCTAGAATTTAGTTTGGGGTTAAAAAGGACCTAAGAGGATTCATTTCTTTATATAGAAGGTTATTAATGTGCAAAATTTTATCTATATTGTTTCTACTTATTTTATACTTTTTAGCATATTTTATATATTTAACTTTATGGAATAAGCCTTGTTATGTGATTAGGTGTTAGTTTTACAATATTTTGAAATTATTTAGTTAATGTTAAATTTTTATACTATTTTAGATTTTTGGTTATATCTTAATCTTTAAATATTAGACTTAGGTAATCTTTATATTGTTGTAAACTGAATGGAAGCTCAATAAGTTTTATATTTTAGTTAAAGCCTATTTTAAATGTCTAGAAGGTCTAATTTAATTAAGAAGTTAAACTTCTATTTCTATCTAAGCTGAGCTAGTTTTGATTTTTAAGCTATATCTAGAGCTTCAAAAGTTAATCAATGTGAAACTAAGCCTAAAGTTTCCTAAGACCCAACCTTACAACTTTTATATTCATGCTTTAGTGAAACTACATAGTTTTAGGGGTCTTTCATTGGCTAGAAGTTAAACCTATGAGATTTTACTACAATAACTCTTGTATTGCATTATTTTGTAAATTAGATTGCATGCTTTTAAAATTTGCAAGGTCCTATTCTTTGTAACTTAATAAGGTATATAATCTTGATCTATTAAGTTTTAGAGGATAAGAAATTAGATATAGGTTTTTGTGTCTGTAAAGGCAAGAATGCTTCTACATAATTTTACAAAACTATTAGATAACTTTTCTCTCTTTTCTAAATATCTTCTTCTTTAGCCATGAAAGGCTAAATTTTTGGTTGATTGAAGGAATTTGAGACTAATTTTTATTTGGATTATGAGATCTTTAACTATAATTTTGAATTTTTCTAATTCATTTTCCTTCGTCCTTTATTTCTTGTTCTAGTTGTTTGAAATTGCATGACTTGAATGCTAGTTTGGTATAATTTGTGTTTAACTTTGTGATTTTTTATCTTTAGTTATTTCTATGTTGAATTATGGTTGGTTAATCACTATTTTTCACATGGGAATGGAAGGTTGAAATATTAAGTCAGAGGTCTTTGGTTTAATCATTCAACTAAGTAGAATTCTATTTTTAAGTCAATTTCGATTTAGCTTTATATATTATAATAGTTGTTTAATTCTACTAATCTTAATTGATTAATTTCTAGATGGTTATCTAATGTAAAATTCACGAATTATTGTAGGAGTTTTGGATAATTCAAGATTAAAAAATTAATTGAAATTATCAAATATATTTGATCTATAATTAATCTACATAAAAGCTATCAAATCCTTAGATTAATTTTTTTTTGCTATATTGATTTTTGATCTTTCTATATTACTTATGCATTCTATTTCTATTAGTTCTATTTAATTTCAATTCAAACCCCCAAATTTGTTTTTGTTTGCATTTATTTTTTCTTGTTTTATCTTCTGTATATTGCAATCTTAAATCATTCTTGCATTTTGTTTTATTGTACTTCTATTTGAATTCTATTCTATTTTGTTTGCATTCTTTTTGTAATCATAATTAGTAAAACATTGTGAAAGGATATATTAAGTGGATCATTAAAGGTTCAACCTAGTTATTACACTATATTGCAAAATTTTTATCAACCAATAATGTCTAATTCTATTTATACTATGATACATGCATCAATTTTGCAACATAAGCTTTTCATTAGTACAATAAGGAGTAAATAGTTTACAATATCCTTTAATTGTTCTTTATGTGTGAGGAATGTGGAAATAGCTAGTCATGTTCTTTAGGATTACATAAAAGTTACAAATGTGTGGAAAGCTCTAGTGCTCCCATCCTTTATAGCTAGCCTTTTCTTATAGGATTTGGAGGACTGGTTCATTTAAAATTTAAGGAAGGATTTTGGAAAAAAGTAATTGGGAGGATAAAGCTTAACTAGGGGTATAATTATTCATAAGTTATAGGAATGGCTCAATGCTAGGATTTTTATACTTAGCAAGCTCAGCCTATTAACTTGATTAAAACAATATAATTTTATGTTATGGAAGTGAAGAAAGTTTTAGTTTCAACACAAACTAGTACTCATTAAAAACCCCCTTCTTCAAGATTGGATTATTTTAAATTTTGATAGAGCTTCAAAACTGACATCCTCTTAAGCTAGATGTAGAGGGAAAATACATGCAAGCAATGGTGAATGGTTATATAGTTCTACAAGAAATTTAGGTTCTTGTAGCACCAAGAAGGCTAAATTATAAGGTATCCTTGAAGGTCTTAAATTGGCTTGGTCATTGAATTGTAGAAAAGTTATTCTTTAGTATGACTTTAAAGCTATTATTCATATTTTATAAAAAAAAACAAAGAATATTGGTATAACCTTTGCTTTTTTTAAGCCACTAAGAGACTTATTCAAGAGGAATGCAATGTTGGATTTAGTCATATTTATCATAAAGGAAACAAATGCATTAATTGGTTGGCTGATCATGAAACATCTTTAGGAAATGGTACTCATACCTTCATGCAACCTCTCTCTAAGCTAGTGATATAAATGCTTCTTGATTTGATGTGTGTCTCTTTTACAATAGACATTTCTATGTTTTTTTTTTGGTTTTTTATCTCTTTTTTTAGGCTTAAGCCCTTTGGATTTATCCCTTAATAAAATTGAAAGTAGAAGAATGTTATATTAATGATTTTGATGATATTGATATAATTATCATTTAGCGATAGAATATTAAATTTTTTTAAAAAATATCTTTATTTTTCACTTCTATTGCTAGATCACTATTATAGAAATACAAGTCCCATTGATTATTTCATAAACATTAAGTTAGTTTAGAATTGATATATATACAAGCAACATTTTATATTAAACCATTCCACATTAGTTATATAACCAATTTGAAAAAGGGTTATAATGCAAGTTTTTCTTTAACTAAAAATCAATGTCTTTTCTTTTAAAAATATTTTAATTTTTTCCAATATTTGAAGTTGATTTTTAATAAAAATACTAATGTGAAATATTTATATAACAAGTTTTTAACATATTTGTTTTGATTTTTTGTTAGAATATTTAAAATAAAAATTAAATAAATCCAACATCTTAGAAAAAATATGTATTTTTAATTAAAAACTTTAAAAGTTGATAGCTTTGTGGTAGATTGTCCACTTAGGGTAATTTTTTAATTTTATATAACTTTTTAAGATTGATTCATCTATAAATTGTTAAATCCTAGAAGCATAAAAAATGATCATTTTCATGGATTTTTTTTCACTTTTTTCTTTATATCTTATCATTACATAGCTGACTTTAGATTATGATGTAATGCCTTATCATAGACATAATAAACATCTAAAACTTAAAAAAGAGCCATGAAATTTATACAAATAAAATACAAACAAAATCTCTTAAAAAACTAATGCAAAAAATCTAAGAAATGAAAAAGATGAAGATTTTAGTAGAAACAAGAAATGCAACTCTTATGTTTTGAACCTACTTCATGCTCAATGCTAGTTGTAGAAGTATTGATAGCTCATTAATATGGGGAAAAGGATGGAGTAAGACTTAGTGTTTTGTAAAAGGAGTTAGATAGAGACAAAGATTAAGTTTGAAAATAAATAAGAGAGAGTTAGAATGATAATAGATAAAAAAAAATAATATATGCTTTATTTATAATGCAAAGATGTTACCGCTCTTATAACTTTAGACATAGATTACTTTAGGAACTGACATCTTAAGTCTTATGGAAAGAAAATACATTAGTATTTTTAAGAATTGATGTATAACTTTTCTCTTATTTTCAAAAATGACAATGCTCTGATAACTTTAAACATTTATTATTTTAAGAAACAATATATAGAGTTTCATGAAAAGAAAGCACATCAAAAATTTTAAGAACCGATATCTAAAATTTTCTCATGTTTTAAAAATGTCATTATTTATATGACTTTTGATATTGATTATTTTAAAAATAAGCATTTAAAATATCATGGAAAGAAAATGTATTAGTTATTTATAAAAAAATGACATGTTAGGTGATTTCATTTTCCAACTTTGGTGATTAGCATTACTTTAGACATAGATTTTATAAAAATCCAACATATTAACTATATCCCAAATATTAGAACTAACTTTTCCCTAGCCTTTCAATGTTGGTTTTCTAATAATTGACATAAAAAACTCTTTAAGTGTTATAATATCAATTCTTTACTTAATCCATTATGTTAAATTGTTCATCTTTTCAAAAATCTCACCATGTTATTATAGATGTCGATTTTCTTTTTAACCAATGTCAATTATCTAACGTTATTTGCATTTCTATTATAGTGAATTGAGGAAAATATTGTTGTGAAGTTTCTATCATATTTAATGATAAAATTAATGACCAATTACTTATGTCCATTAAAATTTTGTGGCTAAAATAAATGATCATTAGAATTTTAATTTTTTTCTTTTAATGATAGTATCATATCATTATTTTCATTGCAAAATTTCATTATTAATTAGTGATTTTCTTGTAGTAAAATGATGACCAAAATCATAAAAAGTTAAAAAGTGTTAAGATTAGTTAATTAGGTTCAAAGGACTATTATTTAAATTACTAAAAAGGAAAAAGGACTACTACCTAAGTTATATAGCACAACAACTAACATGACATAACATATAAATATGTGATATCAAATATTAAAAGGGAGCAAGTCTAAGTAAATTTAATTTGTTAATAGGCAGGATTTAAATTTTGGAGATAATACTTATTAGGAAGAGAGAAATTCATTAATGTTCTAATTTCTAAAGTGATTATTTATCTGACTTGGTAATTAAAAAATTAGAAGTGAGATAAATCAAAATTAAGATTCGTACCGTAACTCATACAAAATGATAATAAAACAAGCTAATTAATATTCATTTGATTATGTAAATATTATAACATTAGACTAAATAGTAGTACTAATAGCCTTTTTTGAAATATTATAGATTTTGTGTATATATATGTAAACTTCAAGAGAGCTAATTATAATTCTTCCTTTTGCATTGATGAGAAATCTATCTTATTCAAACATGTGAACAAGATATATTCAATTGTATATGGCCCTACAACCATGAAGAACCATAGTGCTTTAGTTAGATGGACCTTTATAAGTTTGAAAATGTTGGTATATTTAAAAAAATGTATTGAGATTTGATATTTTATCTCATGTAATTCTTGGATCTTGTAGAAGAAATTATTTTTTCTTGACTTGAAT
The DNA here is from genome assembly GCA_020226215.1 of Sindora glabra. Lineage (NCBI taxonomy): Eukaryota > Viridiplantae > Streptophyta > Magnoliopsida > Fabales > Fabaceae > Sindora > Sindora glabra. Next base: position 51,932,122 of record CM035232.1, on the reverse strand, counting down.
CACAATCCATGTACACTTAGACTTTTTTTCTTTTCTGATCTCTAGAACTGCACCTCAACTCCCCTAATCATAAGTAATCACTCTTCCAATGGTTGTAGAAAGGCTATTAGAGTCCTTAATTAAAAAATATATTCAAAGACTTAAAGTTATGCAATGGTACTCCCTGAGAGAATAACCTAAGAGAAAGTGGTGTGTTACGTTCTTTTTATTGGATTTTGTTTTATGAGCAATAGAATTATCTTATCTCTTTTCTTCTCTCTCTTAAAAATAAGAAATTTCAGAGATAATTATTCCTTTTTTGTCAAAAATGGAAGGCAATCAATCAAATTGTTCCATTTTATCTATGATTATCTCTAAAACAAATTTAGAGATAATTGTAGTTAACTACCACAATATATCCACTCAAGATTTAATGTCATTAATTATTAAATGAATTAAATAATGGAGCATGCTTATAAGAACGTATCATATGTCATGCAACATCTCTCACTCATACATATGAGCATGCATGTTCTTTTAAATTAAACATCAGTTAATCTTTTTCAATCATATGAGAAATAAAATGTGCAATCATATGAAAAGGTGCTAATGAATAAATGACACACTAAGTTATTATTAAACTAGTATGACACTATTTAAATCTCATTATACCCCAAAACATCGACTTATACTATATTTTTGAATCTCTAATCCCTTTTGAATATAGAGCTCTATAAAAAAATAATTTATATTCTTTGTGCTTATGGTTACATTAACTACACAAGTTGATATAATTGCTTGGGCAATGAGCCGCAAACTATAGGTGTAAGTTTTAATAACTTTTCCTTAGGCATTAATATTAATCCAAGATGCTTTCCTAGACATGTTTTATTGGATTACATGATTCATAACTCTAAAAAAAATGCTAAAGTAGTCACACTAAACCTTAGATTCATGACATAGGTCTAAGTTTCCAATAGTACAAATGTAAGCCACTTACAAATCCTTTAAGGCTCATAAAGCAATGAAATAATGACTCATTTAGTCATACTCTTAACATTGGTCATCTTATAGCATGTACAATTTGAAATGTATGCTACAATAGACCTCCCAATTAGGGCTTATCACACTTGAATAATACATCTATAGAGCTTAGACTAGTCATCATAAAGTGACTAACTTGGAACACTAAGTTTCAAATGTATCTTCATTTAGGCTACATAGAGGTGTGAACATCCTCTATACTTAACTTTTTGGAGAGTCTTATATTAACACATAGTTAAGGTGACAAGTTTGAATAATAATCCTCACTTGCCACTTTGATAATACGGAAATCACTTATGCACAGTATCTAGTAATTATTTAAGTCTCATTCGATTTAGAATGATTTCCTATGTAAGAAGGCATAAGACAATCTGAGCCTAGTAACAAAATATATATGCATATAATCAAAATTTACTACAAGTTAACAAATGATAAGAAAATAAATTTATTTTTTGAAAAATAAAGTACAACATAATAGCATATCTAATGTTCCTAAAACATAAATCTTAACATGCTTTCTAAAAGCACTTATGGGTTTCCTTAAAAGAATTTGTAGACACATTGCTAATAATGATATACTTTAAAGAAACTAATCCCAATGAAATAAGATTCCTTATAAACTATTGAAGGCTAGGAGATATCCTTCTACTTTTTGATACAATATGAAATGAATCATCTTTCTAGTACAAGCATGTAGTTTACTATGAACTTATATTTGTTTATAGGTATAAACTATCAACATTACTTATTTTAGACTCCTACTTGGATAACACAAAACCATATTTTAGGTGTCTTCTAGATTTAAGAATCTTTTTTACAGCTCCTTAATAGGCAATATCAAGACTGCTCTAAAAATTATTGACTATGCAAATGTTAGGCTAACTTTACATCTCAATGTTTAACATACCTACTATTGCATTTACGTATAGAATTTACTCCTTTTGCATTATTTCTTCTTCTACCATAGGACATTAACCCAAGCTTAGGCAAAGGCTATTATCCATTGGAGTATCCATAAGTTTGAAATCAAGTATACATAAAATTGTTCCATAACCTTTATGATATAAGTTTTCGTGATAAACATCATAATTTCTTAGAATAATCCTATTAAATCTTATCCTAAAGGATACAATTCAAATCATTTATTTCAAAATGTGGAACATGTCCACTTTTAAGTTAATGGAATTAACTCAACATTCTTTCTATCAAATAATATGCCATCTATACAAAGTGAAAGAATTAAAAACTTATCCTCAACTTTCCTAACATATACACAATAGTCCTCTTTGATCATAATAAAATACATCACATATTATGGCTTTATGAAAATGAATACCATTATCTTCCATAAATAAATCATTTGAAGTAGTATAATTTATGTTTTAATCCTTTGCTACTAAGGTCAATGAGTAAATCCTTATAAACTTCTTTATATTACTATCCATTGAGAAAATTTATTTTTACATATATTTAAAACAATTCTAAATTTAAATATGAAACAATTACTAGGACAAAGTAAGAAGCAAGTCTCATTAAGAGAGAGAAGGTTTTTTTTTAATAATTTACACCTTTTAAAGGTGTTTTCATTTACCAAAAATCTGGTTATCCATCACAAAGCACATTTCCTTTTTTTATGGTACTAAGTCATTTATTCAAAGTAGGTGGATTAAGTGCTTTTTTATAGGAAGAAAGCTAATTAACATCCACAAAAATGGTTAACAAGGACTTATTTTCTATTTTAATGCATTTGTGAAGGACATTTCTATATAGGCTTATTAGTGTTAGTGAATCTAAAAATGGTTCTAATAAAATACTTTTATTGTCATTAATAGTTTTAGGAATCCTCCTACTATTATTGACAATCTTATGATTTTACAAATCTAAATCCACCTTATAAGAGTGACACTTTACATCTTAAGGTTCATTTAACTCATTGAGCTTATGACCTTTCTTAACTTTACCAATACTTGGAAACTCATCCTTTAGAGAAACCACATTTCAGGACTCGATCTCCATTAGTCTACCATTAATATGTTTACTATACAAAACATACCCATTAAAGTGGTCAAAGAAATAAGACACATTTATCAACTCTAAGGCCTAAATTCTTAAACTTACAAAAACAATAGTGAACTAAACCTATTGACCCCTATGGATGTAAAACTTCCAAATTAGGCTTCCTACTATTCTATAACTCATATGGAGTGGTAGAAACTAACTTTAAAAGGTACATAAATTAGGATATATGTAGCAATTAGCAAAGCATCCCTTTACAAATTTATTGGGTGGTTTACTAACATTATTATATACTTAACCATGTTGAGTACAGCATAATTCCTTCCCTTTGCAACACCATTTAATTATGGGGTACTAGGTATCATTAATTGCCTATGTATCTTTTTCTATTCATGAAAATTTTTGAACTAATCATATAGGTATTCTCATCTTTAGGCAATTTTAAGAGCCTTGATGCTCCTTTGTTTCTAATTTTCAACCTCTATTACATAGCGTTTGAAACAATTCAAAGCTTTATAGAGATATGACAATAAAAAAATGACACCTTAAGTAGAGAAATCATTTATAAAGAAAATGAAATAAAATGCACTATAATATGCTTTTACATTTATTAGTTTATACATAACCAAATGAATTAATTCTAGAAGATATAAGGCTCACTAAGCTTTTCCATAAGGCTTTCTACCTGCTTCTTTAACAAGTTATGGTCCACATGTTGGAAGTTTTAAGTTTAATAAGAGAGCTAATAGCCTATCTCTAACAAGTATGGATGCCTTATCTTGTTTGATTATGTCTTAAAAATAGAAAAAATGCATTATAAAAGAAATTATTTAAACTCAAATTCATATATATTATTATTAAATCATATTAGGAGACACCATAACTGTAAATTATTTCCAAGATAAATAAATAAATTATTTATGCTTGATACATCTAAGTTTTATCAAAGACGTAAAATGTATTACACCAAACAATGGATCCATGAAGCATATTAGGATCATTGTGTGATTGCTATGCATATCAATCTCTTAGGATCCAACATATCAGACCTTTATTAGTGATCTTTTCTATCATTACTAAGTGTTTAGCTTGTAACACTCAATGCCAATATATTAATCTTCATAATTGTAGAGCATACATTTTGTTACTGATGTTTCTAAATCTAACTAAGGAGAAATGAATCATAAACACATGTGAATATGTTAAAACTATGAGATATTAAGGGTGATAAAGGAAAAACATTTTCAATATGCTTAAGACAATCTTATGCATAATAACCCTTTCTTCCTTAATTAAAACACTTTGTCTTTGATATAATCTTAAGGACACTTTTGTCCCTTATGATTCCTAGATGTGCATCCTACCTTAAACCCTAATTTTACTTTTAACATGCTTATGTCCTCAATGTTAGACAACATGTGCCATCATTTAGCAGTAAGTTGTAAATGAAAACTAATCTTACTAGATCCTAAATAGGCTATGACAAATTATAGTTGAGACTATTTTTTAAATTAAGATTAGTTGCTTACAATTCTCTAATTATGGTAAAATTATCCAAAAGTAAGTAGTCATTACTTCTATTAGGTTTAACTCGTATTACGTCCTAAATCCTAATGACAAACATTCCATCATATTTCAATTTCAATTGATCAATTTAGAAAATTTTAGGTAGTTCTCTAACTTTTATTTAAGGAAATAATGCAAGTAATTTTACATTTAAAGCAAGCAATTTTACTTTTTATTAGACCAAGCATCACAACACAAACTACTGATCATAGTTATGTTAAGTTGTATTCTTAACTTTGAGTTAATATACATCATAGGTTAAGTTATTGAGAAATTATTGCTTATTTTGAAAGTACTAAACCTTCCTATACAAAATATTAAATTATTTCTTTCTCTTTCCTTAACAAAAAAAAATATATTTATAGAGGTCATTTCATACATCATTGCATATGGTTCAATTATCCTATATAACTTAATTAGGAATTCTGATTTTCTCTTATATTACTAGATAAAAAATTTTGCTCTATTAGTAACCATCTCTGGTGATATAAAATGAAAAAAGATATCTGATTAAATTAATAACACTTATGACTTTGGTTCCATATGTTCACATCATTTATATATTTTAAAATATATATATATTTGAACCTAACTAAAAGGTTTTATCGAAATATGTTGCACATGCTAAAATAATATAATAAATATACCAAGTTGGTGTGAAACACATTCCTTTACAAGGCTTCCAAAATAAATACAATCTTAAAAATATTACATAATTGAATATTCCTATTATACCAATTTATGTAATAAAAAAAAGGATGTTATAACTTCTCTTTATGTATATTTTGGAACGACCATTTATCACACAATATAGGCATCCAAAAAATAACAATGCTTCTAAAATATATATTTATTGCAAAGGTAAATAAAATTATCATTATGTCAACTAATAATTTAGAAACATACACAAAAATATGCAAATAATGAGCAGATCATAAAACATGCAAATTTTTTGAAACAAATCCTTTAAAAACAAATATTTTCCCAAAAGGAAATTAAATTCATTTAACAAAAAAATGACATATTTGGAAACAAATTTCATATTAGGGTGATAATATATATCAATAAATACACATATATATAGGAAAAACATATTGTCCAAAAAAAATCATAATTCATTTAACAAATAAATGAATAGAAATGTTGGAAAATTTATTTTCAATAACAAATACGACAATGAAATTAATGAATATTAAAATAAATCTTTCTTGAAAATCATACTTACAAGAAACAAACAACAAAAAGAACTTATCTTCTTTAACACACAAATGGAATATTTGAAAGCAAATTTCAAATAAAAGATATATTTTGCAAAATAATATTTTTCTTCTTCGGAAAACATATTTGCTAGAAACAAACAAAAAATGTTTTTCTTTAACATATTTGAAAATTAATTTAAAATATATAAAATAATGTATAAACACTACTACAAAATAATTGATAGATCTTAAGTGTTTAAGGAATTACACATCGAAAGATGACCCATGTGTAATCGAATGCTATATATATAATTATATATCATTTTAACATCCATTACTAAATTGTTGAAAAATATAAAATCTATACATGTTTTTATTCTAAAAGAACTGATGTCATTTATTTTTCTATCATCCTGAGAAATAACATTAAATGTTATTTACTTTCTAAAAATATATGTTTAATAGCCATAATAACATGTCAGTTGTTTTAAATAACCAACATTGTATGTCTTAACTTTGGCTATCCAAACCCTAACTTTCTTATTCCTCACTCCTTCATCCCAAACCATAACCTTACCTTTATACCCTAACCCTAGTTCCTCACTCCCTCATCTTAAACCTTAACATTATCTCCATATTTCTCAATCCCTCATCCTCTTTATTTTTTGTATATTCCTTACTAGATATAGAAAGCTAATATGTTATATTCTCTAGAAAATCCTAATTTAAATAATTTTAAACAATAGAATGAATAAATATAAATTAAAAATTGCAAAATGTTGTATATAATACCACTATCAGAGATAGGTTCTTTGCTAAATTTTTCTTGATATTGATTACTAAATATATGAAGTTTGCACTCCTAAATAAGGCTTTCGATGAGCATTAATGAAAATTTGACATTTTACACATTTTTGTATAAATAAATAGTAGAAAATATTAAAAAAATCCAAAGAAATTGAATGAGATAAAAAATTTTATTTATGCAAACCTATAAAAGTTGCATCAAAATGATAGGTAAAAAATATGATCAATTAGGAAACTAAAAATTAAATTGCAAAAACAAATACTATAAATTATAAAAAAAGTTCCTTACATTTATATTTTATACCTTTTTAGAGAGTGCTAAATCTCATATGTTTATCCATAGGCTAATTGATTTTTTAATTGTACAAAATAATTGTGAGTAAAATCATAACAGAAGAAATCATCTTAAAGTTATAATGAGACCACACTTTATTAGATAAAGAATTATTTTAGGATTGAAACAAATTTATAATGAAATTTGCAAATGGAGCTATGCTTCACTCTTTTTATTATCAACTGGCACCATGCTTTATCATTTTTATTTTCAATTCATACATATGGCCTTATATTCCACATTAGTTACTACATTACAATCAATATTTAAAATTTATACATCACATCAATTATGAAATATCATTTTCATTTTTAATACAACAATATTATTCTATTTGTAATGTTTGATATCCGTTACAACCTTAAAAAACTAACTTTGTAAAAAAGTAATAACTTTTTTAAAAAATTAATTTTTTATTATTATAGAATTAAATAAAATAATAATAAATTGAATGTAAATGAAATAAAAAATGAAAAAGGAGACAATATATTATGAAAATATATTGTTTTATTTTATATATTTCTATATCCATACATAAACATATACAAAAAAATATTATTTATGATAAATAATACACTTTACATTTACAATAAACATACATGGCATCCCTATAGAAATTAATATAAAATGTGATTATCATTTGCTTATAAGTTCTCCATATTTCTTTGATGACTTCCAAGGTATTTAATTTAATCAATTTTATATCTATAGATCTTGAGATGCATGATTACTTCATTTGCTACAAACCCCTTAAAATTCTTAGTGTTTTAGTGTGAAAATATGCATACTTCTTACCTGATGTGTATTAAAGTTTCGCACAATGCATAAAGCAAGCAACATGTTAATTTTTCACATTAAAACACAAGAAATATAACCAACTTATAGTAAATAAAGAAATCAAGCGTCTTAATGTTAATTAGAGTATAACACATGCAATCAATATTGCATTATTAGAAATGTTTCAAATTCTATGATCATGGTAATCACATGAAATCATAGATATGCTTATGACCATCTGTTTAGGTGTAAAGGATAATGTTATTTGATGTGATCCCTATAATTATAAAGGATAACTTCTAAGATTGAGAGGAAAGGAGTAGATCATAGTATTCAATATTAAGAATAACTAGAATCTATTAAAGCTCCTTAAATTAAAGGAATTGTGTCTACACTTCAACAATGAACACAAAAATTGTATAAAGAATTTGGAAGGATTCTTGCTTGAAGTCTTTACAAGTTCTTTATAAAATTCCTATGTTTATGGTCAAACTATGGATACAAGTTCTTAGATGAAACCTAGATTAATTTTAGAAACTTCTAAAAGGACTAATTTTTAAAATCCATCAACAAAAAAAGCTTTTAAGATGATAAGTGTAGATCGTAGTATTGATATTATTTAGGCTATTGAGAAAATTCAGGAAACTCTTAAAGTGTGAAGATACAAGTCCTTGTAAGAAATTCTAAAAGTTTCTTAGGCCTTCCAAATATCTATGGTAATGTTAAATACCAAGATCTACACCCCTAAATTAGGAGCTCTCTCTCTTTTCTTTTTTATGAAAGGAGATCTATCTTGAAAAATTGTAAATTTACTATTAGTAAGCTATATTTATAGACCAAGAACCAAATAATTAGACGTCATTTATTAATTAGAAAGTGACATCTAAGTTTAGCCATATATACGATTATAATGACTAAAACATTGGATAAGTAAAAAAATGATGTGCAAACTGTCATTAAATAGTTATGATGATTGAAATGGACTTACATGATAGTCACCATAAAAAATCAATATTTTTCATTAAATGCCATTGTTAAAGTTATCTTCACTTCCATTCATTTAGACTTCTTTAGTTTTATTCATTTAAACTTTTTCATAAATTTATTATTTAAACTTCTTCAGTTTCTTTCATTTAAACTTCTTCATAAATTTATTCATTCATATGTGTTCAATTTTATTCATTTAAACTTTTTTATAAATAACATTCATTTAAATGTCCTTATATATTTCAAGAAAATGTTATCATATTAAACATCAGTTAGACCTAAAAATGCATTTTTGTATTTGCCATTTCTTAAGTATTATTATATATTTTTGTTATATAAAGAATCAAATATGAAAAAAAGTCATTTTTGAACTAATTTTATATAAAACATTATATTTGTTTCGATATATCTTTTCTTTTTTAATTTGTTTGATACAAATGCCTATTATAGAATTTTAAGTGAAAACAATATATAAATAAGCAAAGAGAAACAAATCTATAAATTTAAAAAAATCTAATTGTTATTACTTTATTCACGATGAAAGTACAAATAGATCAGTAAAAAGAGTAAAGAGAATCGATATCTCTACAAATTTATACATAATAACTATATTAAATTATCAATAAATAAAAATCACATGTCTACATATGGATACATAAAAATAAAAAAAAATCATTATGTATCAAAATCATTATCTTTGATGCAAACTCCATCATTATTGCTTAAATTTCTCTTATATGTATGCTTAATAGGATTGAGAGAGTATATAATGGAAAAGAATCAAAGGTTAAGGTTCTCCCGTTGTACACTTTCTTGATGAAAGAAAATTAAGAGTTCAATAACTTTTCTATTCTACTTTTATTATATAGGAAATAAAAAAGTATACAATGAGAAAGAAATAAAGGTTAAGATTCTTCTATTACACACTCCTTTGATAAAAGTGGAATAAAAGATTAACAGTAATATTATGTATCAAACTTATTATACCTAAGAGTATATTGGAGAGATGTTAAAAGAATTCATGTAGAAGATAGAGTTAAAGTGAAGATTTATAGAAAAAAATAGACATTAGTGATATTATATGATTTTGTAGTTTCAAATATGACTCCATAAATGGCTCTTAGATGACAATGGTTAATAATGACTAATATCTTATACTTTTGTAATTTTCAATGACACTTTTGAAATACCTTTTAAATGATGATTGTTGACTAGAACCAATGTTTTATTATTTCATTGTTTCTAATTAGGCTTTTGATATTCATTTTAGATAACAGTTGAGTATAAAATCGATGCTGAAAGTTTCCGTGCATTGTTTAGATGTCAATTGTATTCCTATCCATTGTTTCAAATTTTCATATAATTTTAAAAATGTCACTACTTCAAAATGAATATCTATTTTGTTATAAAACTAATGTCTATCAATAGGTGTAAATCATCAATTTTGTATTAATGATATTTATTTAGAAAAATATATTTTTCTAATTTTTAATAATTAAATAGATTATTTTAAAAGTAATTTCAAACACTACTACAAAATAGTTAATTAATGTCAATGGATAGACATCAATTACTATCACCAATGTTTATTTTAACAAAATAACATTTATGAAATTATAGAAAAACTTAAGATGATAGACATAAATTATGATCGATGTTTATATTAACGCAATGGTATTTTTATGATTAGATCGAAACTTACTACATCAGTTTCAAAAGTAACCAACTTGTAAAGTTTAGCATGAAAACTTATGAAGTCGATGATGTTCAAAATTATTGCCCTAAAGAGATATATGTAGAGTCCCGCTAGAAAATTTTAAAAGTTCACAAAATGTTTCCTTAAATAACTAACATTGAAAAGTGTAACAATCATTTTCATTTGAAATTTTAACACATAAGATATTGATCTTGATCTAATAACTAACATCCTTCATTTTTCATAATTTCTATAAATTTTGCTCTTACTTTTTTTTTGTTTATGTTGGGGTAATTCTTAGAAATGTTTCAAATTTTATGAAGGCATCCTATCTAGGATTTTAATATTTTAATATCTCTAACTCTTTAAAGTATTGGATAGGATGCTGCTATGGTTCATTACCACTTTCCAATATTTTGATAATCCTTCACTTTCATTATTAGTGCTTGTATTGAAAAACTAAACTACTTTTAGTTTTCGATGGATACTCTTATGATTAAAATAAAAGAAATTAATCAACACATGGAAATTTCCATCGTGGATGATAAATTTAATACATATAGTTTTAGTTTTTATATATTGATGTAAACATTTACTTTTTCTATATTAATAATTTAGTTTAGTTTTTGTAGGTATTGGTTGTTTTAAGAATACAATTATCTGTAATAATTTTAACAAAAATTAAATGTTAGAATTTACATAATTATTTGCCTTTATTCTCATCTGATTGTACTTTGATAATAAAATATACCAAATAAAAGACATCAAAAGTTCTAGGCTTGTTTCGAAATAGTTATGGAAAGAGTTGCCTAAGTAAAAGAAAAATTATTTTTAAATAAAAAACATTCATTTATTATAACATGGGTTCTTGTATAGTAATTGACATTAAATATTACTTAATAGGACAATATTATTATATTAAAGATGATGGTATTTTTTCAAAATTAAAGCCTAACATTTAACATTAAATGTTAGTTTTTTTGTAGTAACTGATGTGAAAACTTGGGCCCCAAGCATGAATTGAAAATGTAAAGGTCAAAGGATGGCTTAAGTTAAAATAAAAAGAGTAAAATATGATACCATTTGTAAATTTTATTCCAAAGCTCTTCAAACTCTAAAATGATTTTCTATCTAATAAGATATGCTCTCATTTTAAGCTTAAAATGATTCTCTTGAATTTTACATTTTTTCTTACTAATTAGATTGTAAGACTAAAGCTCAATTAACTCATGGCTAAATATATAAGGTTTAGCACTCACTAGAAAAAAGCAGAATATATATGCAAGGTTTCTATTTTTTTTATTTTTTTACTTTTGTGTTTATTCTTGCATTTTAGTTTTTGATTTCCTAATCAATCCTATTTTGTTACTTATTATTATGATATAGCTTTTATATATTTGCACGTATTAAAAATTTGATCTCATTCATCTTTTTTGATATTCTATTTTATTATCTATTATTTATTCATATGAAAATTTGCAATATCATACATTAATTTTTCATAAATGTCCATTACATCTACAAGGATTGTATTGAAAATACTTTTTTAAAGAGTCATATTAAACAATGGATATCAAGATAGATTTAGTGAAGTATCCATTTCTGATTAGGGTATTATATATAACTTTCACCTTTTTCAATCATTTCTTATTTAATTTATTTTTTAAAATTATTTAAATTAGTATTCTCTAAAATTATATGAGATGTTAACTTTTATATATAGTTAGGAATATAGTGGAAATAGGAAAGATAAGGGAGTGAGGAATTGGGAGATAGGGTTTCGATTTGGGATAAATGAGTGAGAAATTGGGGGATAAGATTTGGGTGGGTGGAGTTGGTGGGACATAGTATATCAGTTATGAAAATAAGTTGATGTGGTATCGTTTAAATTAAACATCGGTTATTTAAAAATAAATGACGTTTAATATTATTTCCCACCCATGATTATAGAAAAAAAAATGATGTTGGTTGTTTTCAAGAAAGAACCAATTTATTATTATATTTTATAATAGTTTGAAAATTAATGTTAAAAACAAATATACGATGATAGTTGATTAAACATCCATTAATTTTTAATGTGTAATCCGTTAAACACCTAACATTAATCAACTATTTTATAGTAGTAAAACATAATATACATAAATTTGAAACATGTTTTTTTTTATCTTAAGAGAAATATAAAAAATACAATTTTTTTAATTTTCCATCTAAGAAATAAATGGACTTATTTGAAAACTAATTTCAAATAAACAATTAAAAATTTTTCAATAATAATATCAAATATTATTTTACCACCAAAGAAATAGAAAGTTACACTTTTTCAAAAAAAAAATCATATTACATATATATGACATAATTTTATAACACAAAAATAGAAAACAACAAACTATCGTTACAAAGATATTAAAAAAAAACGAAAACTTTTCCTCATGCATAAAGAGATTTGCAATTTTCCATGACCATTATTTCACCATTTACAAAATAACAAGCTAAAATAGCTTGTCTTGGCCTTTCCTAGATCCGCATCGATAAAAAGTTTCACCATTTATATATGTGAAATTTAATGCATTCACACAGAATTTATTCAAATAAAATATGTGTATAATGTACCATGTACCAATACAATTACGCATGTAAATCAAACAAAAGAATATGCCAAAAAAAAAAAAAAAACACATATAGCACACATGGATGGAAATAAGTTAGATAATTATGATATCATTGTTGATATATATATTTTTTTAAAAAAATTGGGATTCAATATTTTACTTTATGAAATTCTTGGATCTCACGATGAACATTTTATTACCTTATCTTAAACCATATGTATACGTAGATTTCTTTTCTTTGCCGATCATTAGAACTACAATTCTAAACTCTAATCATGAGCAATCGCTCATCCGGTGGCTATAGAGTAATTACTAGTCTTCCGTGAAAAGAAACATAAACTCAAATTTGTTATATGATATCCCCTAAGAGAATAGCCCAAAAGAAAGCAAAGTGTTGTATTCTTTCTATTGGGTCTTGCTCTATAAGCAAGAGAATTGTCTTATCTCTTTTCTTCCCTCTGTTTTACCTAAAAAACAAAATATCTTAGAGACAATTATTCCTTTACCGAGAAAAATTGGAAGGCAATTAACCAGATTGTTCCATTTTAACTATGATTTTCTTTAAACAAATTTAGAGATAGTTTGTCCATTAATATTAATATAGTTGGCCACAACAAAATTTTCATTCAAAATTCAATGTCACTAATCATTTAAATGAATTAAATAATTTATTAAATAATAGGATTGCTCATGTAAATGCATCACATGTCATGTAATGGAAAATAAATTTTAAAAAAAATTAAGCTATAAAGTGTACGGTGGGTGCATATATACCAACATACCTTTTCACTAAGCGGCTGAATTATAATTTTAGTTGATTAATAAATAAATTGATGATATTTTATTATTTAAAATATAATTTTTTATTTTAACTTCTCTAAATATAAATTTTATTTTATTTTATTTTATTTTATTTCATCTACACTAATAATTTTTACCGAATTGAAATTGAAACTTTTAAGAGTAAAGCTACTTTCATTTTCATGATTACTCTTTTCTTCCTCTGTCTTTTTTATATCAGGAAAATAAGATTTTTATTCATTTTTTCTTTAAAAAAAGGTTTAGACTTCTTTTTATTGATATGAAAAGGAAAGTGATCACTTAAAAGTATACCCTTATTTCTAATGATCAAATCAGGATGTTTTCTTACCTTAAATAAATTACATGATTTGCATGTTTCTTGTCATAACAAGGTGGATTTCCTATCATTCCCAAATTGGAGTCTTGTTGAAATTTTACATGTTAACTAACATTCTTTTATCCTAAATTTATAATAATTACAAACTTGAATTTAATATCTCTAATTTGTTTATTAACTAAAGCGTTGAAAATAAAATATTTTGTTTAAAGATGACTAAGTATGAAGATTTATATATTAGGGAGCAAAATTATTAATTAATCGTAATCAGGTTAAGGGATATAGAAGTATTCAGACTTCAAAGCAAAAAGCCGTGACAACTTTGCGTTTTGGTAGTCAATTTTTTGTCCAGCTGACTGCCAAACAGTAACTAACAATCCCACTTTGATCTCAAAAAGTGACGTCAATTTTTAGGGCCGGCTAGTGGTGGTCTATCTTCATTCTTGTCTAGTCTAATAATCAACAGGGTACATTCAAATTATCTTTTATTTTATTTAAAAAAAATCCTAAACACATTTTTGGGAAATTAAAAACACTCATACATACACGAAATATCCCTCTTATTATAAATAGATGCTGACAGGAAAACAAAATATTCAATAAAGCACATTATTCTTGGATTGTTTTTCCTCTATTATTTGAAGAGAGGACAAGATGTGGATTAATATATAGTTGTTAAGTTAATTGTCCTTATCATATACAATTTTATAAAGATGTTAGGGGATAAAATATTTTTTGAGGTACATATGCAATATTATTAGGTATATGATTGCATTTAGAAACTCATCTAAATTTTCACCGGGGCATCTATAAGAATAAATTATCACAATTTCAACCTACGATTCTTATTTAAATTCTCATCCGTACCAATCATTTGAAATAAATTCAAATGGTTGGATAATATTTTTATATATCTAATATGCTTTTATGTCTCTCCTTTGCTGGATGGAGTGATATTCACTCGCTGACAGTCCTTCGACATTTTCAATTTGATTCAAGTCATTAAAAAAAATAAATAGATAAATTATACTTACTTTCTTCAGAATTTATTGTAATTAATTACATTCACATTTTTTTAAAAAAATAGCAATACTATACTCACCAAAAATGAAAATGAAAATTAAATTTTAAGTATAAATTAAGAATTATTATTAAATATATAATAATAGAAAATATTTTTAAAAGTTCAATCTAATAAATATAAAAAATTCAAAATTTAATTTTGAATTTCATTTCATATACCTAGAGCATTTGGTTTTAAAAAATATATAAGTAACTTTATTTTTCATTATTTTTACACTCATCTTTCATACTTCAATAAAATAAGAAGGGTGTCAACGTATGGGGTACATCCTGATTAACTGTATGTATATATTAAATGATTTAATCATTTTCAGTATTATAAAACAAATCGAAGAGATGCATATATGTTTTTAAAAGTAAAATTTGATTAGATTTAAAAGATGAAAAAAATGAGTATAATTTATTTAAAAAGGGTTTAAAAAAGATTAATAAATATCACTACACCTTTTTAACATGGGCTTTGATTTATAGAATCTTTCCCACATTATTAGTAATGTATAATTTTTATGTTTAGTTCAAATTTTAGAAAAATATTTTTTAAAATGTGAACATTTTAGAAATGCTTTTAACTTAATATTCCTCTAAAATATCTGTATGGGAAAGGTAAATATCTTATATTATTATGATATATGAATGTTTTAATAATATTAAAGAATTATTTTCTGAACTCTTTTATTAAAACTTTATTGCTATTAATACTTTATTTTAACATTACCTATTGTAGTTAACTACCAGTAGCCATTGCTGGTGACTATCACCTTTACCACCCATTATTAGTTATTATTATCAATCATTACTTGATGCTAGTAATTAC
This sequence comes from Sindora glabra, assembly GCA_020226215.1. Taxonomy (NCBI): domain Eukaryota; kingdom Viridiplantae; phylum Streptophyta; class Magnoliopsida; order Fabales; family Fabaceae; genus Sindora; species Sindora glabra. The sequence goes on along the minus strand of CM035232.1, from coordinate 51,916,073 downwards.
CATTAACTACCACTCATAATTGATAATTACTAGTAGCTATCATATACTATTAGTGACCCAACCCCTAATACCTACCACTCATTACTAACTACCACATATTGCTAATGATAGTTGTTGCCACCATAACTCACATTATTAGGAATCTAGAATTCTTATGTCTGATTTAAATTTTAGAAATATATTTGTGAGAATTTGAATATTTTCAAAAATATTTTTAACTTAATATTCCTCTAAAGTATTATTATGGGGAAGGTGCGTATCCTATATTTTTGTGACATGGTAATGTTCTAATAATATAAAATAAAACTATTTTACCAACAATTTAATTAAGACTTTACTATTATTAATATTTTATTTTACTATCACATATTGTAATAACCACTACTGACTACTGTTAGTGATTGCTACCACTACCACACAATATTGATAAATACCGTTGGCCACTACCCACTATCAGTAACCATCTTTGACCATTACCCATTACCGATAATTACTATTGGCCATCATATACTATCAATAACCTCTATTGACTACTACCTATTGCCCACTACTATCTACCATAGATGATAGTCATTGTCGGCTTTCATTACTGGTAACTTTCGTCAATTATTACCTATTGTTAATGTCACTATCGACTATTATTTATTACTAATAACCATCGTCAACTACCACCCCACACTATTGATCACCTCCCACCATTACTCATCATTATCAGCCACTTAATGTTCAATGATTTAAAAATATTTGTAAAAATATATAAATTAACTAAGATATAATATTGTAACATTTTTAGAAATATTTTTATTTGAATCAAATATAATAATATCACACTTCCGAAAATTAAATTTTTAAAAATTACATTCTCAAAAACGTTAAGATTCCTAAGAAAATACAATTTTGCAAACTAAATGTAACTCAAATATTTTATCTCTTATATTTTTTTTATTCTTACTCATGTGCTTCCTATAGTCTCCTTTTGATTTCAAAATTCATAGTAATAGGTAAGTTTAAAAATTGCTAAATTAAAATTATTCAATAATAATTTTATGAATATAATTAAACATTAAACATTCTCAAAATCAATCTAAAGATTTTATAAAACTCCTGTCTCACCGGGTCAATTTTGAAATACCAATGCTATCATCGAAGTAACCTCGTCATTGTTAGTTGTGGTTCTGGTATGGATTTGGGTCGATAGAGAAAATGATAACTTACTTATACCACTAAGCTAAGAAAACAAAATAGAAATGGAGCCCACACCAACAAACCAAATGCTGCATGCTGGCAATCCACATGGACAAACCAATAATGGTGGCTCTTTTGCAAAAAGGGGCTTTCCTTCCTGTCAACTAAACTTGGCAACGAAGGCAGTTTACCTTCTTTGCTGTCAACCCTGCCGAAAGTGATCAACTTTCTCAAGCAAATTGCACCTTTTGGATCCAATGATATTGCGGCTTTTGCCACTCTTCATTATTCAATCCCCATCTATGACTCGGCTTTACACAATTTGGTCCGTGTAACCAAACAGTGGCATTCCCATAATTCTTTTGAAAATCATATGCCAATTTGACATTTCATAATTATTAAAATATTTTGAGGTTGTTCAATCTCTCCTAAGCCATGCACGGGATAAAGTGATCGGAGATAGTTGGGTAGCAAGAAGTTTGGAATATATACTAAAAATTTAAATTTAAATTCCTTTAATATTAATGAATGAGAAAATTTTGCATAATCCATTTATAATTTATTTCTCTTACTATAAATTTGCAAGATCAATTTTTTATTAGTATTGCTCATATTAATTTCTAATTAAAGACATATAATGAGATTAATATAATATTTTTTTAATCATTGCACAAATAACTTTTAATACAATTGGATAACTTAATACAAATATAAAATTTATATATATATATATATATATATATATATATATATATATATATATATATATATATATATATATATATAAGTTGTAATTAGATACAAATAATAAATACGTTGGGTTAGAATTATAAATAAGTTGACATACCAAATCATTTAAAAATTTATTTTAAAATTTAAAAAATATTATTTTAAAAATAATTAATAATTAAATTATAAATAATTATGTATGATAAAAATATGAAATTTATGCTTTAATAAAATGACAATAAATATTTAAAAAATATTTTATCAATGATTAAGAGTATTTTTTGTGAAAATAGATAAATAATTAAATTTAATGAAAGAGTTTATAATATAAATTTTATTAATTGAAATTAATAAATATGTTAAATAGATTAGCTCATTTTAATATGTTTAATAAATAAGTTAATTCAATTTAATATGATTATTATTTGAATCGAATTTAAATTAAGTTTATTTGAATTATTACTAATCCTTACTGTGAAATGAACTTGACACATAGATATGAATGTCACCCTTAACAATATTATGTATGTCTATTTATCTTTAAAATATTGTATAATTTTCTCTTAAGGAAAACTGGGTTGGCAAAAAAATTAATAAAATATTAATATGATCAAAATTGACTGGAGAAAATTTAAATTTGAATTTTATTTTAATCTGATTATAACACACAAACTATAAGTGGGGGAGTTGTGTAAATAATATATTTCCTAAAAAGAAAAACAAAGAGACTTGTGGGTATCAAAGGCATCCTTCATATGAACCATTTCCAAAGTTCTTTGCCTGCCTTTGTAGACTACTTCTGCTTTTCGTCCTTTTTAAGCCTTCCCTTCTCAGCACTTTTCCTTCATACTCACAGCTTCAACCAAATCAATCCAATTTTCCTAACGAATTCAACGGTTGATGTCGCGGCTGCGTCTGGCGAAGAAGCTCCAACCCGCCAAGAAGGCGTGGAAGAACTTCTCCACCGCCCTCCAATCCAAAGTCCACAAACTTAACATCCCAAAAGCCATCAAAACCACCATCCAACGCCTTGTCTCCTCCCTTCGCTCCCTCCGCTACCTCGCGCCTTCCAGGGGCCGGCGCACACTTGCACGGCCTTACTCCACTTCTTCTTACTGCCAAGTTCATCGAAAGAACTTCGCAGCTATACGGATCGACGATCTCTTCGGAGATTCATCCAATGTTTCTGTCCATTCCAACAACAAGAATAACAACGATAACAGTTTTTGTTCCAAAGGAGAAACAAGCAAAGGCAAAGATGTGAGCATCGGAGAAAAGGATTTGAGAGTAAGTAGTGGTAGTAATAGTGGGAATGATATAAATAGCATTGAAGATGCTTGGAAGGCCGTGGTGGCTAAGTCGCCGCAGCTTCAGGTTGACGAGAAAGCTGAGGAGTTTATAAACAAGTTTCGTCAAGATATCAAGATTCAGAAGGAAAGGTCTTTGCTAGAATTTCAGGAGATGCTAGCACGTGGTACTTGAATCATTGGTTTCAATTTTCAATTATTCATTCATTTTTCCATATGGAAGATATCTAAATATATGATGCATACATGAAGATTTTGGTGTTTTTATTTATTTTTTTTTCCCTCTCCTTGGTTTTGGGTTTTCATATAAGTACAGTAAGCACGGACACAGACTTTTGCAATGGTTGTGGGAGAAGATGTATAGGAGATTCAGGATTGTGTGACAAATTCTCTTTTTCTTTTCATTGTTTCCATTTTAACGTTCAGTGAATACCTGATTGATTGTTGTATTTGTTTTTCTGTATGATAAATGAAGTGTGTATAAATTATATATCAGCAAGCACATTCTGTTTCTAGTTTTGCTTGTTCTATATGCAAAGTTTTGTAGGAAAAAAGTTCCCAATGTTGATTATAACCTGTTTTGTACAAATAACTAATAAATTAATTAATAATTGATAAATTAGTTAATAGACGATAATAATAAATTAATAAATTGTGTTATAAGTATTTTGTAAAAGTAGTTATTGAATTAGTTAAAATTACAAAATGACATATAACAATATATTAATAGAAGTAGGTATACAATAAAAAATAATTCATATTTATTTAAAGATTAAAATATATTAATGCAATTAAGATATTCAAAATCAATATATAATATCTAGTATTTAATCAATTATATTTTATGAACTTACATATTTATATATTTATATAAATTTTATTTTATTATTATTTATAAAGAAATTATAATTACTTAAAGTAAACTTAATTATATTTTATGAAATTATACGTTTATTTATATATGTATTTTTATGAATTTATAGTTTAAAATTAGGATATAATTACATTAAAATTAAAAAAATTAGATTTACATTATAAAAGACATGATTTGAAAATTAATTAACAAAATAAGGATAGATTTAAAAAAATTGAAGAGGTAATAACTTATAAATTATAATCTATTCAATTTAGCTTATTAAATCAAAGTTTATTTTTTTAATAAGTTAGTCCACAAAATATTTTCAAAGACTAAATTTTAACTTATTAATCGAGTCAATAAATTGTAATTTAATTTATTTATTGCATAAAATGGAGCCTATGTATTATAATATGAATTTTGTAAATAATTTTGAGATGAAAAATTACTAAAGACCATATAGAAGAGAAAAATGAGCTTTTATTTACCAACATGAATCATTTAAGATGTCCTTGTGATTTCACTAAACAAATTGCTTTTGTTCATAGAAATAAATCTAGATATTGCTTAATAATTTCCTTAAGACAACACACATAATAAAGAGAGGTTAAAGGTATCACTCCCTATGATATTATAATATTTTTTCTTATAGAAAGAAACACTATTATTTTGCTTAGGTGGGGAGAACGAAATCTTGTAAAAGTTACTATAGGTAGGGACCTCTTAACATAACTAATTAAGTTGGATCATGAATCCCACCCCTCACAAAATCTATACTCAATAGTCACTTAATGTTAGGTATATATATATATTGACATTAATTTATTAGTTCATAAATTATGTGATGGTCCAAATTAGAAAATTTTAACAATCTCTCACTTGAATTCACATAATTTATAAATAATGACCACTTTAAAATTAATGTCAATCTTAAATGCTACTATTACACCATAGGTCTAATCAAGATCATAAACATCTAATAGTACAAAGATATTAATATCAAGCATATCGTATGTCTACACCTTGCTAAGAAAAAATAATTAATATCCAATGATGATATTAATGTAAAAAATTAATGCACATAATATGATTTACATAATTTTAATGCGATTATATATAAACTCCTATACAATGGTCTTGTCATCAGCTTAATATACCCAATTAGAATCAACATTCTCAACAAAGTATAACAAAATAGAGTTTAAATGTCTCTAATAACACGTTATAATCCAAAATCTACATAAAATATATGTCAACACCACAATTATTTCATTTGAACATATCTTAAGACAATAATGAACTCATATTATTAAAACTCCTACTAATGTAGAACACTGAAAAGTTTAGACAAGTCTATAATATTTACACGATCATGATTTATTCTAACTTCTAAGCCTTTGGTTAATGGATTTGCAAGTATACAATCCTTGGAAAAATGTAATATACCTGCATATCTTCTCTTTCACACATACACACAAATACTTTGTATTGAAGTCCTTTGTATAGGTAAAATCTTTATCACTTAGAGAGAAGATCGTAGCAACATTATTGTTGCAATAAAATATAAGGGTAAAGAATGAAAATCCTTTAACCAAATAACTTCACAAGCACATTTATATATCATGACATGCCTTGCCTTTATTATTAAGGTTGTTGTGAATGATTACTTAATGTTTTCCATGACACAGTTTTTCCTACTAACATAACATGTATCCATACGTAGATTTATGATTAGCTGGACAACCAACAAAATAAGTTTGAGTAGCTTGAAATTTTGAGATCTTCTAACCTCTTATATATTAGTATGTAACCTTTTGTGCCATCCAAATACCTTATTATTCGTTTAAAAGCAATTCAATATCTCTAACCTAAGCATCCATAAGGCTACTTATGACTAATGCATCTGGGACATTCATAATTTTTTTTTATGAGTTTGAAAACATTGAGCCTTTGATAAAATCTTATCCTTTTAAATTTATGAACAAATATGAGAGTATACTAACATATTAATCCCTTTTCATATGATTATTGAGATAAGTCATGTATCCTTAGGACACATGATGATGAATCTTAATACCCAAGACAAGAAAGGCATTCCTATATCATATTGTTTCAATTACTTTGTCTTAGTTAACACATCCACATTATCACCAATAAAGAAAATGTTGTCATCGTGCAAAATTAGAATATGAGAGATGTTACAATTTTATCATCATATGCTGGTCTACATTGCTCCATTTGAATATAAGAGATGTTACAATTTTACTAAAATTAAGATGCAAATGCCTAGAAAGATCTCCTTATTTTGCATGCAAGAGATCCTTTATGTTGGTGTATGTTCTAGGAGCCAATCATAGAAATGATTGCAATATTACATAATGTATTATGTTTCATTTTGGCAATACGATTATTATATTTTATTTTATTTTATTTTACGTAAATTGTAACTTAAATATAATAATTATCCTTGGAATAGCTTTACTATTCCTAAAATACCCATAGTCAAGTATTATTACAAAAGGGATAGTAATAATACATCGAGATTAGCATGTATAGTGACTGATGATTATGAATCAAGGATATGTGATCTCAAGTCAATATATGAGTACATTATTAGTAAACAATGTATTGGACTGATCCACTGTGAGAATATTTCATGGATAAACGTGTCATTAGTTATTCTCATATGACCACAAATGTACACAATCCTTTGACCTAAAGTCACTATGGTTCCTTATATGAGGAATTACTCACTTTGATTTTGTCTTATGTCACCTTTAATCAGGATGAAAAGTAGGACATTGATTAAGTGTGTCACGAATCATGTAGAGGGAAGTGAGTGATGTAGATGAGATTTTGTTACTCTTGTAAAAAGAGAGATATTCTTAGGCCCCTTGATTGAGTGAGACTTAGAAATGCATGGCCATGCTCAATTGGATCAATATATGATATTAATCATTTGTTTTAAGTCTACTCAGTATTAATAAATACAAATTGAACATTGACGAGAATAACACACTCCATGCCTCAAGTTTAATTTGGATATTATTACAAAAGGGATTATGATGCAAAGCGTTAATCATATATTAGGTAAATGTGGAATCACAGATATTCTTACAACTTGAGTGGTAGTGATGTATTGTTAGATACCGCTCATTATCTATGACCCCAAAATGAGTCATTATCAACATAGTAAGAACTTATAGGATCACACAAAAGAAGTAGGAATAAGATAAATTTTAATTGGGCTTTAGTTGGACTAAAATCCAATTAATTAGCTTATTTTCGTGCATATATATTATTATTAAGATAATAATAATTTCTCACGTAATATATATATATATATATATATATATATATATATATCATATTATGTGATATTATTTAATATTAAAGTAATATCAAATAATTACTTTATTAGATATTAGATAATTATATTATGAGATAATATTATTATCTAATATTAGATAATAATAGATAAGTCCTACCTCTCCTCATTCTTTTTAGGATAAGGATAAAGTGATAATTGTTTAGTGTGATTAGAATTTTTGAAGCATTATCTTAGTAGGATTAGGATTGTGACATGCCTTAGTTCTATAAAAAAGATTTGAAGGCAGCACATAAGACATACGCTCATAAGTTTCATCAAATCCTAAAATTACTCTAGAAAACATCCAATCCCAATCATAGTGAGAAAAATGAACCCTAGCAGCTTTGCCAAGGGGAGAGGTCGTTGTTCACTCTGTGTGGATACTGTAGAGACATTGTACATTCAGAAAACATTTAATTAGTGAATCAGTCTCTCAAAAGAAAGAACACAAACACAAACAAGGTAAAACCCTAACCTTGATTTATGCCTTTTGCATAGATCATAGGTAGATTCGGATTAAAATTTAAAAATTTTGCTGCGTATGTTGATCCATAACCTAACAGTGGTGTCAGAGCTTCTTACAAAACATAAATTCAATTATGTGTTTTACCATTTTTCTGAATGTTTATATGATAAATATTCTATTTCGGTTTAAATCAGAATTGCATTTTTTATAAACATTTATATGATAAATAAATATCAAAGTAGTTTCTGTTTAAACCGGATATATATATATATATATGTTATATATGTAAATTCGTGTTTGGTTTTGATTTCATAGATATATATGTATGATATATATAATATGTATTTAGATTCTAATTAGGAATTAATGAGATTAATTGAACGAATCTAATTATATGTTTTTTAGTTCATATTCAAATCTATTTCGTGATTAATTCTGGGTTTTGATTTGAATTTGAATATATTTTTGTGAATGATTCTGGGTTCTATTTTAATGAGATCAAATTAGGATTAATTACGTGTGAATGATTTAATATGTGAGAATTATTTTCTGGAACAAATAAGGTTCTGTTATGAATTGAAATTAATTAGATTTATTCCTTAAATCAGTTTCTATATATGTGATATACTCTGTATTTATGAATACAATCTATTCTGCACAGAATTAATGTAATTAATTCTGAGTGTGTCTTCGTATATAGATCTATTTAAATTTGTTTAATGTGATTGAATAAAATTGGATTCATGTATGAAGTATATGCGTGTATGGCTTAATATGTTTGAATTATGGGACAGCGATTTGAATGTCAAATAATGTCGAATTATTAGCGAGACCGCCGTACTAACTCTATGTAACATTCAAAAATTATTTTTATTCTTAAGGCGCTGTTTTAAAACATGATTTTTTTCATCCTGCTTATCTTGGTTACATATATTTGTTAGCAATTATTACATATGATGCATGAATGTGTTGTATAGTATGACACTTGGAGTTTTTATGGATGGATTTTAAATATGATCTGCGTGTCGTGTCTTCCTCTATTTTTCTAATGTATATTCTCTTCTCTTCTCATCTCACTCCCTCCGAATGTAACTCGGGGTTTCTGTTCTAAAATTGTAATCACAATGGAGCAACCTTTGCTTGGAATGAGAAGAAGCTAAAGAGTTATGGGACAAGAAGAAGCTAAGAAGTTAGTTTAGGAATATTATTAGAAAATAGAATTTTGGGCCTTACTATGTGACATTTTGATTTTTTTATTATGTGATGATATTGATGAGCATGCATTTACTATGTGATAGCATATCTTCCTGCTATATGATAGTCTTATCCATTGCATGATATGTGATTTACAATAGTTTATTTTATTCATTTACTCTATATGATGTATGAGATAAGCTAGATATATTGCATGAATAAATAGGCTAGTTATGGTGAGATCTAATAATGATTAAGTTTAAATCCCTCATCTAAAAAATTAAGTCAGTAATAATTAAGCAATACATTCCAATGCTTGGCACTCGTTAAGGTCTTGATCAACATAAGATAGGTTTGCTAAAGCAAAGTACTTCGTTTATCTTAGTGAGACGAGACTGGATAATAGTGATATCCGAATGTTAAGCATTGGGTCTGACTTAACTAGGATATCTCAATAGGATTGAGACCTAGAGGCATAGAGTTAGGTTTTAGTTCATAAGATGGACTAGAACAAGTGTTGTTCATCCAACTATCCAAGAGTTGTATATGATACAATTGGTAAGTGTTGCCTACCTAAATAACTAAGTTTTAAGTGATTAGCCAAAACTAACTTAAGGCTTGGTGAAATATGGATCTTGGCCCATTAGAAAGCCTAGATAATATGACTTTCTGAATTAATAGTGAGGGCTATTAATTTGAATAAAATAGTGGGAGGTATATTTAATAAAAGATCTTGTTAAATGTTTAAAACTTAATACTTACTTTGCATATTTCTGTTGTAGATAACCAATGGCTAATACATCAAATAATCTATCATTGCGATCAGTCCTTAAGAAGGATAAATTGAATGGGATAAACTTCCTGAACTGGTACAGGAATTTGAGGATAGTCCTCAAACATGAGTGAAAAATATATGTCCTAGAGGAACCTGTTCCTCAAGAACCTGAAGCTAGTTCCCTTCGAGCTCAAAAGGATGCTTACAAGAAACATCATGATGACGCATTAGATATCGATTGTCTCATATTAGATACCATGAACTCTGAGCTTCAGAAGTAACATGAGAACATGGAAGCTTATGACATGGTAGAGCATCTCAAGAAGCTTTATGAAGGCCAAGCTCGGTATGAAAGGTTTGAGGTGATAAAAGCATTGTTTCAGTGCAAACTAGCAAAAGGAAACCCTGTTGGGCCTCATGTACTCAAAATGATTAGGTATGTTAAGAACCTTGAGAGATTGGGTGCTCTACTAGGCCAAGAATTAGCCACTGACTTAATTCTGCAATCGTTGCCATAGAGTTATGATCAATTCATCATGAATTATAACATGAATGAAATTGACAAACCACTACCAAAACTATTAAGCATGTTAAGAACTGCTGAATAAAATTTACAAAAAACTAAACCCAATACCATAATGATGGTTCAAAAGGGCAAGGACAAAGGCAAAAGCAAAGGCAAAGGCAAAAATAAGAAGGATTCCAAATCCAAAGGCAAGCCCAAGTCTAAGTCTTCTGCACTGAAACTAAAAGGAGGTGTGGCTAAGGAAAGGACATGCTTCCATTGCGGTTAAACCAGACATTGGAAGAGAAATTGTAAAGTCTATCTAGAAGATCTGAAAAAAAAGAAAGGAAGTAAGACTTCCGCTTCAAGTATCTATGTTATAGAAATTAATGTTTCTGCTCCTACATCTTGGGTATTAGATACCGGATGTGGTTCTCACATTTGTACAAATGTGCAGGAACTACAAAGGAGTAGGACTCTAGTTAAAGGCGAAGTGGACCTACGAGTTAGCAATAGAGCAAAAAGTTGCTGCCCTATCTGTAGGAACATGTCATTTATCTTTACCTTCTGGTTTAGTAATTGAATTAGAGGATTATTATTTTGTGCTTGTTATTACCAGGAATATTATTTCTGTTTCTTGTTTAGACAAGAAAGGTTTTTCATTTATAAAAAAATAAAATAAAAGTTGTTCAATTTATTTAAATGAAATACTTTACTGTAGTGCACAAATGTTCAATGGACTCTATATTCTTGATCTTGAAATGTCTGTCTATAACATAAACACCAAGCGATTTAAATCAAATAATTTAAATCTAACCTATCTCTGGCATTGTCATTTAAGCCATATAAATAAGAAGCGCATATCCAAGCTTCATAAAGATGAATTCTTGGATTCATTTGATTTTGAATCATATGAAGTATGCGAATCTTGTTTATTAGGTAAGATGACTAAAGTCCCATTCACTGGACACAGTGAAAGGGCTAATAATCTATTAAGTCTCATACATACTGATGTATGTAGGCCTATTAGTTCACTTGCTAGAGGAGGTTTCCAATACTTCATTACATTTACTGATGACTTTAATAGATATGGATATGTGTATCTTATGAAACACAAATCAGAATCCTTTGAAAAGTTCAAGGAATTCAAGAATGAAGTGCAAAATTAACTTGGCAAAAGTATTAAAACACTTCAACCAGATAGAGGTGGAGAATACTTAAGCTAAGAATTTGATGACTATCTAAAAGAGTGTGGTATAGTATCACAACTCACTCCACTTAGAACACCACAATGGAATGGTGTTTCAGAGAGAAGAAATCGTACCTTGTTAGACATGGTACCATCTATGATAAGTCATATAGATCTTCCAGTTTCCTTTTGGGGACATTATCTAGAGATAGCTACTTTTATGCTCAACCGTGTTCCCTCTAAAATGCTTCAAAAGACTCCATATGAGATATGGACTGGGAAACATCCTAGCTTATCTTTTATGAAGATTTGGGGTTGCGAAACCTATGTAAAATGTCAAGTTTCTAATAAGCTTGGACCCAAATCAAATAAGTGCTACTTTGTAGGGTATCTTAAAGAAACTAAGGGATATTATTTCTACAATCCTAGTGAAGGCAAACTGTTTGTCGCACGAACTGGTATTTTTCTTGAAAGAGAGTTTATCTTTAAGAAAAACAATGGGAGGAAAGTAAAATTTGAAGAAGTGCAAGACTTATAAAGTAACATTGAACCTGTAATAGAGCCTGAACAGAGAACACAAAATGTTGTGGCTCAAGAACTAGCCCAAGTAACACAAGGTCCACATAGGTTTGGTAGGATACGCTATGGGCCTAAGAAATATAGATTTCTTGTGACTCAAAATGATGATGTTTTGCTTATGGATCAAGATGAGCCCACAACCTACCAAGAAGTTATTAAAAGGCTAGACTCTAAGAAGTGGCTTGAGGCTATGAGATTGGAAATGGATTCCATGTATACTAACCAAGTATGGACATTAGTTGATCCACCTGAAAGGGTAAAACCCATCAAGTGCAAATGAGTTTTCAAGAAGAAAACTAACATGGATGGTAATATGCAAACCTTTAAAGGGCGATTAGTCACAAAAGGTTATAGGCAAGTTCATGGTATAGACTATGGTGAGACCTATTCCCCAATTGCCATGCTTAAATCCATTCGGATCTTGCTTGCTATTACAGCTTTTTATGATTACGAAATCTGGCAGATGGATGTCAAAACTGCTTTCCTTAATGGAAAGCTTCTCAAAGATGTGTACATGACACAGCCTGAGGGTTTTGTCACTCCTGAAAATGCTGGAAAGGTATGTAAGCTACAACGATCCATTTATGGATTAAAGCAAGCTTCATGGAGTTGGAATCTTTGTTTTGATGAAGCAATCAAAGAATTTAGTTTCATAAAAAATGAAGATGAATCTTGTGTTTACAAAAGGGTTAGTGGGAGCACAATTATTTTTCTCGTATTGTATGTGGATGACATACTACTTATCAGAAATGATATCCTCACACTACAGACAGTAAAGACTTGGTTGGGGAATTGTTTCTCAATGATAGACTTAGGTGAAGCTGCTTATATATTAGGTATTAAGATCTATAGAGATAGATCAAGAAAATTGCTTAGCCTAAGTCAGAGTACATACATAGATAAAGTGTTAAAACAATTTAACATGCAAGAATCCAAAAGAAGATTTTTGCCTATGTCACATGGCATAAATTTATCTAAAGCTCAGTGTCCTTCGACACAAGATAAGAAGGATCACATGAATAAGATTCCATATGCATCAACAATTAAATTTATCATGTATACTATGATATGTACTCATCCTGATGTCTCGTATGCTTTGAGCATAACGAGTTGATACCAGTCAAATTCAGGTGAACATCACTAGACTGCCATTAAGAATATCCTTAAATACTTGCGAAGGACTAAGGATTCATTCTTAATATATGATGGAGAGGAAGAACTTGTTGTAAAAGGTTACACTGATGCCAGTTTCCAATCCGACAAGAATGACTTTAGATCGCAGTCAGGTTATGTATTTAGCCTAAATGGTGGTGTTGTATGTTAGAAGAGTTCAAAGCAGGAAACAGTTGCCGACTCTACTATAGAGGTCGAGTATATTACTGCATCTGATGCGTCAAAAGAGGCTGTTTAAATTAAAAAGTTCATTATTGAACTTAACATTATTCCTAGCATTACAAACCCAATAGATCTCTATTGTGATAACAATAGGGCCATTGCATAAGTTAAGGAACTTAGATCTCACTAGCAATCCGAACATATACATAGGCGCTTCCATCTCATTTGTGAAATCATTAATAGAGGAGATATGAAGATATTTAAAGTACTAACTAATGATAACATCGTCGATCCACTGACAAAGCTTTTAGCGCAGAAAAAAAAATGATAGTCATATTAGGTCAGTTAGTATTAGATACATGAGTGATTGGCTTTAGTTCAAATGGGAGATTGTTGGTATGTGTCCTAGGAGCCAATCATAAAGATGATCGCAATATTACATAATGTATTATGTTTCGTTTTGGCAATACGATTATTATATTTTATTTTATTTTATTTTATTTTACATAAATTATAACTTAAATATAATAATTATTCTTGGAATAGCTTTGCTATTCCTAAAATACCTCTAGTAAAGTATTATTACAAAAGGAATAATAATAATACATTGAAATTAGCATGTATAGTGATTGATGATTATGAATCATGGATATGTGATATCAAGTCAATACATGAGTACATTATTAGTGAACAATGTATTAGACTGACCCACTGTAAGAATATTTTATGGATAAACGTGTTATTAGTTATTCTCATATGACCATAAATGTATATAGTCCTTTGACCTGAAGTCACTACGGTTCCTGAAGTCACTACGGTTCCTTACATAAGGAATTACTCACTTTGATGTTATCCTATGTCACCTTTAATCAAGATGACGAGTAGGTCATTGGGTATGTCATGAATCATGCAGAGGGAAGTCAGTGATGTAGATGGAATTTTGTTACTATTGTAAAAAGAGAGATATCCTTAGGCCCCTTGATTGAGTGAGACTTAGAAATGCATGGTCATGCTCAATTAGATCAATATATGAAATTGATCATTTATTTTAAGTCTACTCAGTATCAAGAAATACAAATTGAATATTGACGAGGATGACATGCTCCATACCTCCAATTCGATTTGGATATTATTACAAAAGGGATTATGATACAAAGCGTTGATCATATATTAGGTAAATATCGAATCACAAACATTCTTACTACTTGAGTGGCAGTGATGTTTTGCTAGATACACTCACTATCTATGACCCAAAATGAGTCATTATCAATGTAGTAAGAACTTACAGGATCACATAAAAGGAGTAGGAATAAAATAAATTTTAATTGGGCTTTAGTTGGACTAAAATTCAATTAATTAGGCTTATTTTCGTGCATATATATTATTATTAAGATAGTAATAATTTCTCACATAATATATATATATATATATAATATTATGTGATATTATTTAATATTAAAGTAATATCAGATAATTACTTTATTAGATATTAGATAATAATAATAGATAAGTCCTATCTCTCCTCACTCTTTCTAGGATAAGGATAAAGTGATAGTTGTTTAGTGTGATTAGGATTTTTGAAGCATTATCCTAGTAGGACTAGAATTGTGACATGCCTTAGTTCTATAAAAAAGATTTGAAGGTAGCACATAAGACATACGCTCATAAGCTTCATCAAATCCTAAAATCGCTTTAGAAAACGTCCAATCCCAATCCTAGTGAGAAAAATGAATCTTAGCAGTTTCGCCGAGGGGAGAGGTCGTTATTCACTCCATGTGGATACCATAGAGCCGCTGTATATTCGGACAGCGTTCGATTTGTGAATCAGTCTCTCAAAAGAAAGAACATAAACACAAACAAGGTAAAACTCTAACCTTAATTTATGCCTTTTGCATGGATCCTAGGTAAATTCAGATCAAAATTTAAAAATTTCGTTGCGTATGTTAATCCGTAACCTAACACTTTATGCTTCTCTCAGAAACTAATTTGATAATTTTATATTATTTCTAACAAGTCATTATTTAGGAAGGGCTATTTTAACGTTTGATAGATGTAGCTCTCACCAAAATAAGCTTCCATATCATAATAAATTAGAGTGAATCGTTAGTTGTTATTTTTAAGAAAGTCTCTTTATAGTTTATGCCTTCCTTATTCACTATTAACCTGATCTTGAACCCTTAGTTTTGTTTGTGCATCTTTTTTAGACTCAAAATTTCATTTGTTTTTTTACTAGCTTTTGTTCATAAGCAATCTAACTTGATTCCATATTCAATATCATATAGTAGGACTAACTCACATTCCATCATTATGATTTGTTATAAAGGATCAAGTAAACATTATGGGTTCTCCTTAAATAAGTTCCTTTTATCAATATATTTAGCCTTATATCTTTTGTTATTAGTTACAATAAATCTAAACATGGGACAACAAGAGATTATTCAACAAGTAGTGATATTATTGGAATCACTACACTCTTTTTTAATCCTACTTTCTACGGCATCTTAAAACTCTTACCATCCAAAACATTCTCTAAATGGATAGTTACTTGAGAAAAGCGTCAATAAGTTTAGTAAAAATTCAGTCAAAAAATACCAATATAATCCATTAAAAAATGTACCAAAACAAATACATATTTGTAAATTAAAATTAATTTTATTCATCAAAATGATAAAACATTTATTAAGATAAAGCATGATAACTGAAAAATATGTTTTCTTAATGAAGTATACAAGATTTTGCTTTATGGTAGAAAGTAAATCATAAATGCAACAACCATTTCTAGCTTTAATATACTTCAATGATTCTCTATCACGTAATTTCCTTAAGTTTCTTAGAATCTTTCTTCTTTTTCCTCTATCCATCTCTTATACTTGAACCAATCTATTTTTTTATGCTTATATTTCTTTGAAAATCTATAATTTCCTCTGAACAATGGTTTCTTGGGCTTAAGGCAATCATCCTTCATATGTCCTATTTTCACATCAAGTATGGATTTCTTATAGTTATTTCTAAAATGCTTTTTATTCTCTCTCCTGAAGTTGAACCATAAGAAATAAGGTTAACTATCTAAACTTTTCCTTTCTTCTATCTTCCTCTATTTGACTAATAATAGATATCATTTTGTTAATAGTTCACTCGCCTTTTTTAATGTTACATAAGGTCTTCAAAACATTATATTAGAGAGATAATAGATTTAGTGCTTGCCAAATCATAAAACTATCTTTAAATCAACATTTATGTTCATCAAATTGTTATAGTAATTAATTAGTTTCAAAACATGCTATCATATTCCACTAACTTTGTTATAAGTTATCTTCTTAAACAATAAGAGATGGTGGCCTTTTTATGTTTTTTCAAATTTTACAAATATTTCAACAGTAGAACCCATAAAGGTTTTAACATTCTTTGAGTTAAGGATGCTTTTTTTCATGGTCCTATACAGCACTTGAATTCACATCGATAGTAGGTTCCTCTTTTATGATCATCATGTCTATATTTACAATCACTAGATACAGTTTCAAGGATTTTATCCATTTATTATAATTAGTCATATTGATAATATAATACTAAAAAGGATATTTAATGCTATTAAAATAGTACTTTCCTTGATGCATTTTCAAATAATTTTCCCAATATATATTTTCTTGTTAGCAAAATTTTATGCAACTGTTCTCATGAAAGGTGAGTACATAATTACATAAAATTTAGTGGTATAATATGAGCAATTTATAATTCCTATTAACTTTATAATAATGTACAAAAACTATTACATCATTTTAAAAAGTTTAAAACACTTAAAGAAAATAGGAAAAAATTAACAAAACTATTTTTAATTCTTAAAAAATTATGAAAATGTCCATAACTATTTGCTCAGAGAGTATAGTACAATAATATAAGTACCACCACAAAATTTCACTCTTATGGTGGCATATTGATCCCACACATCATCAATGCACATGTGCATTACACATGTAGTTCACAATATCATCTGCTTTAACCCATGGTTGCAACTTAATTAAGTTGACCTAGTTGCAACTCAGGAGTGACTTGAACCATTTTCATGTTATTTTGTGTTATTTTTTCACCAAATCTTCCAAATTTAATTTTGCAATTAACTTACTCAAAACCAAATCTAAAAAAAAGGTAAAATCTTGATCTCAAATTTCCTAAAAAATAAGAAATTAATCCATGAATTCTCCATTCATTTTCTCCAGCATTTTATCTAACTCAATCTATATTTTATCCAAAATATAAAGGAAAGATGAATACAGAAATTCTTCAAAATGATAAATGGAAAAAATACAATTTCATAGAAGATTTAAAAAATCTACTAATAAATCACAATTTCATTAGAGAATTTTTCTTAATATTTTCAAGACATTCTTTTCTTGGAAAAATGACCAAAAACTCAAATGTATAACAAGATTTTCAAACCAGTATTTCAACTTTAACATTAAAACCTACTACCCCTTTTGCTTTATTTTCCAATAAATACAAGAAAAAACATATCATGCTTGCAAATTTCTGAATCATTTACATAATGGAAAAAAACTCAAAATAATGCATAACATATAAATATATAGTAAAGCAAAGCTCATACATCATTATTCAAGAAACATGGAATTCTTCATATTTTTTGCAAAGATGGCTCAAAACATATGTATATATTTATGACAAAGACATAAACATATATAAGTTATATCAATGGCTAAAAGAAAGAGGTCGAACAGAGACATTTGTAAGAAGCATCATGCATGTACCTCAATAGAAATTAGTAAAACTCACATATATGGCAAGAACATAAATAACAGTTAATAGCATATATAAAATAACTTGTAACTTCACATATGCATAAAACAAAAATAGGCTAAAATCAATGAAAAATGGCATACATTTCAAGTGCTTCACATATGCATAAAACAAGAATAGGCTAAAATCAATGAAAAAAAGATCCATTGACTAAAATATTTTACACACACACACACATATTTATACATAATTGCAAATAATAGGAAAAGACATCCCTAAAATACATAAAAGATAGAACCACATTTACTTAATTCTCTGCATTAAATTCAACCATTAAACATAATCAATCTAGACAGTAATACTAATTGTAAAAAAATGTTCTAATTTATAAATTTTCCTAGATCGTTGATTATGCATAATAATATGAATTTCATAAACCATTTTGGAATGAAAATTAATGAAGACCATGTAAAAGAGAAAAAAATGCATTTTTATTTACTAACATGAATCATTTAAGATCTCTATATGCATGATTTTGCTAAATGAATTTCTTTTGATTCAAAATGGCCGATAAAAAATCACCAATTAGTATTTATAAGAATGAATAAGTAATTAGATTGCCTAGTAATTTCCCCGAAACATCACAAAGAAAAGAAAGGTGAAAGATATCACTCCCTTTTATGAAACCTCACTCTAATATTCTCGGATAAAGAGAAACACTATTATAATGTTCAAATGAATGGGGAAAATGTAGCTTCTTAAAGGTTTCTAGAAGTAGGAACCCTTTAATATAATTAATCAAGTTAGATCATAGATCTTACCTATCATAGAATATGTACTTAGTTAACTCATTCATTTGTCTATGGATCTTTCTTCTCTTACTCTTTATTTGGAATGATTAAAAATGAGATTTAATTTAATTTTTAAATGAGCTTCTTTCTTAAATAATGTTCAAAAAATTCTAACAAGTTCAACTCATTCACTTGTCTATGGATCTTTCTTCTCTTACTCTTTATTTGGAATGATTAAAAATAAGATTTTATTTGATTTTTAAATAAGTTTATTTTTTAAATAATATTTAGATTTGAGTAAAAAATAATTTCATTTCATTTTATTTATAATTATTATTTTGATTATATTTGTACCATTATGAAATTCATCAAATTTATTAATAATTTTACTAAAATTCATTCTATTTAACTTGAAATGCATATTATGTAAAAAAAATTTACTTTCAACTTAATATTATACTTACTATGATATTATTAAAATGTATTCTTTAATTGAATTGCATTCATCTTTTAATATATTCTAAATAAAAGAATTTATTTGTAAAAGAATTGAAATTATTATTTTAGATATAATTTTATAAATAATGAATTGAGGATATACCCAACCTCAAAGCACTAGACTCAAATGGTATGATAGCTTTTTTTTTAATAAATAATGGTGGGAGATGATATGTGTTGCTTCACATTAAAATTAATATTAAAGCTACTTTAACATGTAGATAGGACAAGTCTAAGTTGAACTTAAAAGAATAGAAATCAATCGGTGAATACAAAATATAAAAATAAAGTGTTTTTAAAAGCAATTTAAATAAAACAACAAAAATGAAATCAAAGTATAGTATAATAAAATATAAAAGCTCAATATAATGAGTATCACATCATCAACCCTAACAAGATTTATAATTGACTCAACTACTTAACCAAAAATTATCGTGACTCCAGTAATAATCATGCAAAGTTCCCAATAATAGTTAATTTAGAACAAATTCCTAAATTAACCACCAATTGCTAATTTCAATTCAAGACGTATGCCTAAATCTAATGAGCAATGACATTAAATATCAAGAACAAGGTTAAGACTAAATTAACAATTTTACAAGTGAAAATCGTTAATTCATCCTCTACTTTTTCTTAAGCAACTAATGAGTTACGCATTCATGAAATCACCAATGTCTAATTGTTATTAATTATAATCAATCACAACTAACCTATATGCAAGAATTAACTATAATTAATTATTTAGTTATAGAATACAATGGTTAATCAACCGACCAATCATAATTAACAAACAATCTAAATAATCATTCAAAACAAGAGCAGAAAAATAAAAGATAATTAAATTTAAAGTAAAATTAAATAAAATATCTCAAAATTAAACTAAATTAAAGTGATAATCACTTGAACTAATATAGAAAATTAGCCACTCATGGTGGAATACAAAGAAAGGTAGAAGAAGAAGAGTTGCTATCTAAACTTGTGTGTTTTTGCCTTTAGAGACACAAACCCTCAAATTTGATTTTCTCTCCAATGGGTCAAGTTAATGTGCCTACTAAATTTATAAAGAATAGGACCTTGCTAATTTTAGAATCTTCTATCTTAATTTATAATTTAATCTACTAATAGTATTTTATTATAGTAATTTTCATCACTTACCCTTCAACCTATGTTTGAGCATAAAAATGATGTAGTTTCATTAAACCCTTGACATGAAAGTTGTTGAGCTAAGTCTTAGGCAAATTTGGGCACTAGTTTCATCTTGATCAGGCCTTTAAAGTTCCAGATATGACTTAAAAAATTGATATTAGTTTAGCTAGGATAAAAATAAACCATTAACTTCACAACCATTTTTAACCTTATAAACATTTCAACTAAGTTTCAACCAAAACATGAAAGTTTTAGAGTTTTCTCTAAGCTTTCCAATGATATACAGATAACCCAATTGTGACATCCAAAACTCATATTATAGCTAAAAACCTGATATAGTGTAAAAATATAATATTAGCCGAATAATTTCAAAATATTGAAAAATTAATACCTAATCATATAACAAGGATAATTCCATAAAATTAAGTGTAGCACACTAAAAGGCATAAAATAGGAGAAAATAATATAGATAAAATTTTACACATAAAAAAATAATAAGAGATTAAGTAGTGCATATAGTATAATAATTTTTTTATGACTAGCCAAATATAGACCCCTATTTATTACTTCCTTTCCATCAATAATGTCTACCCTCTAGGAACAAAATAAAACCCTTATAATCCTAATACCAAAGAAGAAAGGATTTAACTAGTTTAATTATTATAGGTCAATCAGCTTTACAATTTAGTTCACAAACTCATATTAAAAATCATTGTGACCAAAATAAGGAAGGTTATAGAGAAACTCATATCACTAACTGAATAGGCTTTTGTCCCAAAAATATGGGTTGCCGAAAATAACTTGTTGGCTCAAGGAATTATCTACACATTCTCAAAGAAGTGCACTTTTAGAGAATATATAGGCATTAAGCTAGATATGTAGAAGGCTTTTAGAATGGAATTTCTTTCTCAAATCCCTGTTTTATTCGATTTTAATTCTACCTTTATGAGTTAGATATAGCAATGCATCATTACAATCTCTTTCCAAAACCTACCTAATAAGCCTAATAGAAAGGTTCCATCTAACAAGAGGCTTACAAAAAAGTGACCTTCTATCATCTTTCTTTTTTATCCTAATATTAGAAGTCTTAACTTGAATTAATTTTGGGTAAAAGAATGCAAAATTATCTGTGGTATTTCCCCTTTTTATGAAGCTTGCACCTAATGTTTATCAATCATATAATTGGTTTCTTTAGAGCAAACATACATGAAACTACTGCCCTAGGCCAAATTATTGAATCTTATAAATAATGGTCTAGGAAAAAATTAATATGTCAAAGTTCAAGATGTTCTTCCTAAAAAATGTTTAGCATAATACAAGAATAAAACTACAAAATTTTATAGGAATAAAACTAATAAGGAATGATGTTAGATACCTAGGTAAACCCTTTTTTCTTTACAAGTCTAAAACCTTTAACTTTCATTATCTAATAAACAAGGCACAAACAAGGTTAATGGGTTAGAAAAGGTTTATACTATCATAGGTAAAAAAAATGACATTAATGCACTTAATAATGCAACAACTCTATATTTACACACTATTTGTAAGAGATTTTAGTGTGGGTGACCAAGATAAAGCTAGGTATCTATGTTGGCAAAAAATGGTGGTTTAGGATTCAACAAATTTCAAAACATTAATAGATACATGTTAGCCAAAATGATAGAAAAGCTAAAGACAAACCTAACCAAACACTAAGTGCAATGTTTCATAACTAAGTGTATAAAGTTTCGTTAATGTAGGAATAAGACTACAACAATTTAAAGGAATGCAACTAATAAGCAATGATATCAAATACCTAATTAAACCTGTTTTTCTTTCCAATTCTAAAACCGTGAACTTTCATTATCTAATAAATAAGTTTTAAACAAGGCTAATGAGTTAGAAAAATGTTTATGCTATCTTAGGCAAGGAGAATGATAATGATACACTTAATAATGTAATAACTCCTTATTTACACAATGTCTACCTTAAAGGTCTCTACCATAGTATATGAGAAATTGGACACTTTTTGTAAGAGATTTTGGTGGGTAGAGAACTAGGATAAAGCCAACTATTTCACACCTAAAGCTTAGGGCACTTTATACTAGCAAAAAAATGATAGTTTTGGATTCAAGAAATTTTAAAACATTAACAAATCCATGTTGGCTAAACTGACATAGAAGTTAGAGAGGAACCTAACCATACATTAAATGCCATGTTTTAAAACCAAGTATGTAAAGACTAGTTAATGTAAGAATAAGACTATAACAATTTATAGGAATGTAGCTCGTAAGGAATGTTGTCAAATACCAAGGTAAATCATTATCAAATAAACAAGGCAAAAACAAGGTTAATGGGTTAGAAAAAGCTTATGCTATCATGGGTAGGGAGAATGATAATGATACACTCAATAATGCAACAACTCCCTATTTACATAATGCCTACCTTGAAGGTCCTTACCTTAGTATCTAAGAAATTGGACACTATTTATAGGAGATCTTAATGGGGAATGGACCAAGACAGAGCTAACTATTTCACACCTAAAGCTTAGGACACGTTATATTGGTAGAAAAAAATGGTGGTTTAGGATTCATGAAATTTCAAAACACTAACAAACCTATGTTGGCTAAATTAACATAGAAGCTATAAACAAACCTAACTAAACACTAGGTGCAATGTTTCAAAACCAAGTATGTAAAGTTTAAGAATTTGTTGGAATGACAAAACATCAATGACTCTTAGGCTTGGAAAAGCATTCAAGAAAGAAAATAAACCATTCAAACTAGCCATTATTTCATGATCAAGAAAGGGAATCAACTTGTATAGTAAAGGAATATGATGTGTACGCCACAATGCACCAAAATTGTATTAAAACTGATGTGTTATAAGATAATATTGTATAATGGCACAACTAAGTTGTACCCCTAGTGATCCTTTGATTTTATCTTTTCTAAATAGTTTATAACAATATATGCATAATTGTTGAATTATTTATGTAATGAAAACATGAAGAATTAATGCAAATAGAACGGTAATGTAATGAAAATAGAATGCTATTATGCAGAAATAGAAATAGAAATAGAAACAGAAACAAAATCAAAATGTAAAATGCAATAATGTATATATGCAGAACGGAATTAAAATTAGGGGGTTAGTTGCACGAATTTAAACAGTATAATAACATCAAATTAAGAACTAGACAGAAGTAAAATAGAAATAAAATAGAAAAGAATTTAATGGAATCAAACAGCTAATTCAAGGAAATTGAGAACTCTAAATTAGATTAATTATAGATCAATTAAAATCTAACTTTTTCTAATTAATTCTTAAACCTTGAATTACCCAAAATCCCTGTAATAATTCATGAATTCTATACTAGACAATCGCTTAGGATTTGATCAATTAATATTAGTTGAATTAAGCAATCCCTATAATCTCTAAACTAGATCGAAATTGATTTATGAATAGAATTCAATTAATTTAAGAAGTTAAATTAGAAATATCTAAATTAATCCCTCAATCCTTTGTCCCTCTGCATAAAACTATAATTTATTAATTATAATTTCATAACAAAATAACAAAGAAATCAAAAATCACAAGGGTGAATATCAATTATATCAAATTAACATCCAACATAAGAAATCTCAAGACTTTCAGCATAAGTAAATAAATAAATAGAAAAATTAATTAAGATAGGTTAACATTACGAATCATGATCTCATAATTCTCAAAAGGAGAGCTTCAACTCGTTGAATAAATCACGAATTTAGGCTTCCATTGATAAAGAACAGAGAGAGCTAGAAGAGGAAAAAGGTTAGTTGCTAAATGCTATTTGTAATTTTGAATAGTCTTCTTCTTTTCAGCCATCTTTTGTATTTATATAATCTAAATTTCCTAAAACCTTATTTGACTAGGATTAGATGACTCTTATGATTACAAAAATAAAGTCTTCCTAATTTCTAGAAGTCCTAAACTTGTTTTATAAGTCAATTAATTCTATCAGATAAATCAATGAATTCCCTACAGGCTTGTTTTCCAGGTAGAATAAGTCCATAAAATTGATGAAATATGGAAGATCTATAAACATGAAAGTTGTAGGCCTATGTCTTCTAAGAATTTGGGTGTTAATTTCAAGTTAATTAGACCACTATAGCTCTAGATATGGCCCAAATACAAAATTGAGTTTAGCTGGGACAGAAACATGGCTTTAGCTTGTTGGCCAAGGCTTGAAGGAGTCCGAACTAGGTTTTGACCAAAATATAAAAATTATAGATCTCTCTTTTAGATTTTCATCAATTAAAGTTTGCCTTAATCCGACATTTAGAGCCTAAGATATGAATAAAAAATAGAAATAATGTCAAAATCCAGCATTTATCAAATAAATTCAGAAGCTTGTAAAATTAATCTAATATTAAAATATAAGACTTATTCTATAAAATTAAGTACATGTAACACCTAAGAGACGTAAAATAGGAAAAAATAAAATATTAAATATTTTTCTCATTAAAATCATGGGTCCCAAAATGTCAAGGGTTTGTGCCTAAATTTAAAGAAAGAGTTATGCGAGATAATGACATCAAAGTTGTTAAGTTAGTGTAGTTTAACCTAATTAGATAGAATAAAGAATTAATTCATCATTATTTTGCATTGAAGATGCAAATTATATTCTAAGGTTATGAATAAGGCAAAATTGTAATGACAAACTAATATGAGGCTTATATACTAATGGAAAATTCATTTTAAAATCAGCTTAAACTACTATAGAATTATAATTCTACATTGGTTATAGGATAAATTGATATTTAATTAAATGTGGTGGGTTTTTTAAAATTATTCAAACAAATAAGATGATAGTTTAAAATAAACTAACATTTATAGTTAATTAATTATATTTTTAAAATTTAAATGAAAACATAAGATAAGGGTTAAGTTAGGAAATCGTCATTTAAAAGGCACTTAAAAGGTCATGCAAGAAGAAGAAAATATTCCACATCAATTTCATTATTAACTAATGTGTAAACATAATTAAAAAGTTTCTTTAGACAATGAACTACCTTCTAATTATAATGGATCAAGACTAAGAAATTTATTTTTATTTAATAACTGACGTCTATAGTTTAGCTTATTAACTACATATTTTATGCTCACTTTTCATTTAAAAATATCTTAGTGATGCTTTAGTCTCAATTATCTAACTCTAGCATTTGTTTAAGTTGGAAGAATACATCTCTTCCGCCATTTAATTTAATACCTTCACAGATATTATAGAATCTAATTAATATTATCTAAGTGTATCAAATGAGATGGTCAAGGTGCTATGTTCCCTTTCCTCAATCATAAATTGGCATCGATAATGGAAGCAAGTGTATCACCTAAATACATGATTTACTAATATTAGAATTTGATAAATGGCTATAAGAACTAGCACCAATTTTAGCAATGACAGTGAAAGTCCAAAATCCTCTTTTTCTTTACCTTATGTAATATTGCTATAAACTTGTATTTGTTGATATAATGATATATACAATTAAAAATTTCCAAAATAAGTTTTTCTTATATTAAGGTCTTTCTCGTGTTTTTGTATATTTATATTCAATGTATTAATATTTGTATCATTTAAAGAAATATATACAAAGAGAATATATAACTTATCCTAATTTTGTGATATTTAATAAAATTGATTAAACATTCTTTGATAATTTTGAAATTAACTTTCTTTTTTCTTCAAACTTATGAAAATTAGTTTCTTTTAAAATAAAGTAGATCTATTATTTTATTTATGCAATTTTCAAGCTTTCTCACACTTGATCTATCTCCTGGGCAATTTGTAAAAAAGTCACTTTATTTTCCAATAGTTGAAGTAATTTCCTAAAATTCGATATGATATATAAGTTTATTAAAAATATATGGGAGAAATGATGTCTATTAATTATTAAAATCAACATTAATTTTGAAAATTAAATTCCTATACCATGGTAATTTTTTATCATAACTAATGTCTAAATCTCCATGATAGCCACCTAACACGTAATAAATATTTACTAACCAATAATAAGTATTTGCAAACATAATAAATAACATTTAAAATTCTTTACTTGAATGATGTTGTTTACTTAAAACATTAGTTTTCTAATTAGAAACTAACATAGATTATCTATATTGCCTATAAATTACATCCATATATTGTTTTCCCTTCCACTCTTTCTTTATTTAGAGTTTCAACTTGTAGTTTATCTTTTACTCCATTTTATTTATTTGGGTAAAAAAGAATAATACAAGATTAATGTTTCTTAATCATCAACTATTGAGATACAAGTTGCTGCTTTTAAATGTAATTATTTACAAGTGTTACACCATTCATATGAGGATAGTGGTATTAAGAAAGAGCAGGTATATGGGTGATCACTAATAAGGAAATACTATTCACAAGTCTTACATCATTCATATGAAGACATACTTTGTTGAAATTTCCCATGGACATGAAAGTAAGAGAAAGGAACCATTTCATGAATACCATATAGAAATTCATCATTCACTTTTTCTCAAAGTGATGAGATGAAATGATTAATCATAATGTCACTGTGCAATGTTTACTAGTTAATGTAAAGATGTAGTTGTAAAAAAATTAAAAAATAAACAAACTAGATTGGTTATTTATTATAAAACTAACATAGAGTGATAAAACATTGTTTATTTGATCAATTTGATATATAAAGGTATAGCACCTACCACATTAGTAGTAAGAATTTACTAAAGTTAACATCTTAAAAAGATTGGTATATAACTTCAATTTTAAAAAATGACATATAAAGTATGGTATACAAAATTGAATTTTTATTAAAAATGAACATATAAACTTGGAAATCCATTTCAATTGTCATGATAGTTCGTTTGCATATTGTACAGTTCATTAATAATTTACATATCATAACAATTCATCAGGAACTTGGTTTTAGCCTATAAATAAGGCTCTTCTTACCTATTGAAAATAATTATCAAGATAACTTTCCTTATAGTGCCTAATCACTTCATTCTCTATGATGGTTTGATTGTTCTTGTGTTTTAGTGCAAGAATTGACTTACTAACTACTTTATATGTTGTGGTAGACTTTGATGCACATAGAGCAAGCAACGATATTAATGCACTAAAATATAAGAAATCTTATATGCTCAAAGTAAATGATCAATTAAGCCTTAAGTTTAATAGATATAAAATTGTAGTGTTAAACTTTGATGGGTTACAAAGCAATAATAAATTATCATTAGAAGAAGCAACATCTTTTGTCTTGCATTGGTAGGCTTAAGTATACTACAAGCTTTTTTATGCTTTTTTTTTACAATAATTTATTGTCAATTTGCAACCATTTATATCATTTAAGTCAAAAACCCTCAAATGGTATCCTATAATAAGAAAACATAAAAATGATAAAATTAATGAAAAATTGTAGAGAAAGGAAGTAACATATCTATTATTGCATAGGAAGGCTTAAGTTCATTATAAAAATAAATATATTGTTTCTTCTCATTATAATTTATTATCAATTTACTACCTAAGACAAAACTCAAAAGCTTTTAAGTAATATGACAGAATTACAAAAGTTTTTTCATTTAAAGTTTGTTATTCATTGTAAATTATAGTTTCTTATAATTCATTGGATTGTTTAATCTATTGGTATTTGTATTTGTATAATTATATAAGAAAAATATTTTAATTTATGAAGTTTTTGAATTTGTTACTATTATATATGTTATTATTGATTAGATTGTTCATTTAAAGTCTTTTTCTATTTATTACTATTATTATTTATGTTTGTATAATTGTATAAGAAAAATATGACTATTTAATATAAAAAAATAATTTTAATGCTACCAACTTGTAAAATTATAAAGTTTTTACTTTAAACATATTTTTAAATAAAATATTTTAATTTAAAACATTAATTATTATTAAAAATTAATATTTAAACATCTATAATTGAATAATGTCATTTTACTTTATACAGTAATTTTTTTTAGGAATCAATATTTAATATTAAAATAATTTAAATCATAAGGTGCAAAATGAAATAAAAGGATGAAGTTAAGGTGCCATTTGCAATTTTTATTGTAGATCTTCTCTAATCCTAAAATGATTATCTCTCTACCAAAATACGCTCATATTTCAATGATGATTCTCTTTAGCTTTTTTTTTTTATTTATGCTTACCAATTATTTTACAGTATCAAAGATCTGTTAGCATATTAGTAAATTTATAAGGTTGTATGTTCATTAGAAGACCGCAAAATATAAATATAAGAACTTTTTTAATTTTTGTGTTTTTGTAACTTAGTCTTTTTTTTTAAGTTATGCTTATATGCATAATTACTTGAATCTTAGTTTATGTAATACATTGAAATATTTGGATAATACAAGTCCTATTTGAAAGATATACATGAACAATGAACTAAACATTCTCAAACATGACAAATTAGAAGATAATTTTTCTTTTACCATGATAAACCTTTCCTTTATACTTGTTGCAACACTCATATTTTTATTTGCTTACTTTGTTCTTTTGCAATTTAAAAATGCTTTGAATTATGCAATTTATTAATACAAATCATTAAGTATTTCCTAATCCTATATCCAAATTGTATGGAATTAATGTAGTGAAAAAATAGGGCTATTCTATTTGTTATAAATTACATATGTTGAGTTTAAGATTTTATATTG
This sequence comes from Sindora glabra, assembly GCA_020226215.1. Classification (NCBI taxonomy): domain Eukaryota; kingdom Viridiplantae; phylum Streptophyta; class Magnoliopsida; order Fabales; family Fabaceae; genus Sindora; species Sindora glabra. Next base: position 51,886,708 of record CM035232.1, on the reverse strand, counting down.
TAATCAAGATGAAATGTGCATTGCTTTCTATTCAATATGAGGTCTATATATAATATAAAGTTGTAGTATTATGATTTTAAGGGTTTTTGATGTATTTCAGGTTAAAAGAAGTATGGTAGGCAGTGTCATATGATGCTATATAGAATGGAAATGATGTAAGGAACAATTTTTTTGGAATGTAATATAATGTTAGTTATGTAAATCATCAAAGTGGTAAATTAAACATTCCATGTTGGTTAATAAAATAATCTGACGTCATTAAATGTGAATGATTCATAAGTGGTGTGACTTGTAAGAAATAATGATAGCTTATTTCTTAGGAAACTAATGTAATATTTCTTTTCTACAACAATTTTTTAATTGATGATGTAAAATATTTACTATGACAATCGATAAAATAATGGTTCAAAACTGACATCTAATCTTTTAAGTAGTTTTAAACCTCTATGGAATTACTTATGGATCAACTCAGCGTAAAATTGGTATAAAGTGGCATTATGGAAGTTATCACTGATGTTTTCCTAACTATGTGCCAAATTAAAATTCCAGTGGGTTCATCAAATCTATATTATTGCTTACGCAATCTAACACTTGAAACATAGTTTCATATACTTAAGTTACACCTTTTTACAAGATTTGTGTGGCTCCAATTGCAAAACATTCATATTGAAGAGCTAAAATCAAATACCATGCTAGATCATATAAAGGCACTACTTAGGGGATCACCAAAGCTTGGAATGATGAAAAATAAAGAACTCTACTAAGACCTTTTCATGTTCACTGAGTAGTAATGTGCATGATTTAGGAAGCTTTGCAATTTATAAGCTTATGAAACTAAAAGCATCAGACCAGAAATCCTATTGATCAAGGTTGGAAAGGGACACGCATAAAAGAGATGCTCTATCTAGACAAAAATAACATAAATAAAGAATATAGACAATAGGTTTGGTACCTTAACTTAAAGTTTAGTGGGCAATTCTAAGCTTGTTTGGAATCCACCCTTTAATGACTATTTGAAATTTGATATAAATGCTACATGTTTTAAAGGCTATAATTGTACAAAATAATGTAGGTAAGGTAATAAATTTGTGGTATGATAATTATGACTACTCATGTACATTAGTAGTAAAACTCTTAGCAATACATAAAGGCCTTCTAGGCACCAATAATTTCCCAAGAATGTTTATTCAAATGGAAAGTGATTGCAAAACTACTATAAAAGCACTTTGGGAGAATGCCCTCAAAAAGTACAAACAATATTTGAAAGGGTGAAAAATTTGATGTCAATCTCACAAAATGTAGTTTTGCCTTTGTGCCTTCGAAAATATAATGTTATTGCTTGGGAAGTAGTAAATGGGTAGGTAAACATATTAGGATCAAGATTGGTCATGTTTCGTATCTCCCTTTGCTTTAAATAATCTTATTATCCAAGATATTACATCATTCATGGAATTATGCATGTTTTCTATTTGAATAATTTAATAAAAATAATCCATTAGCCAAAAAAAAAAGATGGTGATGAATTAGGTCTAGAATGAACATGGTACTTTTACATCTATTTTTTTATTATGTTAGACATATTATTTTTCACATAAATGAGCGATGTTGTACATAATTTTAACTACATAAAAAAATACAGATGAAAGTATAAGAATACAAAAGTAAGAATAATATTGCTGAATGTCGAATGGTGCCAGGTGATAAATAGGGGGTAAAAGAATTTTAAACGTAAACCTTCTTTTTGTTTAAGTAAATTCACATATTTTTACTTTTATCATTGTAAAATATTTTATATCAATTTTATTTATATAAAATATTAATTAATTTAATTTAATACTAGAAGGATGAAATTGAATAAACTAATCTTCATATTAACACTATCAAAAGGACAAAGTTAGATAAATTAATATTTCATTAAAACAAAATTGATATAAAATATTTCATAGGACAAAATTAAGAAAAAATGAAGTTTACATAAATAAAAAAGGGATTTACCCAAATTTTAGTATAATTTATGAGCAAGTGAAGATTCTTATCCTACTAAATTTGAGTAAGTGAAGATTCTTATCCTACTAAAAGACATAAACATAATAAAAAAGCATGACATATAAGTCTCCAAAAATGAAGCCTTTATTTACCATATAGTTTATCTTTCTCCCATTGAAGTTAGAATTTTTGCATTTATTTATTTACTATCTTAAAAAATAGCTTTTCTATTTTTATGTTTTTAAAATTAAAATTTTTTGTTTAGGTAATTGTTTTCAAGAATTATAACTCCAAATATGTAATTTAGAAATAGAAAAATTTTTAAGATGCTTTTAACTTTTTTATTCATAATGATAGTTTTGTAATTAAATAAAATATTTTTCTTATTTGCTCTATCTACCACTTCCTATTTTTTTTAAATTGAAAACAAATTATGATAATAAAAAAATAATTAATTAGAAAATGATATTGGTGGTATGTGATCTTGAATGCACTTATATTACTAGTACAAATTTCAGTCAATACCTATTTAGATAGCATATAAACATAACCTAAAGGCCTTATCCTATTAAGATCTTAAATCATGTTTTAATACCAATTTTGTCATAACACATAATTAGTTGTGATCGGTGTGGATTTGATACTTGATTTTCACTGACCTAACACATAAACTTTTTTACTCAATCGATTAGGTTATTAATTTATAAAGCTATTTAAAAGCAACATGAGGAAAACTAACATTATTATTGTTTGATTGAGGCAAATATTCCATTTCACATTCGATTCAACCTAACCATCTTATACTATTTCATCCCTTGGAATAGAGATGATGGCCTTTACATTATTAATTAATGCTAATTATTATTTTGCAAGCCATACTATTTAACTTCTGAAGATTAAACAATCAATGGCGATGAACCATCCTTAAAAATCATATAAAGTAAAACATATAATGGAGTAAGTCCAAGATTTAGTGAATGAATTTACTAGCATAAATAAAATTTAGCCTTTAATCTGCATCTTACCAACCAAAGTTATACTCTTATCTTCTTACACTTCTAAGGTTTAAGCTATCACATCACATGAATGTCAACACAATCACCATTGGTATTCACGAATACCAAGACTACCAAATTTATTAAAGGTTGCAATAAATCTATAACAAAGTTTCACTTATTTAATTCTCGTTACTTCTTTATAATGCTTCACACATTCAAATTATAACACAAATATTTATCAACTAAATATAAATCATAATAAATTATCATCATTTCAATTCACATTATCAATAAGAAAGTAATAAGCCTTGTTATAACTCACCAGTCAATCTTATACCCTCTAAAAACTCATCTTATTCCTTTCAGGTTAACTTTATATGCTCTATAAGTTATTATTAGATTTGGTGTTTGAAAAGTTAACATACCTCACCACACGTTCCTACAAGTTCACAAATCTCATTCATAATCATTCTTATGCCTCTATGCATGGTCATATTTCTAACTCATAACATAATCAATACATAATCAACCACAGATAATTTATAGCACATAACAACACTTTTACACCTTTAATGCATGACCATATGATTCAAATAAACATTATTTATATATTTTAATGTCATATACTTAAACGTATTGAAACTAAATGAATATGAAACATTATAATAACTTATTCTTACTCATTTATAAGGTTAACATCATTACTTAACCTTTTAGGTTTACTCGCACCTACGTCGCATTTTGTTAAAATATCCTCATGATATTATTGTTGAAAAAATGGTAGCAATGGTCAATCATTTGCTATTAGCTATGAAGTCTAGCAAAGACTAAATGCTATGGTTGACCATTTTGCCAAATCTCTACAAATTTTCTATCATGAAACTAGTATTTACAAGTAACTTTTATCTCTTATAGTTTAATTATTTCTTGCTTTACCCTTACTAAATCTTTTATACTCCTTAAGGAGACCTAATTTAAGTTATTATAGCCATTAAAATCCATTTTGTTTACTTTTAGACTCAATATTGGTTATAAGCCTAGAAATTTCTTAAATTTTTAATAAACAGTTAAACTCTAAGATAATCAAAGATTGAGGTAGAATATCCACTCACTTGGCTTGTAGAAAGATTAGAAAGATTAATTATGTTGTTCTTTAGCCTTAATACTTAAAATTTTAAGGATCTTTCATTAAGGTTTAGGTTTTCCTTTAATCAAGCTCCAAGTTGAGCTTCAACTAGTATTTAATGAAAGAAATGAAGAAAAATCTTAAGATTAAAGATAACTCAAAAGCTATTACATTAATTTTATGAAGAATATAGTAACACCACATCTTCCTTTACTCACTCAAAGGAAAAAAAGAGTATATGGGTTTTAAAACGAAAGTTATTGGAAATAAGATGGGAAGGCAAAATTAAAGTTTAAAAGTGTAAAGGCATTTTCATTCTTTATCTTGAAGTTACTTCCACACTCATTTATATGCTTCAATTTTTCTCCATAATTTATCCCTTACATTCTTAAACCTCATTGCTTTATCGAGAATAATGTTTTAAGATTTTATGAGGTGTAACACATGAATTTAAAAAAATTGCAAAGTGCAAGTTCTTCTATACGAATATGGTACACTTACTAAATATCATGGGACTTTCATTTTATGTGTGTCTTGATATTTTTCGCGTAGATGTATGGTTTTGTTTGTTTGGACTCTATTTTAATATTTTTAGCTTAAAATAAATAGAGTTGAGGTTATGATGTCATACTAAAATATTTTTAATTCTTTATTGGCTGATGTATATGCACCATAACCTTATGTATGAAATAGCTTTACATAAAAGATTGCTATTATAAATGTTTGGAATTGTTGTTAATTCAGGTATGTTCTTGGAAAAAAGTTCTATTATGGATGATTTAAGTTGCATTTATATATATATATATATATATTAAGGTTTGCTTAATATTTTTATGTTTATTATTTTTATTATTTTTATTAAATTAGCAAGTTGCAGGTTGAACTTAGATACATATTGATTAGTATATTTTTTAATATGAAAATAAGATTGATAAATTCATTAAATTTATAGTTATGTGGAGGAAGGAAGAGTTTAATGATGATGTTATAGGATACCCTACATTAATTATTATATGAAGAAGGTGATAGTTGAGCAAGTATGAGATCATTTAAATGTCAATGGGATTGACCCTGGGCATACATGATGAAAATGGTACAATGAAAATAAATTAAGTAGTATAGCTATTGACTATTAAAATAAAGGTTTTGATAATTGCTTAAAGGACATGGTGTATGATATTGCATATAATTTTATTAAGCATTTGCAAGCCATTATATCAAGGTTTGCACTAAATACACATATTTATTTGTCATGTTAAGATTATTCAACTTGAAAGGAGTTAACATATGGAGTGATAAGAGCTTCATGACATTACTATAATTATTAAAAGATATGCTTTCCAATTACAATATACTATTAACTCATACTTATAAGGTGGAAAAAATCATGTGCTTGATAGGTATAGAGTATAAGAAGATTCATTCCTATCTTAATGATTACATATTTTACTAAAAAAAGTGCAAAACATTTTATGAATGCCTCAAATGTAGGGCATCCCATTACAAATTGAAAAAGCATGATAATAACATTAAGGAAGGGTTTCTAGCTAAGGTGTTATAGTATTCTCTCACAATACTAAGGTTTAAATTCATGTTTATTGTTATAAAATATACTAAAAACTTAAAATGGCATGTGGAGAAGATGGATTTTAATAACAAGCTTAGTCATCCAGTGGATTATTCTCAATAAAGAATATTTAACTTAATATTCCCTAAATTTGGTAGAGAAGTAAAAAACCGCGGGCTTGCACTATAATTTGATAGAATGAACCTTTATGATAACATAACCATTAAATATAGCACATGACTTGTAATGTTAGTGATTTACATTCTTCCTCCTTCCTTATAAATGAAGCAAAAGTACATAATGTTAACACTGTTTATATCGAACCCCAAGCAATTGAGAAATGATATGGATATCTTCTTGATGCCTTTTATTAAAGATTTAAGATTAATATAGGATAAAGATGTGTTAATGTTCAATGTATATTGTTAAGAGTTTTTCAAGTTAAATGTCATGCTCTCTTGTACAATTAGTAACTTTTTAATTTATGGATACTTATTTAAGTATAGTGTTAAAGGGTGGAAAGAATGCCTTATTTTTAGAAATGGCATGTACTCTTATCACATTAAGCATTGGAAAAAAAAATAGTGTCTCTCAGTTAGAGGAGATTTCTATCTCATTCACATAATTACTGTAAGCTAAGAAAAGTTTTCAATAATTTATTAAAGGAAACAATGGCCTTAAAGCCCTTAACTAAGGAAGAGATTTATAAAAAAAAAGTTAAAAATATTAATGCCTTTGGGAAAATCAATGCATCGGCAAGTGTTGATACTCTATAAAAAACAAGTCTACATTATTTGATCTTCCACCTTGGTAGGATTTGTTTGTCAAGCATAACATTAATGTTATGTATATGGAGAAAAATATAGTGGTAATCTAGTTAGAATGCTTTTGAACATGTTAGGTAAGATAAAGGATAGAGTAAAGGCCTAACTAAACTTGCAAAAGATGACCATATAAAAGGAACTAGCACAAAAAAGAAGGGGTTAATTTACACATTTGCCTTTAGTATGTCATAAATAGTCTAGGTAGGAGGAAATTTTTTTTACAAGTTTCTACATAATGTTGAAGTGCTCGAGGGCTATTCTTCCATGATTAAAAGCCTTGTTTCTATAAAAGATCATAAATTAGTTGACTTGAAGTCTAACGATTGTCATGATTTGATTTAGCCACTTCTATCGGTCATTATTCAAGGAATATTACCTAAATATGTAAAACAATCTATCACAAGACTTTATTTATTCTTTAATGCATTATGTGCCAAGATTATTGGCCTAAACATTTTAGACGACTTACACTAGGGTGTTGTTATCATTTTGTGCCAACTTGAGGTGTATTTTCTACTTTTTGCCTTTGACATTATAGTGCATTTAGTTATGTATTTAGTGATAAAAATAAAACTTTATGGATTGATTTACTTGATATGGATTTATAAAATGAAGCAATATATAAAGATCCTAAAAGGTGTGTGAGCAACTGGAATAGGCTCGAAGGATATATTGATAAAGGTAAATTATTTAGAATTATATGAAGTTTTACACAAAATACTTAGTAGAGGTAGGCATTATTGGGCTTTATAAGCCTCGGTATCAAGGAAGAATTTCAAGGAAAGGTATATTAAGGAATTGGATGGAGAGTATAAATCATAAAATGTAGGTATAGGCATACCTCTACTCGCTACGAAATAATGAAGAGGTTGAGCTTTACATGGAAGAACATATTGTTCTCATAAGAGGGCTCCATTGTGGTAAGAAAAAGAAATAGGTATAAGCTAAACATAATAAAAAGTTCATCATTTAGTCTTACAATTAGGTGGGAAGCATGATGGAAGAAATACTTGATACTATTTTTAAGACTATAGGATGGTTAACTAATAGGCTTCGCATAGATATCATATCTTGTCAAGGATATGACATCAATAGATATTTTTTTACATAAAGGCATAAAAAGAAAAGGGCCCCACATAAAATAATAGGGTTATTTTATTGGCTCAGGTAATGATGTCTTTAGTATTGAAGACAAAAACCATGTTTACATAATAATGTTATATTATGATATTATCAAAGACATATGGAAGCATAACTACATCTAATTCCAGGAGCCTATATTTTGACATAAGTGAATAAAGAATAATAATGACATCTGAATGGATGAGATAGGAATAAGGGGGTTAAAAAGAGTTGTTTATAATGACATCCTAAACAAAATAAGTATTTTATGTGTAAGACTCAATTAAAATAAGTATTCTATAATTTTTCAAGTTAAAAGAAAAATTGGTAATAGTAGGAATAAAAAAAATAGCTACTAATATTAAAGACACACCTCCTTTCTAGTTGAGACTACCTCAGGTTAATTACGAAGGTAATTTAGAAGAGTTTTATATGCAAGAAAATCATGATGAAGGGATATAGGTTGATAATCCATCAAATAAATTTCTTATTGTAATTTTAAAGTACTAATGTCCTCTCATTTATAGTTATGCTTATATACATAATTGCTTACTTGTTAATTTGTATTCCTTGGTTTATGTAGGTCTCATTTGAGAAAGATAAATAAACAAGTACTTAAATATACTTAGAAGGAAAAATATTTAAGACAAATTAGAAAGTAATTTTACTTTTAACAATAAACCTTTTCTTTATGATAGCTACAATTATCAAATGGTAGTTTATTTATTTTTTTCCTTTACAATTTGAAATGGTTTACTTATATGTCATTTATGTTGGTGTATGCTCTGAAAGCCAATCATAGGATGATTGTATAAGCATACATTGTATTATATTTTCATTATTTATATGAGGCACTTTTAGATTATTATTTTTTTGCATTAAATAAATAGATATAGTAATTTGTCCTTAGAGTAATTATTTCTTAAATAATACTCTTAAATGTCCCTAGTCAAGTATCATTGTAAAAGGTATAACAATGATGCATAGAGACTAGTATGTTAGTTAATTGATATGAGATATTAAGTTAACATATAGGTACATGTTAGAGAACAATTGTACTGGATTGACACGCCATTAGATTGCTACACGGATCATCTTATGAGTGTCATAAGCAACTCTCATAGTGACAGTGACGCATATGGTCTTTTAACTTGAAGTCATCATGGTTTCCAACATAGTTAATTATATGCTTCAACATTGTCTAACGTTAACTTTAACGAGTTGACTTGAAAATAGTGATTAGGTATACTACTAATTATGTAGAGGAATATGAGTGATGTAGATGACTTTTTATCCCTCCTTCTAAAGGAGCGATATTTATGGGCCCCTTGATTGAGTTCGACTATGAAATGCATGGCCATGCTCAAATGAGTCAACATGTGATGTTGATCTCATTTGCTTCTTTTTTATCAACTCATGAATCAAGAAATATAGAGATCGAATTATAAAGGCGATGACACTTTCTATGCCTTGAGTTCGATCTAGATATTTAGGATAAAAGGGAACTTGATTGCGTAGTCATTGAAAGGTTATGTCAGATCACTGACATTCTCATTACTTGGGTAGCAATGATGCATTACTAGATGCCGCTTATTGTTTATGATTCTAAAATATGATTTTAGGGTTATTGCCAGCATGATGGGAACCTATTGGGTCACACACAAAGAACGAATCAAAATTGGAATTGGAGCAACATAATTAGAAATTCTAGTTGGACTATAATTTCTAATTAATGAAAAAACCAATTAGATTGGGCCCTTTTGTTAATGTTATATTACTTAGGGGTCAATTATTAATTATATCATAATATTGGACCTAATTAATAATCAGCCCATAATACTCACTTCTCATTAGGGTTTTAATGGATGTCTATATATATATAAGATGTTATTCACACTCAGATGGATCAATAGATAATTTGGGAGGCATTTTGAGAGAAAAGAAAATAAGAGACCCTAAACACCTTAGTTTGCTAGCATAAACTTGAGAGGAGAGAAATTCCATCCAACCTATCATTTGGCTGGAAATTTTGAGATCGTTCTATGTGGATACCATAGAGGTGCAACCATATTAAATGCTGCACTGGTGATCTAATCTTCTTGTTTCTATTCTGATTTGTGATTTGGAGAGCAGATTGGATTGGAAAACGGACAGAAGTAGATCAGATTTGCTATGTAGCGGACAGAAGATTTTTACCGAAAGGTATAAACCTTAATCCCTAATCTATGGCATCCTAAATTCGCATGGATCCTTGGTAGAAATCGTGCAAAATTTTTATTTCGCTGTGCATGTATGATGCGTGATTTTCCAACAATTTAACAATGTATAAATTATATAGAATTAATATAATCAAGAAATATGCTTTGTCTTAACTAAGCTGTTATGTATTGCATTTGTTGAATATGAGATTATGTACATTTCTTTCTATTTTGTCCAAGGTTTTATACATTTTATGTATTTTATAATTGGAGCATTGTCATTCATTTGAGGGTTTTATATGTATTTAAGATTAGGAGTAATATAATAGGAAGTCCTTTAAGATGCTATACAGAATAAAAAGGGTGTACAAAATAAGGTGGGTGGATAAAGAGGAATAGGCTTTTCTAGGGTAAGGGTAGATAATATAACATTAATTATTTAAAAATAGAGTTATAAAATGAGCCAATTCGTGTGCATACGGGTTAGGTCCATGATGGGTCAGTCCGTATTACCCGTGTTAAAAAATAAGTACAATTTCAGAGGTCTAAACCCGTACAAAACCCTTGCAGATACAGATCGATCCATAGGTTTTAACTAAAAATTCACAGACTTCGCGAATACGGGTCAGTCCGTCGTAGATCGAGTCCATGATAGGTTAGTCCGTATTACCCGCATTAAAAAATAAGCTTAATTTTAAGGGTTCATATCTGTAAAAAAGGATTACAGGTTGCAGGCTAGTCCGCAGGTTACAATCCGTTTGATAGCCCTATTTAAAAGAGCCAATGTATTATATAATATATTCTATATTAATTGCTAATAAAAATTAACAATGAAGTTTAATTTTCAACAACAATTATTTATTATAAATTAACATTTTTAACCATTACTATTTGCTAGGTTATATGTTTATAAAGAAATGATGATAATTTAATTGATATAAGAACTAACATCATTTTATTATTTCACTTTAGTTATATATATTTACAACAATGCTTGATTAGATGTTAGTTGTATTGTGATGTGTAATTCACTTAACAACCAATATTATTCTACCATTTTATAGTAGGTAGTTAACTATATATTCAATTATGTAATCTTAAAAAGGGAGGATAATTGATTACAAAGGGCATTGAGCTAGATCATTGTGCTAGGTAATCAACTATAAGCCTTCAACATATAGGTCATAGTCAACAAGATACCTCCAGAGAGTGACATCCACTTAAATAATTGACTACATATTTAACTATGTTCACATAGAGGGTAAGCTTTTCAGCTATAGTTGACTATGTAGTCAACTGTAGGCTTTTCAAGGCCAAGTCTTCCATGGATAGTCTACTCTATAGTTGATTATAGCTCCCTAAGGAGCAGATCTCAAGCCATAGTCAACTACGTAGTTAGCAATTACATGGTTTCTACAAATTTTCATCATGATTTCATTATTCATTCTATCATTAATGCCATCCAAACACATTTATTACACCACTAATTCTTACCAAATTATAAATATACACTTAAAACACCACATTTATGCTAATTCCAACATTAAAATCAAACCACACATCATAAATCATCTCATTTCTCTTGCATTCAATAAAACCTAGAAACTTTAATTGCACTCAACAAAACTAATTTAATTTTCCAAATGGAGTTTGAATGTTCATTCACCCAGTATAGAAAAGGTGTTACATGGTTGAAAATAGGGATTATTAGTTCCTAAACATTTAAAATCACCAAAGAAAATAATGAAGGGTTTAATTAATATGGATATTTTACTTTGCTTTTATAGTGAACTTGACAAATATTAGATCCCTTATTGCTTGATTAAGGAAAAAGATGATACAAAGGAAGAAGTAGAGAAGGAAGTAAGGAAAAGATGATGATTAAGGATTTTATGGAAAATATAAGGGAATTGGTTGATTTTAAAGGATAAAAAGGGGAATAATGTTAGAGTATTTTCAAAAATATGTCGTAAATCTCTTATATACTCATATACTCAACTCTAAACATTTTATTTTATCTATTCTTCCTTAACTAATTTATACAAATTATCACTTTATAACTCATTCAATTGACTAGTTCTCTTTTCTCCAATATTTCATTCACATTTTCTTATTATAATTTATCCATTTTATAAAAACAATTATTTTAGTTACTATCATCCAAATTAAATAATTATTTAATTTACAAAATAAAATCCTAAAATTCTAATGAAAGTGTTAAAAAAAAGTTAACCTAGTTAGCTTTGAATAAGATAAGTTTGCATTCCTTTATTCTTATCCCTATACATTGTAATGCCTAGAATGTTTATCTACAAATCAAAATTCCTATTGCTACCTATAGCTATATCATGAATTCTTGAGAGTTTAGCTTTATGGTGGTAGTAAAGGCTCAACATATGAATCAGTAAAATAAAATATGGAAAGGCAAGTCTAGGGTGTAGTTAATAAATATCCTAGTATCAATATATTTCAAAAAAAAAATCTAAACTCTTACCAATTGCATTTGCCCTCCTTCAATCATAACATTTTCTCTTAAATAATACCAAATTTAGCCGTTAGTGATCAAGATATAACAATAGTTAATATTGTTCAAAAATAGTAAAAGTAAAGGTCATAAGCTCACTTAATGCTAACTCACAACTTAGCATGCAAAACATTATAAATTCAAAATATTCCTAATTTAGGGAAAACAATTCTATAATATTTTATACACAATTAATTCAAAAGGCTAGTAAACCTTTTTATGACTCTTAATCATCTATATCTCTTTACAATTTCAACCTTATCCCTTTAGGATCAATTTTATCCCTTCAAAAATGTTTACTAGATCTAAGTTAGTTCATAATTATTGTTAATGTGCCCACATATCAATTCCTTAATCATTAGCATGCATTAAGTTCTTTCATTACCATTCAATTCAATTTACATCATATATTAAAGTCCAACTCTTCTATACCTTCTTATATGGTCACCTATTATCCATTAATCATCATTCCATTGCACAATACTTGTATTTTAGCATCAAGAGGCTCACTATATTCCTCATCATCCATAAAGAAGTCAATTATTAAGAACACATGAATGATAGTTAATTATATACTCGACTATAAATTACCTAAGAACAATTTCTTAAGGCATAGTCGATTATAGGCTTAAAAAAGCAATGAGACAAAGTTGTAATTAACTATGTACTTAATTATAGAGTAACTAAGAGTATATTGATAGCTTGTAGTCGACTATGCAATCTTTGAGAGCAAATTTTTAAGGGTGTAGCTAACTATGTAGTTAACTATAGGAAAGTTGAGAGTAATTCCACAACATTGTAGTCGACTATATTTGCTGATGAAGTAAGTCCATAGGGAAAAGTTGACCACATAGATGATTAACATTTGGATTTTCTATAGATTTTAGCACAAATCCATTGTTCATATAACATAAATTCAAACTAAACTCATTTATTAGCCTATTAACCATCTCAATACTATCTTAAATCATTAATAACACCTCATTCACTTTATTTTCAACAACCAAATCAAATCAGACATCATAATCTATCACATTTCTTATATTACTATCAAAACCTAAAAACCATACCTCAGAATCAAAGTTTCAATTTAATCATTAAAATGAAGCTAGAATGTTCATTCACCTTACTTGAAGAGAAATTTAGAAATTAGGATTGTGATTTGGTAGTTCCTAATCATTCAAAATTATCAAATTCGGGTTTAGGGTTTATATTTCCTTTTTTAAAACTAAAATATTTAAATTTCCTCAAATCTAAAGATATATGAAGGAAAATTTAATAATAAAGGAGATCATACCTTTAATGTGTAAAAATTTTTATAAGTATTGGCTCCTTTTCTAGCTTGTTTGAAAAGAAAGATGTATAAGAAGGAAAAAGGAGGAGGATGAGTTGAAGAAAGGGATAACAAGGTGGTGTTAAGGATTTTGGAATAAGGGAAATAAAGGGTTAGCTAAAATTTTAAGAAGAAAAGTGGAAATAAAGACAGGGATATTTTTGAAAATGTTTCCTAAATCACCTCCATACCTATATACTCACCTCTAAATACTTATAATTTTTAAATATTTTATTTTATCTACCTTTATCCAACCACCTCATATTAAATCCTCATTTTAAACCTATTCAAACAATTAATTATTATTTACATAAAATTTTATTTCATCTTTCTTTATGTTAGTTTATTATTTTTACATGAAAGTATTTTAGAAAATATTTTAAAATTTCGAGAGTTGTAACAACTTATTCACAAAATGCCTAAATTTAAACTTATAGCATTAAATCTTGGGCTTATCATATCTATTACTTCTACATCCTCCATTTCCATGTGATTTTTGCCAATTTCTACAATTGACTAGTTGTTTTGACCAATATCTTCCTTCTTATCATAAGAAGTGAAACATGATTTCTTGAACAATTTTCTTGGTGCTTTCATCAAATTGTTCTCCCTTTAATGGCATTTTTTATTGAAAAGCCTACTCGATTGCTCTATCACTAGTTCTCTCTTTCAACCTTCCTACATTAGTTCAAATTTTATCAAAAGTTCATAATTTATGTATTATTTTTCCTCCCTTTATTTATATTATTCTTTCTCTCCTCCATTCTTATTATATTTATAATATATACGCCATTGAGTATTATAGAAATAATAGAATATTTTTTATTATAAAAATATTTATAAAAAATTAAAGGTTTATTTAATTGAATTAATTTATTACATATTTTATTTTTAACTTTTATTACTTTATGTATTATTTATTTATTATTTAATTACCTATTTTTCTTATTTTTCTCTCTCTTTTTACATGTTCACTTCTATCATGTATAACTCAAATGTCAATATCACAAAACTTTAAACTTACAATCTAAAAATATAACACAACATATATTCTTTTAGTTATGAAAATTTAAAAATCTTATTTAACTAAAATTAATTACATGTTTTATTTTTAGTTCTTATTATTTTATAGATGATACATTGTCTCTCCTTTCTATTTACTACTTTACATATGTTTTCTCTTTTTTCACTTTTTATCTCCACTTTGACTGTTTAACTGTTTACGAATTAGATGTTATATTACTAAATAATATAAATACAATATAATATATTTTATTTTTGTTATAAAATATTTTAAAAATTAAGGCTTTAATATGGAAATTATAAATTGAGTGAATTAAATTACATACTCTATTTTTATAAACATATTTAAGAAAATAAAACCAAATATTTATTTAAAAAATTTCAATAATTTTATATTAATTTTAACATGATATATTTCAAATTAAATATACAATAATTAAAATATTTATTTATAATTCAAACAATAATATTATTAAATAATACATATAATATAAAATGAAAAATAATAAGCATATTTAATTTATTTATATAAATAATATTTAATTTAAATAAAAGTTGAATAATCTGCAATCTATAAATATATACTGATATTGTTTTGTACGATGATAAAATTAATATTGTTGTATAAGAAGTTAATTTTGTGATGTTCTTCGTCGGAGAAGTAAGCTAGCTCCTATTTCCTTTTTGGTTGTCGATAAACTTTTCGAAGATCTCTAACTCAGTCAGTTTTGTAACTTGGACTAGATCGTGAAAGTTTTGACAGATTATTGCAATTCATGAAGTGGCATGCTGTTAAGATCCTTTGAATCCTTTACAATCACAACTATATGATCTAAGCATACAGGCAGAGTTCGAAGAATCTTCTATAGAATAGATAAATATGAGGTCTTGTCCTTATTTCTTTTCATTTAATTAGTTAGAGAATGCACTTTGGTAAAATAGTCATCAATTATCTCTTTATTCTACATTTGCAACAATTTGTATTCAGCGGGGGACCCAAGAACTCTTACTTTGTGGGTTCAAATTTTATGTATTTAATTTTTAAACCTAAGATTATTTTTTGATATATACAAAAAATTTATATCCATATGTATAATTATGACCTTTTTGGAAATTTTTTGTATTTTTCACAACTTTTTTTAATAAAAAGTTATAATATTATATAAAAATATTTTTGTACAACTTCAGTTAACACAGTTATAACTTCTATTCAATTATTAAACACAAAATCCATAGAAAATATAAGTTTTGTGAAAAAATTAAAGAATTTTACATGCAAAATTATAATTTTTATATGAAGCTTTTGTAAAAGTGTTTAAATATTTTGACATAAACTAAAGCATCATGCTTAAATTTTAGTCAAAACAATATTAATTTATGAATCTTGATTAAAGAATAAAATTATAAGATAAAAGCTTTTTTTTTTACCAATTTTCATATGTTGAAGTTATTGAATGACGAATTAATTATTAATATTAATAAAAATATACATAAACCAATTATATCTAAGTTTAAATAAAGTTTTAGTCCCTATAATATATAAATTATATGATTTTAATCCCTTAATTTAAAATAATCTATTTTAACTCCTTTAAATATTTAATTGGTATAATTTTGATTCTCTTATTAGACTTTTTGCCAATTTCTATAAATTTTTATTAACTCTTGTTTGATATCTAAGAGTTTTCTATATTATTTTTTTAGGATTTTTTTGTAATATTACGAATAATTAAATCACTAGATATACATATGTAAAGATTATAAATCAAATCTTACATATAACGAAAGGTATAAAGCTTTCAAAGGATTATAGCTATTAAATGGATCCATCTAGTTTGTATATGAATAAATCCATGCAAATCGACCATAAATGAACCAAAGTAGGTTTGGTCCATAAAAATTGTAAACTCCCTATATGAGAATTTAAGTCCAAATATTTGTAGATTGCAAACTTGTGGACTAGGTCTAGGAACTTTTTCTTTTTTATCTAAAAAATAATTTGAAGTCTTTCAAAATAATTTTAAATTTAGAATAATAATTATAAATTTAAGTGTCAAACATTTGATGCATTCTTAATCTACAATAACAATTCAAGAATAAATAAATTATAATAAAAAAATTTTAACTTTGAAAATTTTAATTTAAAAATAAAATTATTAACTTAGAAATAATTTATTTATGTTAGGTTAAATTGAAAAATAAATAATTAAGTTTGAGAGTGAGTACTAGATTAGTTGGACAAAGATTTGTATAGTATATTAATTTAATTTGAAAGTAAAAATATAAAAAATATAAAATATAAAACTTTTAGATCCATTTGTGGACTATTTGGTCCAATTTGTGCAAATTGTGGACCTAGTAAACTAGACTATTTTCATTTGTGGACCCAACTTCATTTCAATAACTTTGCAAATGATATCAGATATCATTTAAGTCATTAGCTGTTAACTATTTTTCAAGATCTTTATAGGCAATGAACTTTTAAAAAGATTCAAACTTCAATATGTAATTTACTTATCTTACAAAAAAAGGTTTCAATATTCGGACAAAAATTTTCATTCATATTTACATAGAGTTTATTTTAGGTTAATACGACCAAAACATTAGATAAAAATAATTTTGTGAGGTTAAGAAATTGATGAAAATTAAATCAGAGAACTAAATTTGCACCAATTATTTAGGAAACTTAAAATAGGTTATTTTAAATTAAGGGACCAAAATCATAACTTTTATATGTTAGGAACCAAAGTTACATTTAAGCTTAATTATCTAAAAGAATAAAAAATAATATTTTGTTCATGTATTTTGATTTATTTAATCTTATTATATATATATAGTAACAATTTGATTAAAATCACTTATACTTATTCATTAACCAACTTGTTTAAATTTTATAATTAGAGGACTTATTCAAATGCATTTATATTTTGTCTTAAAAATCCAATTGCAATTTCTTACAATACATTAGTCAAATAAAAATAGAGACTATTATTCAATTTTGTTATAAATATTAATTAAGTAATATTGAATAAAAATTATAATTTTAATGATTCACTCATTATTAAAGAGATTGTATTCATCCTTCAATCTCATCATATCTCAATGGTTTCAAATTTTTAAAATTTTATGAATTCATTTATAATAACTTTTAATATATTTTATAGAAAATTTGGAACTTGAATGTGTTCACTTAGATATATTCACTACAATAAGGTTCTGCCTTTGTCCATATCACCTTCATAACATCTATAATCTAACCTTTTTAACTTTATTAACCTTTTTGTAGGACTTTTCAAGCATATCCCATACCTCTTTCACATTAAAGGCACCTGTAATCTTTTTAAAGATCACACCATCAACACTCTGATGTATATAGTATATATAAACCTTTGCAATTGCAATCCCTCTTCATGTTTTCAAGATAGGTATTACACTAGGATTCCATAGTATTTTCTGCCAAATCTTCAAGTACCTCTTGAAAACCAATTAAAGCCTTTATTTAAATGCATCATTTGTCATAAATCTTGTCACCAACAATTAGAAATGCAATATGGAAGGACCCGATGCTATTGATCATGAAAGAACCATTCTTACTCTGAATACTAGTTCATTAGGGAAGTACAATATGATGGAAAGGAGAAAACAAAGTTAAATTTTTAGTTTATTACACTAATCCAATACAGCATACTTTCTTTTATAAACTCACACTATAACCCACTTGCAGTTACCTTAACTATCATAATAGAATAATAACTATCAACTAATAAAGTCATATCATACACTTGTCATATTAGTAACATTTATAACAATTGCCTGCTTAAAGGCTGCATCCACTAGAGGAACATTTTATTCTGTAAATGCATGATCAGAACAAGTTTCAAGTAGCAAGAAATGTAACCTAATAAGGATGAGAAATGATTAAGATGGGAAGAGTGTTTATCAATGATCTATTGGAGCTGTGTTATTGCAAAATGAGAGAAATGGTGCACTATTTATAAACTATAAATAAATTCATTGAAAATTATTTGAAAGCAATTTAAATTTTAACAAGCTAAAATTTAATTTCACAAATAAGCATTAAATTTTGTAAAATAAAAATTATTTTAATTTTATTTTATAAAAATAGGCTTGGGTTAAGCCTGATGTAATATTTAAGTGTAAAGGGATAAATCCACTCTTTTACACTTACTTTGTCCCACCTTGTACACCTGAGCCCACCACTTTCTTTTCTTGTCAGTTTATATAAAAGAGATGTCTTATATACCTTCTCCTAAGCCCTAACTTTCTCGATGTGGAACTTGATCTTTTAAAATACAACATAGTGTGTAATCATCCTCCAAATATTTGAAAAAACTTATAAAAGAAAACTAAAAAATAGATAAATAATCTTTATTAGGTTCTCAAATAAATGTAAATCATCAATTTGTCGTCTTATGAACTATGAATTAAATCTAGAAAAAGAAAGATATAATTTATAGAGTTATTGGTGAAATATTTAGTTTCTATAAACTGATAATATCTTATTATAAGATGGTGATCTAACAAATTAATTCACATTTGTAAAAAAATTTCTTGTGCAACACAATTTTATGCTAATAGGCTATATGTATGCTAAGTAGTTCTTGAGTACTGTAGAGATCTTGCCATTATCTTATAGGAACAACTCTACTCTACACTTATATAGGTGAATCCATCAAGTGTATACTATAATTAAGTACACCACCTATAAGGATTATAGAAGTTGTTAAAAGTCAAGCTTTTCTTCACACATAATTTGTAATTTTAAAGCATTAATCATATATACTAAGGAAGGATACAAATTATTTCTATTACTTTTAGAACTAATATTGACTTGTTATATCTATATCATCATTCATATAGGTTAGGTTACTATCAATGTTGATTTCTTACAATGATTTTAGTCTCATTCCTCTCACTATATCAATTATCAATTTTTTACCTAAGGATTCATTAAAAGATCAACTAAATTCTTTCCTGACTTCACATAATCTATGAAAATTATTCCATCCTTAAGTAATTGCTTCACAATATTATGTTATTATTATAGATGTTGATTTTTTCCTATTAAAATCTTTATTTTTAATAATGACTATTGCCAATTAGCAATCATAATGCATTGATACTAAAGGTTTTAGATTTGTACCTATTGGAATATCAAATAAGAAACTTCTTATCCACTCAGCTTCACTTTTAACCATCTTTAGGTCATAAATTATAACTCCACAGTGGATTTAACTATAATTGTTTGCTTGGATGATTTCTAAGCCACTGCACCACCATCAAATGTGAATACAAAACCATTAGTTAATTTGGTCTTATTTGAGTTAGAGATCCAATTAGCATCATTGTATCCTCTTAATACAATGGCAAGTCTATTATATAGAATACCATAGTTTATGGTACCTTTTAAATATTCCATTATTCTTACTAGTGCATTCCAATGATTTTAATTGGGACAATGGATTTACCTACTTAGTCTATGGACAGTATATGCTATGTCAGGCTTAGAAAAATTCATTAAATGCATTAAATTCCTAATAATCGGAGCATACTTATATTAATTTATTAGGTTCTATAAATTTTTCTTTAGTTGAATATTTACATTATAAGAAATACTAATAGGCTTTTCCTTTAGATACCCAATTTCTTAAGAAGTTTTTGTATAATAATATTGTTAAGTTAATATAATGCTACTATATTTCCTTATGAATTTTAATACTCAAAATAACACTAGCTCTATCTATGTCTTTCATAGTTTAAAGCTAAGAAAGATTTAGTTTCATGCATAATAAGAAAACTAGTGCAAAAATAAGAATATCATCCACAAATAAGCTAATGATCACACATTTATTATTTTCAGATTTTGTATATACATATTTATCCACTTCAACATAAGAAAAACCATTATGTAAAATAGTTTATTAAAATTTCTCATGCCACTATTTAGGGACTTCTTTTAGATCATACAAATACTTTTTTAATTTACAAACTTTTTATTCCCGTCCTAGGGCCATATAACCTTTAAGTTGTATCATATAAATTTCTTCTTCTAAGTCATTATTTAAAAAAGCAGTTTTAACATCTATTTGATGAACAAATAGTTTGCAAGCAGAAGCTAATGCAAACGAGATACAAGTTGAAGAAATTCATGTTACTAGGGCAAAGGTATCAAAATAGTCAATATTTTGTTTTTGTGAAAACCCTTTTATGACTAAACAAGCTTTGAATTTTTAAATTGATATATCAAGAAAATATTTCTTTTTAAATATCTATTTATAACTTATTAGCTTTGCCCCAAGTGGTAAATCTATTAGCTTTCAAATTTAATTTTTTGAAATGGATTCAAGTTTTATTTTTATTACCTTTTTTCAAAATTTTACTTAAGAAGAAGAAACTACTTAAAAATAAGATTGAGGGTCATCATTACCAAGAATGGTATAAAAGTTATTTCAAAAAGAAGTTTCTTTTTTTTGTTTTTTACTTCTTCTCAAAACTTCATCAACTATTTCTAAATTAGTCAGAGTTGCATTCAAAATCTTTGTTGCATGAGAAATTTTATCACATAATGGATAAATATATTCGAAGAATTCAACATTCTTTATTTCTGTAATTGTATTGCAATCAAGTATATTACTTTTCAAAATAAGAAACCTATATGCTACATTATTACTAACATATCCCATAAATATATAATCAAATGTTTTTTATCCCAACCTTCTTTTCTTAGGTTCAGGTAATAAGACTTTAGTTAAACACTCCCATACTTTAAAATATTGTAAATTATGTGCATAGCCTTTCCACAACTCATAATGTGTTTTACTTTTTTTGTTATAAGGTATCCTATTTTATAAGTAACATGTAGATAAAATTGCTTACCCCCACAGATTATTAGGGCAAAAAAATTTAATAACAAAGTATTAATCATTTCTTTTAGAATCCTATTTTTTCTTTCTGCTACCTTATTTGATTAAAGTGAATATGGTGGTGTTAATTCATGTATTATTACTTTTTCATAAAAATCATTAAATAAGATAAATTTTCCTTCTCTATCCAGTTTAACCCTTTTAATTTTCCTACTCAGTTAATTTTCAAGCTCAACTTTGTATTGCAAGATAATAGAAAAAGCTTCATCTTTATTCCTTATTAAATATACTTTGGTGTATCAAAAGTAATCATTTATAAAAGTAACATAACACCTTCTACCACCTTTTGTCATAGTTTGTTTTAAAATCACTGAAGTTTGTATTAATTAAATTAAATAAGTTTTATTCTCTTTTATTTACAGATGCAGATGTTTTCTTGGTTAACTTAAGATTATAGTTCTCATTTTTGAAATATACATAGAATTTACATGACCTAGCCTAAGATGCCATAAATTAAATGAATCAAGCAAGTAAGCATAAGTAGATGGAGTCTCATTCATAACATCAAGGACATTTAGTACAAACAAACCCTTGATTGCAATATCCCTTTCCCTATAAAATTATTATTTTTTGTCATAATTATCTTTTCATATTTAAAACATACTTTAATCCCTAACTTCTCCTAGTAAAGATATAAAGATTAAATTTGCCCTAATATTAGGTACATGCAGAACATCACTTAATGCTAGAGTTTTACGAAATGTGAATTTTAGAAGTATTTTTTCCTTTCCAAAAATCTTTGTAGCTCTTGAAGCTCTAAGGTAAGCTAGATCTTCTCCATTCCCTACTAGTGAGCAAGAGGTGAAGGCTTTTTTATTAGCATAAATATATCTTGTGGCATCTAAGTTTACCACCCAATCTTTCATATTGGCCATAATGTTTTCTTGAGAAATGACCACTGTGATTATATTATTTTTATCATCTCCAACTAAATTTGCTTTAAGTTTTGGAGGATTGTCATTTCTCAACCTTTTCCTATATTGGAGTGCATGATGTCTTAACTTTCCATAAACATAATAGTTTCTTTCCTTTTTCTTAAAATTAGGATTAGTAGTTTTAAGCTTATAATCTTTTTTAGAATTGTCACAAGAAGGTTTATGATTTTGTCTTATTTGGTGTGAGATCATTTGATGTTAATTTTTTTGGTATGAACTATCTTGCTCTAGAATAGCCTTTATTATTAATGTCTTTGCCTTAACAACTTACATTTCTTTATAGTTAGTATCTTCAATGATGATGTGAGTGATGAGTTTTACCAGTGAGAGTTGTTTATGCTTGTATTGAAGTTGTTGCTTGTAGTCATTCCATGAATTAAGTAGCCTTTCAATCAAAACCCTAGCAATAAACTCCTTTTACAACACTATTTTTCAATTTTTAAATCATCTAGCAATTTATGATATTCACTTATTTGTGTTTTTATATCTTCTTCATTATTCATTTCCTAATGGTAAAAATTTTCTACCATAAATTTTTACTTACCTACATCTTTAGTAGTGTACTTAAGAATAACTGAATTCCAAATTGCCTTGGATTCCTTATAGGAATAGTAAATATTAAACAGTTTATTGGATAATGTGCTAATAATTGTAAGATGATGAACTTTATTGGCATAATTTTAGTTTTCTAAATTCTACTTTATATTTGCATTAGTAAGAGCCTATGCAACTTCATAAAAAATGGAGGAAATCTGCTCCTGCCATCTTTTGAAAATTTGACATTCAAATACCTTAATCTTTGAAATGTTTAGAAAAGGTTTAGCATATGAGGGGTTATGCAACACTAGATTGGTAGTGCATTTAGTACTTGGTGAATGAGTATCCAGTTAAGGTTGACCATTATTTGAGGCAAAAGCATTAATAGCAGCAACTTATTAATTCCTTAAGATTGTTAATAAAAATAATTGTATAATTTGATATGTGATACAGATCACTATCTTCAAGTAATCATTCAAACCTCTCATGCAGATCTTGAATAGGTAACTCCCTAAAGATTCAATAGAATAATTTGTTCTGTAAATACAAGATTAAAATAGGTTTTAGGCAATAGGAAATGTAACTTAGCAAGAAGAAGAAATGACTAGGGTGAGAAAAATGTTTATCAATGAGCTATTAGAGTTGTGTTTTGTAAAAATGAGAGAAATAGTGCATAAATATGTTGGAAATTATTCAGAAATAGTTTGAATTTTAATAAAGCTAAAATTTAGGCTCACAAATAAGCATCAAATTTTGTAAATAAAATTATTTTATTTTTTTTTTTGTAAAAATGGGCCTAAATAAGGTCTCACATGATATTTGCACATATAGAGGGTAAGTCCACCATTTTACACTTATTTTGACCCATCTAGTGTGTACAAATTTGCCATTTTCTCTTCTTATCATTTTATATAAAAGAAATGTCTCATTTATAAACTTTCTCTTGAGATTTCACTTGTCCAATTTGGGATTTGATTTTTTGAAATACAATACAATATGCAATAGTACTTTTAGCACTTCCCACTAACTTTAGTATCCAAACATTCTTTGATAGTCAACTGATGTTTTTCTTCTTGTGCAAGTTGTTCCAATTACCCTTGTAAGCAATGAATTCATCACTTCTTGATTTTAATAGTTACCACTTATGCTTTTAAAGTTTAAGGAATTATAAGTTCTATAGTTAATTTTTACTATGATAACCTATGATATAATTCCCCATTTCTCTTTGTAGGAAGACTCATTTCCTACTGTCGCTCAGTTAGTGAAGAACTTGAAAATCAAAATTGCAAAGAGCATAGTTCAAAATAATATTATTAGCATCTTCTAGTAAATTAAAGAAATTTTATTTCCGATCAATTTCATGTCAATAAACAATCTAAAACAAGAAAAGATGCGTAATGCGTGGCATCCAAATTTAATTCCAACTACTTATCTCATGACAAGGATGAAAGGTTGTTAACTTGTTTGTCTTTTATTTTATTTTGGTGTAGTTCTAAAGCGGTGTTCATATAAATTTAGGCTCTGAATGATTTATTTTAATAAATAATATTTAGCTTAGAAAATTCACATAAAAGTTCTTTTTTGTATAGCTCCAAAGGAAAATTAAACTTAAGATTTTTATTAACCAAGCCAACTTCATTGAGTTTTTTATGGATTGTTTGAGATATAACATTTTTTTTAAGAATTGATATCATTTCATTTCAATAGAAATAATTTTGATTCATTTACAAATGAATTCTATTGCTTAGAAACTTTATCAATTCAATTTATTTGTATATGAATTATTTTGTTTGGAATGTATTGAAAAATATATGAAATTCAATTTAAATATGGATGTTGATGGTATCATAGTAAATATGATATTAGAAAGAGAGTAAATATTTTATATAATATATATTTTAAATCAAATGGAATGATTCTAATGAAATTCTTATTAAATTTAATATATTTCATAATAAAATAAATACAATTAACATATAAATTGTAAATGAAATAAAATAAATTTTTTTATTTTAATGCCAATACTATTTTAAAAGAAATAATTTTTAAAAATAAAATAAAATATTATTATTAATTATATCAAATAAAGGACTAGAGTTAATATTATTTTAAAGAATATGGATCCTTTCCATTTTATAGGTAATGGATAAGGTGAATCTTGGAAAAGAGTGGATGCAAATTTTATTTTTAAATTATAAGTTTTAGTAAAACAAAATGAATTTTAAAGTAAAAATTATATTTTTATCTCTCTGAGATTGACAGAAAGGAATAGAGAGAATCTAAACCCTTCTTATCATATTAAGATCAAGAAAAATCATGAGATTCAAAATATTTATACAATGAATTACTTCTAATCTTAGCTATTTGTGTTTTTGTCTCTCTTTTTTAAGAAAAAAGATTGGTAAATACTTTTAACTCTTCTAACACCTTAAAGAGTAAATGGAGTTTTGCTCTTATAATTTATTTTTTTTCAAATATATTAACTTTATTTGATAATTAGTTGATAATTATAGCGGTTGATTGCTTTGATTAACTGTTAGTTGATAACTCATTATATGAACTGATCTAACTAACTAATTATATTAACTGTTTTAATAAAAATATTTAATAAAATTAACTGTTTATGATTAATTGTTTGTAAGTAAAATGACAAATAATGATATGGGTATATTTTATGAGTTATTTAAGCATCCTTTTATTTTAATATTTCAGATTAGATATATTATTTAATAAATTAAATTTTCTTGTAAACAATATATCATTATAAATTATTATATATTAAATATTTATTTAAAATTAAATTAATATAATTTTTATAGTTATTAGTTTTTTAAGAAATTAATAATTATAATTATTTAATTTTCATGTAAAAATAATACTATAATTTTATAGGAAGGATAAAGTTAGAAATATAAAAATTAATTAGGGGTAATATAATTGTTTTATAAAATAATTGGGAGTAATGTGGTTATTTTATGAAATAGTTATTTCAAAAAGCTATCCCTCCTAGCATTTTGAAATTTGTTTATTTAAGGGACAATCAGCTAATTATTAAACACTAAAAATGGCTTGTTAAGGTAAGTCAATTAGTTGATTTGGTCAAATCAATGAAAGCTACTCAATAAGCCATTTGCCAAAAACCCTCATCATATACACTGTAAGTGAAATTTGAATCTTTTATATGTATTCAATTGAGTTCTATAGATTCAATCAACTATCCTATATCAATTGATAATTCTTAATTTATATTTGAAATTTAATTTCATATTTTATTTTTGATACACTTAGAACGTTCTATATTTTAACATTATTATAAAATAGTTAATTAACATCAAGTGTTTAGCGACTAACATGTTAGTTTTTTATTGATGTTCGATCCATATCTTATGGAGCATTGTTATATATTTGTTATTATGATACTGGTTATATAGTTAATGTGAAAAATGGTTATGATGGCCATTTTTTTACTAGAAATTGATGTCTTTTCTTTCAAAAATAGTTTATTATATTTACATTTTATGTTAGTTTATAATAAAAAATTGATATGAAATATTTGTCTAATATTTTTTAATGGTGATTTTTGACTTCTCCATTAGAGTATTCACTATCAAAATTGAATAAATTCAATGCCTTGTTCAAAAAATATATTTTAAGTTAAAAACTTTAAACAGTTATAATTTTGCATTTGATTATTTATTTGGAACAAATTTTATATCCATTTCATACAATTTTTCAAAAGTTATCTATTTATATCTTATGAAATCATGAAAATGGCTATTTTTATGAACTTTTTCTACTTTTTCTCTAGTTGTAATTATTGTTCAACTAGTTTCAATCTTTTTTGCAACATTTCATTAAATAAAAAATATGCATCTAACACTTAGATATAACTTCTTCATAAGTTACACAG
The DNA here is from genome assembly GCA_020226215.1 of Sindora glabra. NCBI lineage: Eukaryota > Viridiplantae > Streptophyta > Magnoliopsida > Fabales > Fabaceae > Sindora > Sindora glabra. Next base: position 51,859,681 of record CM035232.1, on the reverse strand, counting down.
AGAAAATACAAATAAAAATGTGGAAAAAATCAAAAAAATGGAAAAAAAAAATATTTTGGAAATAAAAGTAAGAAATACATCTTTTATATTTTGAATTAGTGACTTGGAATATTAAAGCATTTATTTTTTGCTCAATATTAATTAAATGAGTAGTGATGGCTTACTTACTAATGTATGGTTAAGGATGGGATATTTAAAGTTGTGCATAAAGAGATAGATGGAGAGAGAGATTGAGTTTGAAAATAAATAAGAGAGAGAATGAAAGCAATAATGAGAAGGAAAAATAAAATAAGATATACTTTATTTATAATGTAAAAATGTCACTATGTTGAGGGTTCTTTCCAGATTTCGCAATATCTTTAAATGTTAATTAATTTCAAAATCGATGTCTTAAATTTCTTTATTTTCCTTGTAACCTTCAAATGCTATATATTTTAATATTGATTAAGTAAAAAAAATTAATATCTTAAATTTCTTATTAATTTAAAGAATGTCATTGTGTCCAAATAGACATCGGTTAATTTTAAAACTAATATATTGAGTTTCCTCATTTTTCAATAACTTTTAAATATCATATATTATGATGTCAATTAAGTAAAAAAATTAACATCTTTAAGTTTCTAACAATTTCAATAATGTCATAACATTCAAATAGATATCAATTAATTTTAAAATCAATGTTTTAAGTTTCTTCATTTTTTATAACTTTTAAATATTATATATTATAATGTCAATTAAGTAAAAAGTTGAGATTTTAAATTTTTAATAAATTTAAAAATATCATTGTAACTAAATAGATGTCAGTTATTTTAAAATCAATATTGTGGATTTTCTCATTTTTCAAGTAACTTTTAAATATCATATATTATAATATTAGTTAAGTAAAAAAATTATTACCTTAAATTTTTTAATAATTTAAAAAATGCCATTGCATCCAAATAAATATCGATTAATTCTAAAACTAATGTCTTAAATTTTTTTTATTTTTAAAATCCTTTAAATATTATATATTATAATGTGGATTAAATAGAAAACCATCATCAAAAGTTTCTCTATAATTTCAAAAATATCACTCCATTAAAATAAATATTAATTATATTTATTAATCATTATCTTATTAATTTTAATACTTTCAAAAATACCACTTCATTAATATAAAAATTGATTTTACCTTTTATTAATATTTATCAATATAGACGTTGAATTCAAAATTCTTTACCAACCTAAATGTTTTTGGGACTTTGTATATTGTCAATGACCCAAATTATTGATACTACTTTTGAACCCTGTGATATATACTTTGACCATATTTAATCCTCTAAAATGTAAAAATAGATTTTGATCTATCTAATGTTCAAATAAAACCAATTTTGATCCAAAGCACAAATAGTCGTTATGTTGGTAGTGGAAGGTGCTGAGTTGGACAGAACATTAAAATGCATTAACCTGGCTCCCTTGTCTGAACTGTTTGACGATCGTTTTACATTGCAAGCATATGATTGAGGCAACGACAAGGCATCTGAGCCGTCCATTCAAATTGGCACACATTCTTCTCGGAGTTGCGAAAGACATTGCTCGTAATGAACAGCTAAGTCAATCTACGGATCTTGGGATTAGCTTGCCTGCATCAGTGAGTTGAAATTCCTCAATGATTCGTTCAAAATAGATGGACTGCTCTGGTTTTTTGCTTCATTTTTTATTTCATGGGTTCTGTTTCTTTTCTTCTTCTTCTTTTTTTTTTTTAATTGACAAAAGGCTTTAATTTTTATACCTTCTTCTAATTCCTGCTACTAAAATGGTGAATTTCAATTCGTCTTTCATAGATTCATCGAAATTCTTCTGAAACCCTGTTAGTTGTTATAGCTTTATTTGATTTTTGCATCCGAAATGGTGATTTCAAATTACTTTTCCCTTTATTGAAATAAAATAAAAAAAAAAATCTTTTGAAACCATAGAGTAAAATTGAATGAATATGTGGGCAATCATTTTGTATGAATCTGAAATTGTGATTTCAAATTCGTTCTCCATTTGTTGTTTGAATTGCTTTTTAAACATTGGGAAAATCTAAGACGCACCACTGACAAAGTGGTGCGTCCATGCACCAGGAGATGTGCGGCTCGGATTCCTTGATGCAGTAGAGCACCATACGGGAAACCGGCTGAAGCATAAGAACAGAAACTCTACAAGTGACCCAACAAAGGTTTTAATTTGAAATTAAGCCCTGGACCAGATCCTTTTGTAACCCAGCCCAAATTAACAAATTGAAAGCTACAGTGATGGATAGAGAAGAATGTAGGGTTTTGGACGAAATTGGCGACTCAGACAAGGAAGACGGAGACGAAGGAGTCGAGTGAAGAGGTAAGTGGATGATTATTGACGAAGCAAAGTCCAGGCCCGTGGGAGTTCACTTTGTTTTGGATTCGACGAAAGCGTTCGATTTGGCACAGTAGGACGAGGTAATAGAGCTTTACCATCTACTGCAGTTATAGAACATAAATATGTAATTTTCTATGCGAGATGGTAGTATTTATGTTTCCACTGCTATGTTTTTGTTGTTATGCTTTCTACGGATAGCTTAATTATCAATTAACACATTGTCTCTCTAAAGTTTCCAAAGAAATGAAACTAAAAATCACGGTAAAATTCATTGAAGGTCAACGTGTTCTATTTTGCTTTGTTGTTAGATGTTTCTGTTGCACCTGAAGTGACAAAGAAGTCGGTATTCAACAATGATTCAAGAAGTCAAATAAGTGGAAACACTAGCATTGGGTGTTTCAATTCTCTTTAGCTTGTCTAATGACAGTGAAAGTTACAATTGAGCACTAACTCTAGAAATATGAATAGTATTCTATTGTTAGATATATTCCTAAATGACTTTTCACTTTCCACTCATAGAAACTCATCAATTTCAAAACTACATATTTTGCATCAACCTTTGTTCATTCATCTGATGATCTTTGCTTAAAAATTTAAAGTAATATCACTAATTAGTGGTGTTTCCATATGATTGATTCTTTTAAGGGAGAGAGTTGCTCCCAGTACATACTTTCGTCTCGTACTATGTTTAGGATTTATTTGCCTTTTCCCTTCCCTAAATGTTTGGTTCTTGTAATTGTTAGGCATTGGAAGAATAAAATAAAATATTATAATTTTCGTTGGACTTTTGCAGTAATATCAATATTCGTTATAATTGCTACTTTTCATTGTAATTGTTAAAGTAATATCAGTATTCATTGGACTTTTGCAGTTCACTCAATTTTCTGAGTTTCCTTGCATACGTGCAATGTACTGTTGTATGCATGGTTTCTGCTTGTACCCAAATCTCTGAGCTTTGTCTCAATGTTTTTGTTTAGCTATGATTCTTCTCTGCTAGTTTGTGGCAGGCTGTTTGCATATATTTCTGTGTGATGGATTGTCGATTTTTGCAGTGGGGGAATATTGGTTAAACCAAAGGTCGAGGCCTTTGTTTGGTTTGCTGCAGATGTCTTACCCGGTGAGATTCAAGAAGTTTATACTCCCCCTTCCGCTCTACAAAAAACTTAAGCTGGTAAGGTGTAGGTAAATATGTCCACTCACATTATTGTGGCATTTATGCATAAATTGTTATGTTCATAACTTGAGAATAATGTACTCTATTCGTGTCCATTATTGCACCGTTTGACTTGATCTTGAATGTGCTCATGTAACTGAGAATAGGATCCAGGAAGATTGCCGGATGAGTTTTATGACAGCTGCAAATCTGCATTGGTTGAGGGTCCTATCAGGTTGTATGATGGGCACAACAATGAACATATTGTAAAATTCAAAATCAAGGGAGGCAAGGCGTGGTTTGGTGATGGGTGGATGAAATTCTTAGCACATGAAGATGCCAAACCAGGAGCGTCATTTGCATTTAAGTTCACCCCACCAAGGTCCTTTCTTTACAGGTACTTATCGCCATATCCTTTGAAAGAGCAATGGTTAGCTAGCACTGCTCTAGGGCCCCTCCATGCGTATCCACCAAACCTTGATGGGGATGGCAGTGATGTAAGCTTAGAAGACACTGACTCCGCTGGACATATGCATGATAGTGCGTCAGTGATTGTGATTACATCAGATGATAGTGATAGATCAGATGGTAATGCCATACATAATTCAGGCACTGCATTCAGATTGGCCAGGGGCCACAGAGGACAAACTAGAGGTAACATGTATCCTATAACAACTCTGCTGTGAATAACTTTCATTGTTTGAAGTAATGACAAAGCTTACCATTCTTATGGGTGTTTATGTTTTCGTTGTGAAAATACAATGTGCCAGTGCGACGACGGAGTCATGCTAGGTGCCCTACTGGTGGTGCACAGACTAAGATGCTATTTTCTGGTGGGATGGTCCGGGAGTACTCAGATAGCTACAGGCACTTTATGGTCAGTGTGACATTTGCCCTCTTGACTTGCCGTGCAATATATTCATTTTACATATGAACTAATAGTATGAGTCCAAAAATATACGTGTAGTTTATCCCCAAGATGTTCGCTAGGAAATTCATCTCGCGTAGAAGGTAGCTGTGGAAACTATCAATCGGTGATGGTAGGATGTGGGAGGTGGAGTAAATTAAGTTGAAGAACGGGAAGGGTCATAGCTTCAACAAGGAATGGTCAAGCTTTGTGGAAGGCAACGGATTGCGAGTAGGCAACTGCTGTACATTCCACGTAAGGGAGGGTGATCATATCTTTGTTACTATAAAACGTAGGTGAATACACCCACATATGTTATGACATGCACTATTTCACAGCCATGGCCCTTTGGCAGTGGGAGGTTTTGGGACACTATGGTTATATGGACATTATCTCAACGACGTGGTAAATTTTGTCAATGTGTATGCTAGGGTTGAATAGACATTACGTGTGTTGATGGACGTCTAAAATGGACAAAGATGCCTTGCTTGATCCCTACATTTTAGTTTGCAATGTCACTTGTTTGATACCTGAGTTACAGTTTAATGTATAGTTAACGTGTCGCTGTGCAAGCCTTATTAGGATATTACATAAATACGGGTCGAGTCTTAAGAACTGGTGCTGGAGTCTTAGGGTTTGTCAAATTGCGTGACATGGTCATCTTCCTCCCAAAGTCCATCGTTTGTCAAGTTGTAACGCAAACAGGTGTTGACTCTAGTTGCTGTCATACCTATGGACCATTAGCGTAAGAGTTACTTATGGTCACTTAAGGCCACGTGTTTTGCCATTATATTTTTTGGTGGAAGATGATTGCACAACGCGATTTAACTGCCTACTGGAAGTCAACTGCACAATGTGAATAAGCTGTCGTGACTCAGTTCCAGCTGAAAAATAAATGGGCCTAATGCGAGAGCCTTATTCACTGACAGCCCTAAGTTAGAAGGAAAGGTGTGGATGTAGTGCTGTACTGCTAAAACAATATGTGGTTTCCATAATCTCTCTTCTTGTTTCCCTTTTTCCCCGTGACATATGAAGACATCCTTCGTTTACACCCTTCATTTCCCATCCGCGTCTTAGAACTTCCCCGCCATAGTATACAATTTGGACATGCCTCTCGTGCTTTGCACGGGGGTCCAATTCTTTTATTACTCAACAGAAGGGTGAAGATGGTAAAGCATTAAGAAATTACCTTTTGAGGATGATTCGTATGATTACATTACTGCAATGGTGAATGAAAAATTTCCTTTCGATGTAATATAAGCTTCGAGGGTAGAATAATGCGGTTCAAACATTTCATTAAATTAAAGAATTGGCTTGTTTAGAATATCCGTGTAGTAAGTACTAATATTGTGTATTATATTCATTCAGTTTAAGACAGTGTCTAAATTGCCAAGCACTAACAAATCGAAATTGAGGAGTTTTGATTTCCCAGTGAACCATATGAACCTAAATACTAGAATCAGGGGAGTGTATATAAATAAATATATATATATATACTATCATCCCTCTAAGGGCAAGACACGAATGAATACATGTCTGAAAATACCATTACTAATTTTCATGTTGTAAATTGTAATAAATTAGAGACTTAATTAAAAAAATATAGGTAAGGAATTCTGAAGACTTAATAAGCAAACGGATTTAAATTCTAGATTATTAAAATATGAACATTAATTTCATTTGTATAAAATATTAAATTTTATAAGAATTTGAATTTTTCATATAACTTATTATATAGACAGATTAAAAGTAACTCATACATGATATCAAGATATTAAGCAATTGAACTCACATATCAAAATTTTAATTTTGTAAAGCATTAAATTAATTCTAAACTTTATTTATCATTTTCATGTAAATGAGAAAAATTTGAAAATATATATTACATCTGAATATGCAATATTAAATAACATATTTATGTAAATCAAAATTTAACACATTAAAGTCACTTTATGAATTTTTAAAATATGTCATGAATTGTATATAATAAATTAAAAATGAAGATAAAAATAGTTTAAAGTAATTTACAGTTGAAATTTATAATTTAATTTTTTTACCAATTTAGTATTATTGTACTTGTTAATATAGAAAATTGAAAAAAAAATAAGTTAAGGGTGGGAAATAAAAGCCAAGTGATTTAGAACAAATTAGGATATATACGGGGTGAGGATAGAATTACCCTTTCATGTTTGGTTCAATATTGTAATGAAATGGAAATTTAAGATATTCACCTCCTCCCATATAAATATTTGGGAGGCGAGTTAGACTCATAAATATTTTCAAAAATATTAGACTTCTGTCAAAATTTTTGAAAATATTATTGTTTCAAATATGAGATTGTAACACTCTCATAATATATTTTGAAGATTCTGAAAAATATTTTGCGAACCAAACGCCCTCATAAGTTAATATGTTAAAGTATTTTACTAATAACTTATTAGAAAGTAAACCATGAATAATAAGCTTCATTTCATATAGCAGCTTATCAATTTTTTTCTTTAAATTTATTTATTTTCATTTCTTTTCTTCTTCGTGTTTACTATGACATTGTTCGCAATGTTGCAGATGCCAATCTCGGCTGGTAATATAGTTAAGATGAAGAAAAATAATACTAGGTGTTGTATATTCCATGTATTATTTCTTCTCGCTAGTTTTGAGCCCGTGCTATACACGAAATCGATAAATTACCTAGTAACATTTTTTAATATACCTATTACTAGTTTTTAAGCCCGTGATATGCACGGGTCAGTATTTATTAAAAAATAATAATTTTTTATAAAAATCATAACTTATTAATAGATAAAAAATTTTCATTTAATATATAAAAATAAAATTTTAAAAATAAATAAGGAATTTTTGTAGTATCTTAATTTTTTTTAAAAGTAACTCAATTTTATAAGTATATAATAGAAAGATAAAAGAGAAATAAGAATGAGAAATAGAATAAAAATAAAAAAATCATAAATTTATGAAGAAATAATCATTGAATAATATGTAATAATATTTAAAATAAAAATTATAATTTTTTTTCAAGATATAATTTCGGTATGAAGCAAACATTTTTAACTTGACATTAACTAAGTTCTTTGAAAACATTACTCTAATAATTCGCACTATAAAAGATAAAAATTTGTTAATATTACTCTATATTTACATAATTTATTTAAAATATTTTATAATATAAATAAAATATATCATGTCATATTTGAACTATTTAACAATCTTAATATTTAAATTATACATCACATGTGTGAATAGGAAAAAAAATAAAACAGAACAAATTTAAACAAGAGAAATAATCTATGTGGAAGAAAATAATAAGAGTTTAAAAAATATATAACAAATTAATTATGTTATAAAAATGAATGACTCATTAAAGATTTTATAATAAAAAATGAAGTAACTTGTCTTATATCTATATTATTATTCAATATTCAAATTAATGTATTGCATTTGAATAGTGGGAGTGAAGAAAAATAAAAGGAAATACATATAATAGAACAGATAAAATGAAAGAGAAATAGAATAGTATGTAAACTAAAAATCTTTGATAAAATCTTAACTAATGTATTTTTAAATTAGAATATAATACTTGAAATTAGTATCAAGAAAAATTAACAAAATTTAAATAAATAAATTTTAACTTAATTTTTGGATATTTTATTTAAAAGTAAAATATACAATTAATTAATTTTATTAACAATTTTAATATTAAAATTTTAAATTACTTAAAATATTTATTCTAAAATCGTATTCTATCGAATTTTTAATATTTAAATTATATCATATTAACATAAATAAAGATACAAAATACAAAAATAAAAAAATCGTGGACAAGGTTGATAGGAAAAAGAAATTTCATAGCCCAACATGTGTCTCAAGAAAAAAGGCGCCTAAAAAATTTTTCTTTCTTAATATAGTATAAATATAGATATTGTTGGAAGAAAATTTTAAATTTTTTTCCCAAAATTTTTAATTACATTTACTTTTTTATTAATATAACATCTTCATACTTATAAATGATATAAAAAATTTTGAACTCACGATACATTGGAATTAATTTAGAGAAACATAACATTTCTTTATCAATTAAATTAATATTAATTTGACTGATATTTTTATATCAATATATTTTACTACATATTTTATAAATTTTACACCAAAAATCAACTTTAAAAGTGATAAATTATATGAAGTCTTTCGATAAATTTTCTTATTTATTTATTTTATAATTTTTTACCACTTTTATTATGATGAATTCATATATCTCCTTGTTAAAAATAAAATAATAAATTGGATAAGAGCTTATTAAAAGTACTTTTCTTATTAAAGTATTTAAATATCATATTTAAAAAAAGGTTTCCAACATTTTGTAGGGGCCCAACATATAAATAAAAAGTTATTAAAGAGTGATAAAAATCAATTTAAAATTTTTGATATCCTTATTAAAAATAGTGAATCTAATTGACTCATTCAATTTATATACTTTATATTAAAATTTGACCTTATTTAAATAATTTTATAAAATTTATTCAGATCATATATAAAGAAGAATTTGATTTGAAAATATTTTTTAACAAATATAAATAATTTATTCGTTATTAATGTAAAAGGTAATATATATATATATATATATATATAGTAAAATAATTATAAACTATGATCTTAATAGCTAACTGATTCCTTTGTGTTATATTTATTGCTATTCAAATTATATATTTCAATAAATAACGTTCATATAAAATAAATATTATATGATATTATTCCATCATTAAAAATTTCTGTACAAATTATTCAAATTAAATATATTCTATAATACATTAGCTAAAAAAAAAAAGAAACAATATTTCGATTATACAATATTGATAAAATTTCATTGATCTATATTTAATCTGGAATATAGTATTTCAAATTTAATATGAAGAAAATATTGATGATATTTAAATAAATAAAATATGTTGTTCAATGTTTTTATTAAAATAGTATATGTAAATAAAGTGAAAAGAGATAATCCATGAAATATAAAACCTTACCAAAATTCTTCCTATTAATATGTATTAATTTTCACATGTAGAACTTAAAAATTGAAATTCAAATATTTTTTATTAGAAGCATAATATTCAGTTAATTGATTCAATTAATAATTTTTAAAGTAAAATTTTAATTTATTTAACATATTTATAAAATTTAAAAAAAAAGTATGTAATATTACATTCATACTACTAAAAAATATTAATGTCTTAATTATAAGTAATGCAAAGTTGGCATAAAAAGTGGGGATAATATAAACAGAGCAAATAAAAAAGAGAAGAAAGAATGTTTGAGTTGATAGATGAGTGTTGTTAAAATGAAATATATATTACTTAACTAAAATTTAATCACATCTAGAAGTCATTTTACTATGAAAAATTTACATTGTGATAAAATTTGATAATAACTCGACCGATACACATTTAATTTAACAATGCCTACCTAAAATTTAATATCAAGAAAATGTTAACAAAAAATTAAATAAACAAATTTGATTTTTATATTTAAGCATTATATTTAAAAAAATAATATTTATATATTAAAATTTTAAAATTTTAAAATTATTCATAAAACTTAAAATATTAAAAATATAAAATTATATATACACTACCTAGCAATATTAATATTCAAATTATAAATGATAGAAGTGGTAAATAATTATTGGTAAATATATAGAATGTAATATTTAATAATAATATTTTTAATAAAAAATATAATTTTTATTGAAAATAAGATTTTGTTGCCTAGTAAATAACACCATTTTCTTAACTAACATTAACTAAGTTTTTTGAGCATTGTTCTGATGATTGTTAATGTAAAATAAATAATCAACTGTAATTTTATTTTCACATACTTTGTTTAAAATAACTTATAATAAAAATAAAATATATTATATTATATTTATATTATTAAGAAATCTTAATATACAAATTATGAATAATATGAGTAAATATTAGCAAATGTAGCAAAATAAAATAAAAGATGAGAAATAATTTCTATATAATAAAGTAATGAGTGTTAAAAATAAAACATATAGTAAATTAATTCAATCAAATACAATGGATGATTTATTAAAAATTTTATGATAGAAATAAAATAAATTGTATTATATTTATATTATTAATATATTATATTCGAACTTTAAATAGTAGAAGTGAATATAAAAAAAAAAGAAAAATACATAATATAATGGATGAAACGAAAAAAAGTGTGCATTAAAAATCCTTAACAAATTCTTAATTGATATATTTTTATTTTAAAATATAATACTTAAAAACTATTATCAAGAAAAATAACAAATTTTAAATAAATACAATTTATTATAATTTTAAAATATTATTTTGAAAAATAATATATATAATTGATTATTTTTGCCAATAATTTTAGTATTAAAATTTTATTTTATTTAAAATATTTATATTATTTAATAATAAATTATATTATATTATAATATTCAGTAGTATTAGTATTCAATATGTGACTAAAATCAATGCACATAGAGTTTTAATTTATTTAAAATATTTATATTACTTAATAATAAATTATATTATATTATTTAGTAGTATTAGTATTCAAACTATAACTTTTATCAATGCACATAAATTAATACTTTTTATACTTATAAACTTATTTAAAATATTTTATAACAAAAATAAAATATATTATATAATGCTTAAGCTATTTAGCAATCTTAATGTCTAAATTGTAAATAATACGAACAAGTATAAAAGAAAAAATCAATCACAAGGTTTTGAAATAAATGAAACAATGCATAAAATGTAAAACAAAGCCATAGATTTAAAAAAAAATTTGATAAATTAATTCAATTAAGTTAAGTGTTTGAGTTGTTAAAAATAATTTGAAGATAAAAATATTTTATATATAAATTTTTCAATATATCACATATAAACTTTAAATAGTTTGAGTAAATATAAAAAAGAAGGAAAATATGTAATGAAGTACATGAAATAAGGAAAAAGTAATGTGCATTGTAAAGGCTGATAAAGTCTCAATTGATATATTTTTAATTTAAAAATATAATACTTGATAATTATTATTATTATAAATAAGAAATTAAATAAATAAAATTTATACACGTTTATTTTAGTTACTATATTTGTAAGATTTAAAAATAAAATGCATAATATTATATTTATAATATTCAATGATGTTAATATTCACTTATAAGCAATACAAGAAAATTAAAAATGAGAAAAATCAAAGAATAAATGGTAAGATTTAAAAAAAGAATAAATGAAAAATAAATTAATTTAATTAAATAAAAATTTAAATTATTTAATTTAACTTTATCAAAAATTGTACTGTGAAAAATTTATATTACTCAAGAGTATTTGAATTATATATAATATAAAGTATATGAAAAAAGTATATAAAGTATGGAACTTTGCCCAAATCTCAATTGATATATATGTTTAATTTAATATGTAGTACGTAAACTTGATGTCAAAAAAATATAAACAAAATTCAACAAAAATTTTGATTTTCAAGTATTGTATTTAACAAAAAGAATATACAATTAATTAATTAATTTACATACTAAAATTTTAAATAATTAAAAATATTGATAAAAATTCAAATATAAAATATATAATATTATACATATACTAAAAGTGGATATATTTGAGTTAAAGATAATGAAAGTGGATATAAAAACAAAAAAAATTAAATAAAACAAAAAAAGGGGAAGCTATACTTGAATGATAAGATAATAGAGGTAAAAAATAAAAGATATATAATGAAATAAACATATCATTTTTATATAAAATATTTAAATTATATAAAATATTTTATTATATAAATTATTTTATATTAAAAAATATAATATATAATAGTGTTTTTATTATACTATAATATTATAATAATATAAATGAACAGAAAAAAGCATGTAAAAAAAATTTGGGACTATGCACCATGCATACGAAATAACGCACTCTATTAGGCAAAAAGCTCATTCAGCATTAATGAATTAATTCAAAATTTCAAACTTCCCCTAATTATCTTCAGTGCTTCGACCCAATTGACTAATCAATGAGACATTTCATATTATGCTTCAATTGTGTTCATACCTATTCGTTGGTACCTGAAGTTGTTGTCATCAAATGATAGATCACTAATTTAAGCAAATATGTAGAAATTTGGAACAAGAAAATTTGAATACAAAATATGAAAGTAACCCATCAAATTGTTAGAAATAAAGATACAGATTAACACAAATCTGACAAACCTTTATCATCTTGCAATTGTAGATACAAAACCCATACCTAAAATTAATAAAACCAAAACTCGTCCATTTTGTTATCACTTCAAGTAGCAACCTATTAGCAGAATCTATCTTGTAATCGTCCAAAAAAATAGCTGAAATTTCAAGTGTCGTTCATCCAAAGAAGTAGCCCAAATCATAAAAGTGGGGTAAAGTGAACATTAACCTTTGTTTTTCAAGTGGGGGCATATGTCTTTAGACATTTATTAAGTGAGGAAAACATTAATAACGTCGTAAATTGGGATTGAATATCTATTTATAACATTTTAATTACATAAAAAAGGTAACTATTTTAGAAAGAAGAATAATAACATCAAAAAAGAAGAGAAGGGTTGTTTTAGACATATAAATAGGAAATGATTTGTTAAAGAGACAAAAATTTCAATTGTAACAAGTAAACAAAGTGTATATAATTAATGAGTTGTAAAGTAATAGACAAAAAGAGTTAAAGTAGAATATATACTTTAATTAAATACAATTGTTAACTTATTTAAAATAATTTTATAATAAAAATAAATTAGATCCTTTTATTTGTATACTTGTTTGTGAAATTAGTGTGTGAGTTATAGATAATAGGAATGAATTTGAAAAAAAGAAAAGAAGAAAAACAACATGCAAAAATCAAATGGAGGCAAGAGAAATAAATACTAAGGTATATTTAGGTCACATGTTTTGTTTTCGTTGCTTTGTAATATGGGTTTTGCATATGCAATGGGAAGCTGATGTAGGTTTGCATAATACATGATTTCCAAGCTTTATTCCTAACATTTTAATGGGCAATTCTTGTACTTTGTATTCAATTTCTACTTCTCTATAGATTTATGCATGTTTGCTTAAATATATGAACATGCATTTTGTTTACAGGAACCTGGCAGTGTTGATGAATAAGTATGAACAAAATTGATGAAAAATATGGAATGTTTATTATTGTATCATTAATATTATTTTCATTATTATTACATACCTCTGGTGTTTAATAAGTATCCTTAAAATTATAAGTATGAAGTCATGTAGTGTTTATTATTATATCATTAATATTACTTATGTTGACATTAATTTCCACTGAGGTCATTTGATTGAGTTTCGTATGTTCTGTTTGCTCAAACAGGTCAATGCTTTCAAATGAAACTACAGTCGCTAATCAAAGTCATAAAATTATACTTAAAGACAAGATTTCCGTCCAAGCATATTGGATACTAGGTCTAAACTCTTAATATTTTAATTAGAATTTAAAATAAAAAATAAAAAATTTGCATACTTATGACAAATAGAAATTTAAGCAAAATCTGTCATGATCAATTTTCACACTTACGAGGCCTTACAAGTTCTAATATGACAAGCAAACATGCGTCATTAGAGTGTCAATATTTTAAAATATTTGAATCCAACAACATGTAATATTAATAGTAGTGGTGGATGGAAAATTAAGAAATACTATTATTTTTGCAATTATTTGTAAAAAATACCTATTATATAACATTTTATCAGTGTATCATACAAAACCTATTCAATTGAGGTTTCTGAATTAATATCATTATAAAAAATTAAAAATATATTGCAAGAGTATTATAATAGTTTGACTCAATCTTATTTTCTCCTCTCAATCTAACAAAATTAAGTACTTTTATTCCTATTTCATCCCCTTTCTATTCTTACCCATTCTAAATAATTTAGGTGAAATTACTTCGTCCTCCATTTCCTATGAGCTCCATTACATCCCTCCTCCGCTTCACCTTCTACCCAAACAAAGCTTTAATTCAGGGGTTTTATTTTAATTAGATGTGTATATGCACGTGTGTAGACACATGCCCAAGTGTAGACATGTTCACCCTCTTCTGTCCTGTGCACTAGGACACACGCTTCTCTATCGCATAACAATCTGCCCTTCCCATTCATCTTAGAACACTCCCATTCTTGCCCGTACTGACATTAGTACATCCCATTTCTAGTAGGAGAAAGGTAACCGAGGATATGATATCATAGGCATTACCTTATCTCCATCAATCACTGGATCTAGGGATGCTGTTCTGTGAATTACAGGCGGTGGTTGTACGTAAGAGGGCATTCTCAGAGAGCACTCATATGACATGTGCTTGTGAGTTAGCCAGGACCATGGACAATAACATTTCAAATTCAAAAAATGTAAGGGCGCGGGGGCGCGGGGGTGGGGAAACAGGACAAAGGTTAACACTACGACTCCTTCTTTTGTCTGAAATTTATGCTAACAAATTTGACCCCGGTGACGAGACTAGTACAGTACCCTAAAAGTCTGGTTAGCACAATACAGGTTACATAACTGCTTACTTGCATGACTATCAAAGCAAACTGAAGCAAGGTACCGTCTATAGTCTGGGCCAGGGCATTAGGTTAGCTGTACATCTGGCCGGTCTGTGTTGGGCCTTCGTCCAATGGAGGCAAAAGGGTTCGACGACTACAACAAATGGTTTGAAGCCAAGTATGTGTCTAGCCATCACAGAGGACTAGCTTTCAGTGGGGTCGTAAGCTTTTAAAACATTCGATTAAGGAACTGTTACCTGCAAAGGGTTGTGTGAGGCTCGGTCTGTAACAGAAACACCCCGCCTGGATACGTCGCTTCTACTCACATGGACAACAACTCCGAAGAACCCATTCATAAATGGGTGCCAACCGAGAAAGACAAGGTTTGGTGTGATGAATTGTTTACTTTACAGTGTTGACCTGTGGATTATTTTACCATGGGCTAACCATTAGCTAGTACAACTTTTTGTTGCAGACACTTGCTGAGCGTGTAGGCGCATTAGAGCGTGCAGTCGCAGCCCTTCGAAATGACCTACAGTTCAACAAGAGCGTTGAAATCGGTAAGGTTAATGACTGGATGTTGTTCAAGACTGAGGTTGTGTCTAGGGTAGACGACACTAGGGCCATCTGCAGCAGATTGGAGCAGCACTTAGAAACTATAATGAACACTGTCTGCCCAAAAACTATGCCAACCACTCATCATCGCTTGCAAGTTTCGATTGAGAGTCTAGGGTGAAAGATGATGCAGCATCACAAGGGCCAACCAAGAGAGTATGTAGTCCAGCCTTCCCAGTTGTAAAGGGCTCCAAGTCCAACGATGAGGTATGACTAGCATGTTCTTATGTAGTACTCATGTGGTAGGTTAGTTAATCGATCTCACCACCCTTATTGTTCCACTTTACACGACATGCAGGGCATAGGTGACATGGATACACCAGAGAAGAAGTGTATGGGGAAAGAGATCCTAGGAAACCTTATGCCCCACAGCAGCATGAGAAATCCTACGAGAAAGTTACTTTTCAAGGAACCGACGGAAGTAAGCAGTGACGACACTGACGATCCCCCGATGGCTTCTGCTATTGGCATCACTCCGTGTTATATGAAGCTGACCAACTGTTGTCGCTCCCAAGTGGTGTGCAAGTGAGGTTCCACCCATCAAAGTGCATGCGGTTGACCCAGACCGAGGTCCAGGTTGCTGTTTACATATTCAGCTCTGATAAAACCCCTGGGTAAGTGCTCGATCCATCATAGTCACACTGGCTTCCCATCTATATGTTGACTACAACATGATTCAATATGCAGGGAGATACTGGCTGTGTGCGACGCTGGTCATATTACTTGTCATGAAATGATGAGCTTGTGTCCAATGTCATGAGTGATACGGAGAGGTAAGTTCATGGGCTTGTCGCTATGTCTCATAGATCTTGAGTTGATTTTGTAGTGGTTATACCAGTAAGCCACAATAGGCATGAGGCCAATAGATATAAGTGTTGTAGGTGTTGATGATGCTAGCCGCAAAGATGATGCATGAAGAGCACAGCTTCGGACGGGTCACAAATTGGTATTTTCCACCAAGCTTCTCGGTGAGGATATGATGGATAAGATAGTTGCTAACGTCTAATGAGTTTACGATTACAAACATACAATGACTTATGTGTCCATACAGTATCAGGTGCTGGAATAAGGCTTGACAATTGACCGCGCAATGGGTGGATACGCTGCACTGTTCATGTCTAGAAGCATCAATGTGCTGGACAAAATATACATTCCTATGAACGACAACAACATGCATTGGTTCCTTTTAATTGTTGAATATGACAGAGCAGAGGTTGGTTCTGCTTGACTCGAATCGTGGCACAACAGCAGACAAAGGGAGACGAGAGATGACACTTCTAATGGTAAATAGAATTCAATTTTGCCATCATAGGGGACCAACAATATTCACAGCATGTTTGCACTGCTAATTAGTGTTGAGGGCGTCATAATGTTTGAATGTGCTTGTCATCCTGCAGGCTGGGTTCATGGAGGGGCTTTTGAAGGACGAACGGGTCCAAAGCACAACTTGGCCATACCCACCGAACGTGTCCTCATGGCCGATTGTTACTTCGAGTGGAGTAGCCAACCAAGACAACCAGTAAGTATTGCCACTGATATCGAAGTATCATCCTAGCAAATAGCGCATGCTACAAACCAATTATGATATTAAGGATGCAGGCCAACGCAAGCATAACCCCTGCCACCTTTCCACTATGATAGCACATGCATATACTCTACAACGCCGTGTAGCTCACATGCATGAATATTCAATCTTATCCATCACATGCTGGTTTTATCATTTTCAACCATGATTGTGGGGTTTGCGTGGGGGGCTGGATGGCATTGAACCTGATTTGGGGTGATTACAAAATGGTGGTGCATATCAAATAAATATTTTTTTACTACACTGGTTGCTAGTGTCCTTTGTGATGTGGTAGTAGTCAAAGGGAATGAATCAGAATAATAACTTTATACTTCTACTTGTGCATGTAGCCCAGGGGCAATCGTGGACGAATGCAACTGGCGCTTGACATTGTCATAGGAGATTACAATACAAAGAAGGATGACATTGTCACAGCAGCAAAGGCTCACTGGTGTCAACATGCTGGCACCACCACCTTCTAAGAGGGGCCAAAGTAGGTTGAAGCTTTTTGCACGTCTTTCCACAGCTTGCCTTAATTGCTAACATGCGGTGGAATAGTGCAGCTATTTTGGGGCATCTCATGTCTTTTGCTGATGATATTGCAGACTTGCATGCACTTGTGGCCCTTACATTGATTTTGTGTGGAGTCTTTTGAGGAGATTTTGATTTTCTATATAACACAAATATGTGGAAGTTAAGTCACTTATGGTGGACTAAAACACTTGGGGAACAAGATAATGCCTCTTTATAGTAAAATTAATCACAGTAAGGTGAGCTCTCTGCTTCTTACCTTACATTTGCATTGACGAGTCTGTAATGGACTACTTATAATCACTCCACACTTGTATGTCGTTTGGAGCAGTAATCCTCACCAGGGTGCACTTGTGTGTGTCTAGACACTTGCATTAGTACTGACTCATCCTTAGAAATGGGATAGGCAGGATGGCCAAGGCTCTTCTTTATGTGCCAGGCGGTCGAGCTTCTGTTGCTATTCATGATGAGTTGATGACAAACTATACAGTTAATTAACTCCCTAACTGAGTTATATAAAAACAAAGAGCTAGACAATAAATTTATACTAGAAAAAAAATTAAGTTGTACGGTAACTGAATTATTTAATCTAGAAATTCCTATGTGAAGTTCGAATAGTGAGGGGAATATTAATTAGACTATGAGCTAATGTGAAATTGAATTAGAGTATCATTCTAAAATTATAAATTACAAAGTATGTTGCAGATAGATAAGATTTTAGTCCAAATGCACTTATATTGATGTGCAACACTGAAGACTTGATGCTAGCAAATTGTTAAAAATTATCCTAGATAAATGAATGTGAATTGAAATTTCAAGCACTGTAAACGAAAATATAATATTTGTACACTAAAAATCTACAATCACTTAAGATAATTAGGAAGATTTATACATAAGGTATAATGATACAAACTCATCATAGTAAAGGGTATAATATTATTAACTAACCTATTAAAAAGGAATGTTAAATGATTCATTCTTTTAAATACTTTACCAAAAACATGCATTTCAACTAATATACCGAAAGTAGTAGCAAGGATTAATAACAAAGACATAGATTGTTATTATTTCTATGGTTATACTATTATTCTTGCATTATGTATTATTATTTAACATTATATTATAAAAAGTAAACAATAATAAAATGTATAATATAACGTCGTAGCTTAGTAAATGGAGACGCATAAGTCTTTCCTATATAAGATATTCTATTATAAATATTATATTATTTTTAAATTAAAGATTATGTCGCATTACACAGATGAAGATTATTATTAATAGTAATCCACCATCGTTATTCCTACTATTATGTTATGATATTATTTCCATGATATCGTTGGTATTATACTATATCATATTTAATAATATTACGTTGTCATTAATAAAGATACAGAAAATTATGTGGTCCCTCTACAGTGCAATTAACAAAAAGTGACGCACCATGCATGGGTCATCTGTCCTGTGCACGTTGCGCCACACCTCCACCATGTTACTTCAATAATTTTATTTTTCTAGTGGTGACCCACAACTAGTTGTGAATTGATAATGTCGTGCATAGTGCCTGTCAACACATGCAGATTATGCTTCTTTGAAGGGTGGGATCATAGTTTCATACTAGAAATATTTGGTTAAAATTAATTAATTTAAATATAATAATAATTATGGGATATTTCTTACTGCACTTCTTTACTGTAGTCAATGGTAGTAAGCAAGTATTATGCTTCATATGTGCAAAAGATGGCGCCACCGATGAGTGTTGTAAATTATTTTTGAGATTTTCCTCACAATAATTGTAAGTAATAGGAAAAAAATGATAGTAATAAAACGTTACCCAAAATATGTATAATCAACCATATTACACCTCATATATAGGGTAAGGCTATAATATTATTAAATGGTTATTTATCTATGTAGAAAATTCTCATCATCGTCTCCTTTTCCAAATTACTAATGGTTAAATGGGCTTTTATTATTACTTTTTCTAACATTCTTGATTGTAGTTTTATTAATAACACAAAATCATATTTTTAATCCAATCTAATGCTATACTATACATTGGGTATAATAACTTCACTTTTGAAGTTAATGATATTGTGTTATAAAATATAACACAATAATTATAAATTATTTTCTAAATCAATTATTTACAAATTTCAAACGGATTCAAAATTAATTCTTATTACCACCTAAAAAATATTTCATTATTTACTTTGTTCCATTCAGAGTACTCATTATTTTAATTGTATAATATTGAATTTGTCTATGAAAAATAATAACAATTAATTAAAAACTTCATAAAAAATCATTTCATTTGATAAAATGGTTATTTAATGAGATAATGGATGTTAATTTCAATTTTAATAAAAGTTAAAAATATAATTTCTATATTTATTAAATTAGAAGAGATAATATCCAAAATTAAATGCGGTATTTTTTTTAAAAATAAAATTAACATCTTTTTTTTAAAAAAGCCCTAAAAGCAAACTATAAACCATGGTTAGCAGTGCTCAACTTGACCATTTGACATTAATCTTGTCCAATATTGCCGCTAGTGTCATGGACGGCCTAAAAAAAATTTGAGAATTCCCCCCATATTTGAATCGGTATACAGTGATCCTTGCTATATTTTTTACATTGTCGCCAATTGTATGCATTATTTATTATTCAAAATTGTTTCAAATTCTAAGACAGGTGAATAACTTCTCTAAATGCGATATATTAAAATATCACACTGACGTCGTAGGAAATTCACAAACTAAAGCTTATCTTTACAAAATTTCTATTGTTAATCAAATTTCTTAATGATTTTGATTTCTTAAAAATTATATTTAATTACCCTTAATAACTCATTTAACAGCCTATTCATAAAAAATTTTGCGATGCCTTAAAGGTAAGTTATTGGAATGCCCAGATGCCAATGACATGCCTTGAATCCAGACTCTAGTATTATTTAATTGGAAGATTGTGTTAGAATTTAACCCATACAGATGAAAATGTCGATCATGTATAATTTTCATTTTATATTAATTATATTTACAATAGTCACTTAATGCATTAACTTAATAAAGCAAATTTAGAATTTAATATAAAAAAGTAATAAATTGTTCTAACGTAATAATGACAATTTTGATTTTAACATAAATAATTCTAACTGCAACAAGTTATATGATAAGAAACCAGCATATAGGAAAAAACTATCAAAAAGTTTCCATTTGCGAATTGGTGATGGCCAGAGAAATTACAAGTCTCGAACAGACCCATGTTCCTACACTCTCCAATTGAGAGCCACTTCTCTGATTTCCCAATCTTCAATCCGAACCCTACACAGACCAATGGCTCATATCTTCCGGATAAGCATCCCACGACCCCTAATTATGACAATTTTAATATTCCACCATGCGTGGGTTTCAGTCCTATGCATGATAGAATCTGCCTTATTATTATATTTTAATTCTACAATTCTTAGAATGTGACTGTTATTATATTACGTCACTATAATGTTATATTATCATCAATGTTTGTATCATAGCTGAATAAGGAAGAAAGGACAAATGCGGACAGCACTAATGTATGACCATTTATCATTCGATCATAAGGGACACATGCATCATGAACCAAAAAATGGGATTTGGAGGACGAAACGCTCCGGCAAATAACATAGGTGATGCGTAACTAACGGATTGTTGACATATAAATTATAAAAGCCTTTTTTTATGATTGAGAAATATGCATTTAAATAATGCCACTGGTAATTCATACTAATAGCTTTGCATGCCGCCATACTTGAAACTTGAAACCGTACTATCCCCCGGAATTATTGTCAATTATAGGGTGCTTTTGTTTGGTTATAGTTCAATTAAATGTTAATTTCGTCAGCTCACTGGCTCTCACTAAGCCCAAGCCTCGTACTATAGCCCTCCATCAACATAAGAACTCCACCGTCATAGTTGTAAGTTAGTAACAAATTGAAAAGAACATCCTTATTAAAAGAAGGACGTACAGCACAAACAAAAAGAATGAACGGGAGGATGTTCGTAAATAAATTCTCAATCAGCGTTTAGTTAACTGAAGTTATATTAAATAATTTATATATTAAATTACTTTATTAAATTTTATTCAGTTAATTTTAAGAAGTTTAATATCACGGTATTTTTACACAGTTGATTGATTATATATATATATATATATAATCTTCAAATTATATAATAGTAATTATTTTCACTTATTATTTTATTAAAAATGCAAGTAAGAAGAGTTGAGCCCTTTCTCATTAATAAAAATTACATTATACTTAACCACTACGATGTTTTATACTTTCTACGATACATGTACTAATCTAATATATATTAGAAAAAAAATAATTCTTTGTAAATAATAAACAATGATTTAATTTTATATTATTTAAATTTACATAATAAAATTAATATTTTAACATAATAATTATTACAATATATTAAAATTTGTTATATAATTATTTAATAAATTACAATTCTTTTGACATTAAAGGTGAAAATTATTAAAATTAATTAATACAAATATAATATATAAATGCATACATACATACATACATACATACATACATATATACTTAAATAAATATTAAAATATACTCATATTTTTATATATTATTTTACATAAAAATAGTTATTCTTAAAAAATTAATCTTTATTTAAACATCTAATGTTATTAATTAATCAAATTAGTTAATATAATTGGTTATTAACTAATAATCAATGTAATTATCTAATTTCCAAACAAGACCTATATCAATTGTGACAAATTCTTGGAAATGCCTTTATTAAAGAGGATTTATTATCTATTATTTTTGTCCCCAATAAGAATTAGTCGTATATTTGATTAATAGGGGTTGAAGCTTTATATACTTAGGGGACCATGGCCCCTTAAATTTTTAATTTTCATAAAAATATATATGTAATTTTTTTTGCAAGAAAAATCTATTAATTTGGCCGCCTCTAAAAATATAAAATAATTATATAAGATAGTATAATTAGCAAGGATGTCAATATCTAATTGAATAAATTCAAACTTAAAATTAGATTTTATTGGTATAATCTCTTAAGATTAAATATTTACTAGATTCATTTCAACTGAATATATTAAGCAACTGCTCTTATTTTAACAAAATTTTATTAGAACATTAGCTCTATTTATAAGATAATAATTAAATATAATATATATCATCTCATATAAGAAATTATTTTATGGAATTTGTGAAACGGTAATTTTGAAATTCTAAATGATTGTAATATTTTGTAATCAAATTTTCAAAATATTAATAAAATCTAATACTTAAAATAAGAAACTATTTGAACACTTTAAATTTAGTATGTAATAGATTTAATATCTAATATTTAGTATTTAATGCTTTGGTATTATCAAACACTCCCTAGATATCGCATTTTCTAATTTCTTTAAAAAAGAAATCAACTAAAAAACATAAAAGAGAAATGTACTGTGAAAATAGGATTTACAATCATATTTTTTATTACTACTTGATGAAAATAATCATTAAATATATTAGAGTTCATTTAAACGCAATTATATTTGAACAATAATAGTGAAGTTGAAGTTTGAATTTTACAAATTCAATGGGCTTAAACTTAAATTTGAACTCATCTATTTTTGTCTAATTTTTAATTGAACAAATAAATGTTCATTTCAAGTTATTTTATTTGTAGCTTTAATTTCCTATCCTATTTAAAAAAATTAGTTGTTCTTCCATCCCTCTAATAAAATTTCCACCCTCTCCCCGGCGATATCATGAGTGTAAATATAATTTTTTTTAAAAAATCCTTGTTGTAGTAAATGCTTTATAAAAAAAAGTATGGTATATTTCATCATCACTCAAACTGAATAAAACTAAGTGTAATTTAACATTGGATTACCCCTCCTATTGGCTCTTTCCTTCCTCCTTCCTCTTAATGTTTTGTTTAAACGGAGAAAAATGAGATGGAAGAAGAAAAAATAAAAAATTACATCCCCTTTATTTTGAAGTTTCAGGGGAAAAAATGAAGAATTATGATTAAACTTTTAAAATCTACGGATTGTAATGTTAACATTTTTATATTATTTAATTTAATAAAATTAGGAGATTTTTTAAGCATGTAAATAAAAAGAAGAGGAAGCCATTGTTTAGTCATCAATTTTTCTTTCCTTTCGTTTACTGTATTACTCTCTTTTGTTTTCTTCTTTCTCTCCTCAACTCTCCTCCAAAATCCAAAACATATCGTTAAGGTGGAAGGGCAAGAATGCAGAGAAGTAATTAAAATAAAATATAATAACAGAAGAAATCCCGTTTGTTCGATATCCACGTCTTTGGATGGCATTTTGAATAGAGTATTCCCTTTCTTCAACGTAGTAGCGTTAGCTTCATTGAATTTGGCCGGATTTGGCAAAAGCTTTTACTCGAAGATTATTTAAAAAAATGATGCATAAACACCCACTACCATAATAAAGATATCATTTAAGAAGTATCCAGAAAGAAACATGGAATTTGCTTTGTTATTTGGGTGAAAGGAGAGGAAACATGGTATCTTTGTTGTGAGAACAAAATGGAGCATGCCACCTCAGGCATCATCTGTCTGGCAATGCCCCCAAAAATAAGGAGATGAAGCGATGCAAATAAATAAATAAATCATCAAAATTGGAAGATCATTAGCAGAAGTGGGGAAATATAAAACTAAAAGGTAATGTTGATATCAGAAAATATAGTTTCTGACAATGCCTTGGTGGGAAGGATTCTCCCACAGCCTCTTGGAAGTGAGTGTGTGCTGAGTGATAGACCTAGGCAAAGTAACACACATAGAAGGGACCAAAATTGTCCAGTAAAAAAAAACCCAAGAAGAAAGCTAGATGATGAGAACTAGAACGTCATGTGGTATGTCATTTCTGCGCTCTGTCATTCTTTGATCCCTTCCATGTGTTTAACATGTATAAGTGAATTCCTGTCATAACACAACCTAACAATACACACTTAGATATAGTCACTTGTTTAGGACAGAGTTATCATAGCAATCCCTTAATAGAGAATAACCGCTAACACAGGTTCACGTGTGGGATTTTCACTAAGCAAGATGCGTGGGCCCAATGGTCATCATCCGTTGCATGCTGGAAGATTACACCAAACTTCCTATTTCAATGCAATACACTTGTCCACCTGTCAACTAAATTGTAATGTATCCTGCTAGGTGTAAACACATTCTGGTAGCATCACCACATGTCACACACATAAGACAAATGTCCATTGCACACACTATTCAACTAAGTGACCACTGAATATATTACATCACATTTTGTGGTGATTGGTGGGTGCGATGTGTCCATAACCCACATCATCCAACTGCATTACCACATGATCCTCCTTATAAGGGTAACACATGTATGAATACGTGTCATTGTCCACCGCTATAACCCCTAGCAAATCCCTCTCCCTGATATATGCAGAATGGCACTAGTGAAAGAATGCTTCTATATATACAAGGAGGTATATGTCAATATTAAAATACGTAAACACCAATTTACACATGAGTGCACCATGCATGTTATGGAATGTGTGTGCGGGAGCATGGACAAGCAAATTCAGTGATACGCGATCAAGGCGACTAGAAGTCATAACAAGAATCAACCAAAATTTGTTAACATCGACCAATGTCATTAGGCCATCCCGCTTGAAGGTGCTTTTTGTATGGTAGAAAAGCAATGGCTTAATTATGATACTGGTTTGACACTGTCATCTACTACTTGACACTAACACTAATTCTGGGGGACCATACTTTTTCACCGAACAGTGCTTTCAATAGACCATCTGCAAGGGAAGCTTGGGAAACTTTCACAAATAAGGGGAAGGGAGAAGGGGCAAAGTAGTAAACGTTACAGCAGTACAAGAGCCTACCCAACAGTGACACCAACAAGAGTCGTCTCCTGTCTCCTATATAAGTGCATCATGGAGATAGAAGAAATCAGTGGGGGGTGCATGGTTTTAGATTGGTTATACTTACAACACAAAGGTCAAAAGGGTTCTCATAGGGTTAGGAAATAAAACAAAACGATCCACCTTAGTATGTCCGAATAGGATGATTTTGTCACCTACTTACATGCCACCCTTAAAGGAACTCAAATCATGCATCATAATCAACTAGTGGTGGAAGGCCGCATGGCGTGGCTTAATTCATTTGACTACATGCAGAAGGTGAGAGATCATGTAAGATAAGTGACATAGTATTCATTCAGTGATTAAAGTGGCAAGAATTACTAGTAGTACCTATACTCACCCAATTACCTTCTATGGTTCCATCCATAGTCCATATGCCGATATCCTCATCCTTAACCTCACGAATACCTCCTTCAAAGCCTGTATAATCTTGGAATGTTCCAGCTCTAAGGACATCATTCTATAACCAAAATTAAGATGAACACATAATAATACATAAGTCAATGAAAGTTGTCCAAAGCTAATTTTAGTAGGTGCCACCTCCTCACTTACCATCAATGCTTGCATGAAGTCATCTCCATAAGCTTCGCAATTATTGGCAGCCGTTTCACAGGGAGAGATACCATGGGTTGAACCTTGAGACTTGTCAAAACCTTTGGCTGTATTAGAATCCTGCTTCCTTCCACATGTGACCCTTGTGTGGCCACTTTGGCGGTAAAATGCTGCAACGTTTTGGATGTCTTCTAACGGATGATGAACACGTGCCTGTGGGTCGGCCTTTCGTCTGGGTCATAGGTGGATCAAAAATCTTGCGGTCATCAGCTGACCTACATTCAGCAATTAACGCTTGAATTTTTGAGCAAATCTCCATCGTTAAGGATCTAAACTTGTCCCTTGCTAATCGAAAGGTGTCATCCGTCATGGATGCCATGTTACAGATTAACCTTGAATCTTGTATCAGGGCACCAAATCGTATGGTGGCGAGCTTTTGACCAGTATAGCTCTTAAAATCAGCTGCTTCACTTAAAGACTTTGCATTTTTTCTCCACCTATCCACGATCAAGCATTCCGGTAAATATCCAATGTCCTCTTGCACCATTACAAAAATAATATGTTGGCATAGGGATTCCAAAAGATTCTAATTTGTCACATTCACATCGAAATTGGACATTATCTTGCTGGTCAATATGGACACTCCATCAAGTGTCAGGACTAAGGAAGCGTTTTACCCTATAGGTCCTCGTTGTGAGCCGTTGGGTGCTTCCAATTGAGACACATGCACCAGACAGTTTCAATTCTCTGTGGAAAATTCAGAATGCTGCACGAGTATATACTTCACCACCAATGCGCTCAAGAGACTCCAAAGTAGTGGTTAGCACAGGTTCCCCATGTACTGATTTGAAGTCTTCAACCAATTCGTTGTATCGCATGTAGCTTAATCCCCGATTAAAGTGGTGTAAGAAATCTATCAAGTTATGACTGTGTTTGACATAACGTTTCATCCAAGCATTCATTGACTCACATTGTGATGTCGTTCTTAAGCCAACAAACCTCTTACCCCAAAGGTATGCCGCTGCCCACATAGTTCGCTTTCGGTTTATCTTTTGTACCCATTCATTATCCTCCAACCCAAGATGTTGGACTGTACCACTCCATTTGGCCTCAAACTGAGAAACACTTATGTCAGCAAACATACATTCCTTAAATGACTTTGTAAACTGAGGGCTTGCTATGTTACTGGTTGCATTCCTTTCTAAGTGCCATGCACAGAGACGATGACATGCCTTTGGAAGAATTGACTTTATGGCACCACGCATGGCTTTGTCTCCATCTGTGATGATGGAGAGTGGCTCCTTTCCATCCATTGACTCTAAGAAACATTTTAAGACCCATTTATATGTCTCCTCTGTCTCGTCGGCAACTAAGGCAGAAGCAAATATTATTGTTTTTCTATGGTGATTTATACCGGAGAAAATGATGAATGGCCTATTGTACTTGTTCTTCTTGTATGTCATGTCAAATGCCAAGACGTTCCTGAAACATTTAAAATCCAACTTGCTTTGTGCTTCAACCCAGAACAAATGTTTAAGTCGGCCCTCGCTATCAATTGTATGCTTCATGTAAAAGTCATGGTCACTGTCACATTTACCCCTTAAGTAGTTCAATGCTGCCATGGCATCTCCGTCCATGGTATGTAACAGTCGCTTCTTGGTGAGCTCATTATACATGTCCTTTTTCAAGAAACCAGCCCTCTCATAACCACCTGACTGGCCAGTAATAAGGCCATATATTGCAGAGGCTGAGAACCCATAATGGTGCATACTATCCACTTGTGCCTTGTCAGTTGTAGATAACGTCCTATGACATCTATGGAGAGGTGTGTGTTTCGCCCCAAGTAACTCATGATTATGTTCATCTTCAAATCGGTATACATGCCATCGTCCAGTGGTAGTTACATATTTCACCCTCATGCCTGCTTTGCAGTGGAACCGTGTCAAGCGTCGATGCTCTCTTTGACGGTCAGGCTTTTCAATATACTTCAAGTCTCTACTACCCTCTGCTGAGCACACCATTCTACGTGTGGTTAGTTCACCGTGCTTGTTCCTAATAAGGGCACCCAACCTTATGCCAAAACCATACATGCGTGCATAAGCCTTATAGAACTGCTCTGCTTCAGATAGAGAACCAAAATCCATGCTCAACACGTCAACAACACTCAACTCCGATATTCGTGCAAGGTCCATCACCATAGGAGTTGATCCACTTGAACCCTCCCCCCTACCATGATGATTAGTGTTGCTTTTAGTGGTTGAGAACTCCATTCCATGCTCGTCCATGTCCTCGCCCAGAATCACTCCACATTAAATGGTTTTCTTATCCTCGGACATAATCCTATAACATATACTCCCAACATATCAATGTCACATATTAGATTGGAATTTATGCATAGAAAATTGCAAGTGTTTCGATTGGACCATTATATAAGATGCATTAAATGAAAATGCAATAATCATCACACTAATGTAATTAATTATCGTATTTCGTTATTAACGTTGTCATAGCAGACACATGGGTCATTGGTGTGAGGTTTAGAATTAGTAGCCATACATGTAGACCTGCTGGTGTGAGGTTGGATCAGTATGCGGTTTACTAGCTTAACATTGAATTCATTTGTATCCTACATCTATAGACACATGACTTCAATGCTAAAGGGCTAATGTACTATTTTGTAACCTACTTATTTCCTTTGTAGTCTCCTATTCTCAGTTCTCACGCATCACTCATGAGGCCATGGATTATCATCCTTTTGATTTCCAGCTGTCCACACTCGAATCAATGACCACACCATATCCTGACCTACTAGTGATCCATAATATTCTCACTGAAGAACTAATACACCAGCATGCATGGTGTTAACCTTTCATCTCAAAACCTTCTAAAAAACCTGTATTGTGATGTTGAACAAATTAATATGTTGTATTCTCTAACAAGTGGCGTTAGTTCTTTTATATTCATTTTTCCCCAGTGAATGCCTATGAGAGGATATCTTACATCCATTGGTAATGTATTCATTGCAAAACAGAATATAAGTAGGTGTATCTACCTTGACAAGGCTTAGGCTAATTTTATTTAAGAAGTCAACAGGAGTCGGTAAGCTAGTTGTTCCAAATAGAGAGTCAAAGGGGTACTTAGCTCTCTCTCACAACCAGTGGACAAACTTTTGTTGGAATACATGTTTGTACGTAGAACAATTATGAGGTTGAGGATTGGTTGGTGGCTAAGTGGAAGAATAATTCCCAACTATACGTGTAATGAAGTTAAGTAATAGAAATTATTAGGGAAGTCAACATAAAAGATACAGATAATTTTTAATATCAAATGTAAAACCAAAGATAAGGTTATAGGATGTATCCATTTTCAATAGTCACCACGTATTAAAATAACAGAACTCTTTATAGAGACATAAGGACAAGTAATCAAGATCTCTAGCAAGACATGATCATATACACAGGTGATGAGAAGAGTGTTATGACATGAAACCCAATACACAAAAGTCCATTAAATTAAATAATGGAATAAAATGAGTTCAAGCTTTATATGTTAACTTTAATATTAAATCCTGTGCAATTTCGTTACCAACAGGTAGAATCAGACTTAAATACATGTTCTACTAGATGGATAGTACACACCCACACAAAGCAGATGAAGAATATTGCATATTGAACTAACTTAACTATAGGATTCAATACAATTGGCCCAACAGGTGCCTAGTAGAGGGGCTCATGAATTTAGATTGAATGCAAGTAAGAAAGCTACAAAAGCGAGTTATAAATTACTTTTAATTAGTGAATGAAAGCCTTCAAACAATTAGAAAAAGGATGTTACACTCCCCACAGCCCGCCAACAAAAAATGGACACATTAAAGGGAGGTCATCAAAGCTTGAAACACCCTGATATAAATGACCAAAGAGTTAGGAATCAAAGCTCAAGTGCAATGTTCAATTTCCAGGACAGATAAGGGCTAAAAACAATGTTCCAAAGTAACTCGAACATAAAGCTTGAGAATCATTATACATAAACCTAACCTACAAATTTGATCAGTTTGATATAACAAAGTGTTGTCATTAACTTCATAGTAATCAATTGTCAACCAATACACATTGTATTTAGCCATCTTAGAATGAACTTCGGAGTTAGTAGTTTCTTGGCACAGAGGTTGTTTTCAACTATGGACACAGATTTCATAACATTTTTTCCAAGATCACATGAGTGACGAAGATTAGGATTAATTAAAGTCAATTTAAATAAATATGTTTCTTGCAGAATAGCTTCAATCTTTTCGCAAAAGGTCCCTACAAACACTGAATAGCATGCAATTTATACTTAATAAGTGCTAACTTCCTTCTTTACCTATCTTAGTAAAGAACTATTGCTCATTATTCAAACTTTTAATGGAAACTGTGATCCTTGTTTCAAACAACATGCATGCAATCCATGTTATTTTCAGTTGTGATAGTGAATTTACAACAAAGTGTGGATTTAATTGCACAATACCCGTTATAAAGGACTTAACTATCGTTATGTTCACTTGCAATCTCCCCTGGTAGCTGCTGCACTTTTGTATTGTCCGTCGTCCTTTCTTCGTCAATCCTACCTATCGACAGTTATGGAAGCCTTAACTATCGTTCTAGTCCTTCGCAATCTCCTGCCGATAGCTGTTATGCTTTGTTACCGTCCATCATCTGCGAATCTTGTCTTTCCACTACGGTCGTCGACAAAAACTCACACCTTCACCTCCCAATTCTTTTATAACATGGGATTCAATTTTAGACTAATAACCCGAATCCAGCCCGATACCAATTCCATGTCCATTTCTCTAAATTTCACATATTCAAGGGGTCATTATGTAATTCTCATTAATTGTCCCTACAGATCCTACAAGCGTGATACGGTTCAACAAAGGCCGTTGGATCGGTGAAGCAGCCGTGCTACACTTTGGCAGTGGAGCGTGGAAGACTCTCCCATTCTTTAATACTCAAATCTTGTTAAACCCCTTGGAGTGGAACTTGCAAAGAAATTGCCTTTAATAAAGTAATCTACTTTACTAATATGTTTGAGTTGACCACTTTTTCCAAGTCAACTAGTAGCACTTGTGTCTACTGTCTGTTTGCTAATTGGCTGGACTTTGTGCATTTGACACTTCGTTAGGTTTCCATGAGCTAACTCTTCAACGATGAGGACATTTTGGGAAATCGACAAACAAAATGTTAAAGGGAAAATTTTATTTTCTACCCCTGAAATCTTGATATAATTTATTGACTTTTTCCATGTTTTTAAAAGTTCTTTAAATCTCTCCTAATGGCCTAATGGACACAGGTTACATTTTTTTGGTCAATTTTACCCTTTAAGTATTATAATCTCATATTTTTATAAAAATACTATTCAATATAATAAATTTAGTTAAAATTGATATTTATTTGAAGATGATTTATTAGATAATATTTTGTTTGTATTTTGAAAATATTTCAGATTTTCTTAAATATTTATTAAAAGTGTAAATTTATAAAAATTTGTAAATTTTTATATGTTTTGCTTGTTACAAATACAAAAAAGAAACTTTATTGATAAAAATTGCATTGCAAAAAATTTTCAATTATTTTTATAAAAAAGTTACATTATCTTAAAGTCAACTAAATATGAATATTTTCATAAAATTTATTTCTATATTTTCACTATTTTAAAACATGCATAACATCAAAACTTGTATTTTTAATGTGTTAACTTGTTAAATTATTTTAGTAACCATTTTTAAAGGACAATAAATAACTTATTATTGTTTTAAATATTTTGATGTATTTCATATTTATTTTAGAAAAAATTATATTTTATCTATTCATGTTTTCATCTATTTTTACTTAATCTACTTATATTTTTAAATGTTATAATTTGCTTACCCGTGCTTTTTACTATTAACACTTTATCCATCTAATTTTTTTATCCAATTTTTAATGGAGAATTATAATTTATTCTCATGTGATTTTTTGTAAATTCATTTAACTCACTTATTATAAAATATTTCATTAAAAATTGAATAGAAAAAAATATAAAACTCATTTTTAGTTAATAATTCATCTATATTAAATTAATAGAATTTTTAGAATTATTTTATTATGAATTAAATAAATTATTTTACATTAAATTTATTCCCAACACTTTTTTCTTTTTTCTCTAATTTTTTATTTTCAAACCTCTAAAATAATTTAATAAATTAATACATTGGAAATATAAATTTTAATGTTGTACATGTTAATCACATAATTTAGTATGTTAAAATATTAATAGTATTAATATAAATTTTATGAAAATATATTCATATTTTCTTAATGTTAAGATGATAAGTAATTATTTCTAAAAAAATAAAATATTTTCTTATTAATATTTTATTTACAAATTTTTATGAAGTTATACCTTTAATAAATATTTTAAAAAATCTAAAATGTTTTCAAAATAAATATCAAAGTATTATCTAATAAATCATCTTTAAAGAAGTATTATTTTTATTTAACTTTGTTAATTTAAATAGTATTTTTGTGAAAATTAATGAGATTATAACACTTATGGAGCAAAATTAACTAAAAAGGAATTGATATTTGTTTAATCATTAGGGTCATTAGGGGAGGTTTGAAGAATTTTCAAAAATAAAGGGGAGATTAGTGAATCGTGTCCAACATCAAGGAAGTGAAAAGAATTTACCCTAAGTTAAAATAGTATCATTAATAAATCAATCAATCTTATATTGAATTCTAGAGGAAGCCTACAGTGTCTTTGATAAAATTTAGGCTAAAAAACCTAGGGCACATGGCAGCTCATGATACTACCACATCAATATGTCACAGAGCATCAATGAATTTTTTATGCACAAAATGTTCTAAGGGAAATTGCAGAAATAACCACAGTGCAATTGATGATGAGGAATGTGAATCCAATCATTCTTCATGTCAACTCTAATCACTCTCCTTGCCATTAACCTATTCTTTTTTTCCTTATAGATATTAAGCAAGAATCAGAGCCTCAAAGACTAAATTGAATGAAGCTAAAATTATGCTACCTAACCCCTATAAACACTACTTCCCATTATAGCGAAAATGGTAGGGAGCTGCTCAGCTATCCTCTTTCACAAGACTATGGCTAAAAGCTTAACATTTTGAATCTTTACAAAAATTTTCCTAAGTCCTTTTTAGATTTCATACATTTTGGCTTTCACTATTACATCTACAAAAATTGGAGGCAAAATATTATGTTAAGACTCCATTTAAAGTTAAGAAATTTCTACAATTTTGGCCTTCAATGTTAGCTTTAACATGCTTAAAAGATGAAGAAAGTATGATTAGATGAAGTATAAAAGTGGTAGCAAATTACTAATAAATCAATTTATGTTATGGAAGATTTATAGTGGGCAACATATGTAGATGAGTGTTTAGGCATGGAATTAGAAAGCATGATAGAAGAAAAGGAGAACAAAATCAAGGGATATTATAGGCCTTCTATCATACCAATGAACTCACTAAACTTAATTTTTTAATAAGTTTAAAATAAAGGCATTTATTAATAACTAGGAAGCTATGAGAGTCTAAATTTCTAATAGCACCACGAGGTTACAAACTGAGTGCTTATGTTTCATTACTATATTATTATTATTATTATTATTAGGATTTAGGGTTTAGGAGTAGTAGTAATAGTAAATGGAAGCTTTGAATTTTCTAGTCTAAACACAAGTGAGTAGTATTGAGGGATGCTTTATGTTTTGCCAAAGGAATCGTTTTCAAAATGCCTATTGTAGGCTATTAGATTGAACTTTATCAATATCAATGGAGCTAGTGATACTTTACAATTTTCTTTTTCTAAGTACGAACCATTTGATGAATAATATGTTATTAATCTTCAGTTAAGCATTTTGTGTTATGTGTTATTTGAGTTGTTATTTTTGCTTCTAAAGTTGCCTTTTAATTCACAAACATCCATCCTTAAATTTTGGATGTTCTTTTCTATGCTTCTACCCATTTCCTAGAAGTTCAAAAGCAAGATTTGTATCATTACTATCTTCAAAATATTTAATCTCTTAAAATTGCATAATTATAAGTAATTCAATGAAATGGAAGAACTTTCTTGGCATTGATTGAATAATACTAACTTTATTTTCCATTATGATTAGAGTCAATAACCTGTAATTATACATGTCTAATTGATTTCAAAATAAGGTTCTTTATTGTATATCACTAGCTAGAAAACCTCATTTTGTTTAACACTTTTTGTTGTTAGGCTTAGCAAATTTTTGTTATCAACTTCAAAATAAGTTTGGATTCTAAAGTTTATCTTCAATATTTGAACAAATGTTTTCTGGGTTACACTAACTTTTTAGTGTTAACATGAATTAGTGTGTCCTTTTGATTGCAGATTAATAAGGTTACATCCAAATAACATTATTCATAATCAACTCACATTCATATGTTATCTAACAAATTAATATAAATCGTATGTTGATTTAAGAAGGATCTAACTGTGAGTTAATGGAAAAAACTTGTTATATCTTAGAAATTTTCCTCTAGCAATAAATTATTTTTATTACATCACAAGGAGAGAAATAAATATGTATATAGTATGGTTGAACAAGTCTTATTTGTTTGAGATCTTGGTGATTATGGATTATATCTGTGTGCATCTACTTTTATTTTTTTCTTAAAGTAAAAAAAATTGACTTTAAAAATAAGAACAAAAAATTTACTTTAGCTTTTTCTTATTGTTAGCCTTGGTAACCCATACTAAAGAGGGGAGGTGAATTGGGTGTTTCTAAAATTTTTGTTATTTTTGAAACTCTTTGATTTTAGGAAGCCATGAGAATAATCTTAATTCAATCAATTCTAAAAGAGTTCTATGAAGATGTTTATTTCACTTAAGATATGATAATTCTAAGAATTAGTGCAAACTAACTTATTCCATCATACACAAATAAATCATCAAGAAATTAATCTAAGATAATTTAATAGAGAAGTTTGCATATAATATATAACAATTTAATTCACTTGTGCAAAGTAACTTATTCAATATGTATAGATAAGAATCAAGAAGCTAATACATAAATATGCAACTCTTTTAAGTATCTAATCATTCAAGTATAATATATTCAACAAATGATAGAAACAAAATAAAGCATATACAACAAGAAAAATAGAGCAAATGCAAAAATAATAAAAAAGATAGAATAGAGAGATCAAACATAAGAATTTATAGTGGTTCCTTCCTTGAAGATTTAACACTCCAGGTGTACATCCACTCTCTAAGCTCTCCAAACTT
This sequence comes from Sindora glabra, assembly GCA_020226215.1. Classification (NCBI taxonomy): domain Eukaryota; kingdom Viridiplantae; phylum Streptophyta; class Magnoliopsida; order Fabales; family Fabaceae; genus Sindora; species Sindora glabra. The sequence goes on along the minus strand of CM035232.1, from coordinate 51,824,144 downwards.
GTGTTTTAATCTACTATCTCTTCGAGTTTAATCCAAGTACTTGAAGAAGCCTCTTTATAAATCCTTACTCTTTTTTGAGTAAAATCTCTCTTTATAAGGGATTCCTCACCCTCTCAATAATTCTCTAAGAGTTACCTTACCTTTATAATTCTAAAGTGATACAAGATAGATATTAACTTAAATAAATACTCCTATAAAGTAGACGAGACCAATAAAGTTCTAGAATAGAAGAAATTTCACAAAAGAACTCAAATCATGATTTAAATAAAAAATGATGTAAAATGATATTTACAATTGAAGTTCAGGATTTCTCTTAGTTGTATTTGATATTTCCTAACTTATATAGGAAGCTCAAAGAGTAATATAGCCATTTGGGTTTGTTAGAAATGAAAACTAGCCGTTATTCATGTGTCAGAACAATCAAAATAGATTAGTGAATCGATTCAAGATATTCAGAGTGCTCTTTGGATGTCTGAAATTAATTGGTGAATCGATTCACCGAGATAAAAATGTAGACTCAACTTTAAAAGGTCATAACTTCTTTATTTTAAATCTATTTAAGCAAATAACTTATTGTTGGAAAGTTATTTCACTCTACTTTCAAATGAGACTAGTTTCAAACTCATATATAATAAAAAAAAATTATATATGTTTAAAATAATAAGCAATGGTTAGAAACAACGAATCTGTAAAAAATATGATTTTGAGACTCAAATTATATAATTCATAACTCTTTTATATCTTAGTTATTTTAAGCAAATGACCTATTCATAGAAGTCTCTTTGAGTCTATTTTCACATAAAAATAATTTCATGCTCATATAATTTGTAGTTTTCAAGATATGATCAAAACAATAAGCACACATCACAAATGATTGAAATGCAAAAAATTGATTTCTAAACTCATTTTGAAATATCATAACTCTTTCATATATTAATCATTTTAAGGAAATGATACATCTATAGAAAGATCTTTGAGTTTATTTTCATATGAAAGAGGTTTGATAATCAAATCACAAGTATTTTATGAGATATCATTAAATGAATGACTAAAGGTTAATATTGAAAACATTAAAACTTCATATCTTATTGATTTTTGAAATATTCCCATAGGCTATGATTATGGGCTTTTTTTTAAAAATATTTTGATCAAGCTAAGATTATAAAGAATACATTTGAGCTCTTTATCATGAAATATTTTATTTCATAAGAAAGTTTAAGCCTAAAATGAAAAATTATACCATTGAAGTGTTAGACTCTTCTTGATGCTTCCAAACTTTCATACACTTTAATTTTCTTATCCTTCAATGCTTGGATCATATCTTCTTTGTCATATTTCTGTTTATTCTAAAGTTGAGCATAATATGATTTTTCATTTCCTTACTTCAATGCTCACTCTTCTTCATCTTGGACTTTTCTATTTATAAGTTCATGAACTTTCTAAATCATATAATTAGTCCAATCTAATATATTAAGATATTGATGTATGATTCATATATAAAATAAATTAGCACAAGAACATGCATAATCATCATATCATATATCTTAATTAATCATATGCTTATTGATGCTTGAATAAAGTATAGCTCTTTTAATATATAATTAAGCATTTCTATTACAACCATAATATAACATGTCTATTGATGATTTTATAATATTTTAATATAAAGATATGAAATTTTATTATAGCATTAATTTGTTACCATGCATATACAAGAACAAGTATAATCATCATATCATATATATGCATCAATCATAACATAGTATGTCTATTAAAGCTTATACAATATATCACTTTAGTACAAGACATATAATGCTATTGCAATAATTACAAGACATAAATGCTATTGCAATAATTATATAATCTTGAGGTTAACCTTTTTGTGTTAGAGCTTCAAAAAGAAGTTAAAGAAAATAAATATATCATGTATAATATGATATTAAGAGATTGTGAGGCCATTTCATGTTCCTTTCACATGCAATTTAGGTGATAGTTGTAGCTACAAGATCATGCATGAATCTTGCTAGGAAGCTTTTTCTACTTTAATTAATTTTAAACTTAATAGCTAGTAAGACCTTGAGAAAACTTTCATTAATTATGTTTACCTTGTTATTGTATTAATTGAAGTGCATATTCATACAAAGCAATAAGATGCAAATAATGAGGTAGGACTATTTTGTAGGTTTTTGTTTGAATTATATGATTGTATTGCACAAATAATTAGAGAAAACATATCATTTTCTACTATTGTAGCATCCATTGTTTTACTAATATGATAGTACAAATATCTTTCA